>QRFJ01000148.1:644351-807032 GCA_006176705.1 Cocos nucifera
AAAATTTTTCTGATGATGCCCTTAGACTGACCTTGTTCCCTTTCTCATTAAAAGATAAAGCCAAGTACTGGCTTGGCACATTAGGAAGAACAATTCAAACATGGGCAGAGATGCAACATGAATTTCTTAAGAAATTTTATCCCATAGGACGAACCAATACCTATGAGGCGAGCCATCACAGGATTTGCTCAGCTTCCAGGGGAACAAATTCATGAATCATGGGAAAGACTTAAGGAACTTCTTAGAAAATGCCCACACCATGGTCTATCTAAGTGGCAAATTGTACAAGCTTTCTATGAAGGTTTAGGAGATCAATATAAGCAGATGGTTGATGCATCCTGTGGAGGTGCATTCATGAGCAAAAGTGAGGATGAAGCTTATACCTTGTTTGAAACCTTAAGTGAAAACTCTATTAACCATGCTTCATTATCCTCTTATGAAAGATCAATTTCTCAACAAAAATGGCAGGAAATTTATGAGATCAAAACTCCAAAACTTAATTCTAAGGCAGACTTGAACATAATAGCACAAAAATTAGATAAAGTCGACCTTATTGCCAGAAATTAGATCAATTCCTAAACCTAGGTCAACAATCTCCTGCACAATACACACCAGCTTCTAATTATCAGGAGATTTGCTCTATTTGTGCTAGCCCAACACATCATGTAAGTGAATGTCCCACGGCTGCACAATTACCACCTCTTATCCAAGAACAAGTCCAAGCTACTCAAGGTTACTCCAAACCACTTAATGACCCATATTCAAATTCATATAATCCTGGTTGGAGAAACCATCCTAATTTCTCTTGGAAACCACAACAAGACTCAGGCTCAGACCCAAATCCCACCAGTTCAAAATTATCAAAATAGGCCCCAGTACCAGAACTATGCCTATAATAAGGGTCAGCCTAGTCAGTCTTCTCAACCACTGCATTATAATCAGCCCTCATACCCACCTCCTCAACAGACCAATCTAGCCGATGATAAATTCAATCAACTTCAATAATTAATTCTAAGCCAACAACAATCAATCGCCAGGCTAGAAGCTCAAATAGGATAATTAGCTGAGTCTAGCATGAGGAGAGAACCAGGTCAATTACCAAGCCAACCAATTGCAAATCCTAAAAATAATCCATCCAATGTCTATCAACCACCTGGATTTACTCATCCATCTAACATTCCACCTAAGAATCCCCAATTAGAAAATGCCAAAGCAATATCTGAACTTAGAAGTGGTAGGATTCTTAAGGACCCATACCAAGACCAGGTGATAGAGGCCAATACTGATGTTAGCCAAGATGAGAAATTTGAAGAAGAGGAAACTAATCATATAGAAGAACCTGAGCTTAGAACTGGTACTGACACTGATAAGATAGATAAAGAAAAGAAGAGAACAGATGAATTAGCCGAGACATATAAACCCAAAGCCCCATTCCCTTCGGCCTTAGAAGCAGGCTCTTCCCATAAAAAGCAAGAAGCACGCAACAAGGAGCTAATGGAACTATTTAAACAAGTTCATATTAATTTACCCCTCCTCGATGCAATTCAGCATGTCCCAGCCTATGCTAAATTTCTTAAAAGAACTCTGCACCCAAAAGCGTGAGCCACGAACCACCAAAAGAGTTATGCTATCCTGAGGATGTAAGTGCGGTCCTGTTAAATCCAATACCTCAAAAGATGAAAGATCCTGGTGCACCCTTAATTTCATGTGTTATAGGAGGTATAACCTTTAACCGAGCATTACTAGACTTAGGAGCTAGTGTAAACCTACTTCCAACCTCGGTTTATGAAAAATTTGGGATTGGAGAATTAAAACCCACATCAGTTATTTTGCAATTAGCTGATAGATCTATAAAAACACCGCGTGGTTTGATTGAGGATGTTCTAGTTAGAGTAGACAAATGTTATTTTCCTGTAGACTTTCTCATACTTGACATGGAACCATCCCAAGAGCTGAACCAAAATCCCATAATTTTAGGACGTCCATTCTTAGCAACTGCCAATGCCAATATCAACTGTAAAATGGGAGCTATGGACATTTCTTTTGGGAATCAAAAAGTAAGAATTAATATTTTTAATACCCCAAAGTACACCCAAGAGGAGGAAGACTGCTTTGTAATCAATCAGGATAGATGAAATAGTTGAATCTAATTCCTCCTTAGATTTACTGCAAGATGATGAACCCACTGAAGAAACTCAAACCCAGGAAGTAAATGCCCTGCTTAATTCACCTCAACCATCACATTCATTACCTTGGTCAGTGAAAGTTGAGCCCTTACCCGAGCGAAAAATTGAACCATTACGTCCTTCAATTCAGGCCCCACCACAACTTGAACTAAAACCTTTACCTGAATCACTTAAGTATGTATTTTTAGGATCAAAGAAAATCCTACCAGTAATAATTGCTTCCAACTTAACTACTGAACAGGAAAACCAATTGGTAAATATTCTAAAAACATATAAAGAGGCCATAGGGTGGACCGTCGCTGATTTAAAAGGAATTAGTCCATCAATATGCATGCACCATATTTATACAGAAGATAATGCCAAACCAACTCGAGAGATGCAAAGAAGGCTTAACCCTAACATGCAAGAAGTAGTCAAGAAAGAAGTAATTAAATGGTTAGATGCTGGAATTATTTATCCTATCTCTGACAGCCACTGGGTGAGTCCCTACACAAGTTGTTCCAAAAAAATCTGGACTTACGGTTGTCCGCACTGAACATGAAAACTTAGTACCAACACGACTTTCCACTGGGTGGCGTGTCTGCATAGATTATAGAAAACTCAATACAACCATCCGAAAAGATCACTTTCCCTTACCCTTTATCGATCAAATCCTAGAAAGACTAGCAGGCCAACAATACTTTTGCTTTTTAGATGGATACTCAGGATACAATCAGGTAGCAATCTACCCAGGAGATCAGGAAAAGACCACCTTTACATGTCCCTATGGAACCTTTGCTTTCCGTAGAATGCCATTCGGATTATGTAATGCACCTGCGACTTTTCAAAGGTGCATGATGTCAATATTTTCAGACATGATAGGAGATTTCTTAGAAATATTCATGGATGACTTTTCGATCTTTGGAGAATCTTTTGAGAGTTGCCTCAACAATTTGAAGAAAATATTAAAATGATGTATTGAGGCTAATCTAGTGTTAAGCTGGGAAAAGAGCCACTTCATGGTTCAAGAAGGGATCGTTTTAGGACATATAGTATCTAAGAAAGGGATTGAGGTAGATAAAGCTAAAGTTGAACTAATTTCTAAACTTCCTCCTCCCACTTCTGTCAAACAAATTCGATCTTTTCTTGGTCATGTAGGATTCTATCGTCGCTTCATCAAAGAGTTCTCTAAAATTTCTCGTCCTTTGTGTAATCTGCTCGCTAAGGATGTTTCTTTTAACTTTGATGAAAATTATCTTAAAGCTTATGAAATCTTAAGAGAAGCTGTGACCAAAGCTCCAATCATACAACCTCCTAACTGGTCACTACCTTTTGAAATTATGTGCGATGCCTCAGACTTTGCCATAGGAGCTGTCCTGGGCCAAAGGGTAAACAAATGTCCTGTAGTGATCTATTATGCTAGTAGAACTCTGAATGAAGCACAAATGAATTATACCACCACTGAAAAAGAGTTGCTAGCCATTGTGTTTGCCCTAGAAAAGTTTAGATCATATCTATTAGGATCAAAAATCATAATTTACTCGGATCATTCAGCCTTGAGATACCTGCTCTCAAAGAAAGATGCTAAACCATGATTAATTAGATGGATTCTTACTGCTACAAGAATTTGATATTGAAATTCGAGATAAGAAGGGATCTAAAAATATTGTAGCAGACCATCTGTCTAGGATCCTAGTTAAAGATAGTGAACCTGTATCAATCAGAGAATCTTTTTCAGATGAACAATTGTTAACAGTTTCACATACAAAGGACTCCTTGGTTTGCAGATATTGTCAATTACTTAGTCATAGGATAAATTCCTGATGGCTGGTCTAAGAATGAAGAAGGATCGATTCTTTGCTCAAATCAAATATTATTTTTGGGAAAGATCCTGAGCTTTTTAGAATTTGTGCTGATCAAATCATTCGTAGATGTGTTCCTGAATCTGAACAATTGGAGTATCTTACAATTTTGTCATACCCTTGCTTGTGGAGGACATTTTTTCTGGATGAAAAACTATGGCCAAAGTATTGCAGAGTGGTTTTTATTGGCCAACATTATTTAAGGATGCCCATACTTTTAGTCAGGAGTGTGTCTTAAGTGTCAAGCCTTAGGGAATATTTCAAAGAAAGACATGATGCCTTTAAACCCCATCTTAGTAGTAGAAATTTTTGATGTATGGGGAAATTGATTTTATGGGACCTTTTCCACCTTCCAATGGATTTGAATACATTTTGGTAGCTGTTGATTATGTTTCTAAATGGATTGAAGCAATAGCAACACGAACCAATGATCATAAAGTAGTCTTAAAATTTATTCAGAAGAATATCTTTTCTAGGTTTGGATTTTCACGTGCTATCATTAGTGACGGAGGTACCCATTTTACAAATCATCAATTTCGAACTTTATTACGAAAATATGGGGTGACACATAAGATAGCTACACCATACCATCCGCAAACAAGTGGCCAAGTAGAAGTATCTAATAGGGAAATTAAGAATATCTTACAAAAGACTATTAGGCCTGATCGAAAAGATTTTGTCAGATCGATTAGATGATGCATTATGGGCCTATAGGACAGCTTATAAAACCCCTATTGGAATGTCTCCCTATAGATTAATCTATGGAAAAGCATGTCACCTTCCTGGTAGAACTTGAACATAAAGCATATTGGGATAATAAAATAATTAAATTTTAATTTAAACCAAGCTGGTTCCAATCGGATGTTACAATTGAGTGAATTAGAAGAATTAAGGCAAGAAGCTTATGAAAATTCAAAAATCTATAAGGAGAAAATGAAAGCCTTCCATGATAAACATATTTCAAGGAAAAACCTTTGAACCAAATCAACAAGTCTGGTTATTTAACTCAAGGCTTTGATTATTTTCTAAAAAATTAAAATCCAGATGGGATGGACCTTACATAGTTAATCACGTATTCCCACATGGTGCAATCAAACTCTATGATCCTAGGACTAAAAATTTCTTTAAGGTAAATGGCCAAAGGCTTAAACCATATATCGAAGGGATATCATTAAATCAAAACATTGATCAAGTACAATTAACAGATCCACAATGAATTAAACTGCATTTTATCTGGCTGAAGACAATAAACTTAGCGCTTGTTGGGAGGCAACCCAATACTTCTTGAATCTAATTTATTCTTTTTAGTTTCTTTTCTTTTTAGGCTAAGCTGGAGAAGGACCAAAAAGCTGGAGAAGGATCATAAGCTTCAAGACCCATGCTAAATAAATAAACATAATTTACACCCTTTTATTTATTTTTCCTCTCCATTGAGGATAATGTCAATTCAGTTGGGGGGTAAAAAAAATATAAAATATAAAAATTAAAAATTAAAAAAATAAAATAATAATAATAATATATATATATAATAATAATAATCAAATTTTAAAATTATTTTAAAAATTTTTGGATAAACCATATTTAAGGAAAGAGAATCTTAAGCAAAATAAATTAGAAAAAATAATAAAGTTAGAAAGTATTAACTAATAATGGTAGTGAGTTAAGAAGTAGATTACTTGGTCAGACCATTAGCAGCTTACTTAGGTCATTTAAAAGCTAACAGCACTTCTAATTGTACATGCACACTAATGAAGCACAGTAGGTGTTGATTATAAGGCTAATTGAGGATTCAATTATTACTAAAATTTGATGGTTTATATATACCTCAATTAAAGAAACTTGAATTTAAGGAAAGAGCTACCTACTTAAATAAAAAATGCAAAACATAGAGTATATGTGGATTGCCCTAAACTAGAACTCTGCACCTAAGTCAAGTGTAGAAGTTCACATCAAACGGTGAAGAAAAGGTCAGGATGCTCGACATAATTTTCAAAAATAAAAAAATAGTGTGAAAGCTACCTTAATTCATGCACTTAACTTGAGAGTATATAAAAAACTAACCAAAATAGGTGATAAAAGAAGATTCGTTTGTCCTTTAAATCAACACTCAAATGCTAAGTTAATATTCATGAAACCAAGTGCTAAAAATCTTTAGATGAACTCTAAAAAAGTTTCTGATTAATCTACCATGAAATTTACTTCTAAAACTCAATACTTAGTTAGTGATACTAAACTTTTGATCTTAAATCCTAGATCTATTCTTATGAAGGAGGATCTCAATGAAATATGATAGTTGATCTAAATTAAATTCTTTCTTTACTCGAGGACGAGCAAAGCTTAAGTTGGAGGATGTGATAAGTACCATAAATTTATCAATAAAAGTATTAATTTATCAATTAATTCATATTAATTTTTAAAAATTAATGATCAATTTATATATATTTTTAAGAAATTAACATTTTATTAATTAAAAAAATAAATAAAAAAAATAAAAAATAAAATTTTATAATCAATGGAAAGAGCTTATTTTTTTTATCACAACAAAATAAGTTTGAAATAAAATAGAGCTAAAACAAAGAAGATATGAATTTTTAAAGAAATAAAATAAATAAAAATTAAAAAAATAACATACGGCTCAGTCGGCTAAAGCCGGCATGTCATATCAGTCGGTGCATCCAAACATGCCGAGCCGAGCCGATAAGCCAGTGCGCCAAGCCAGCCACGCAAGCCGACTCAGCTGCGGCAGCCATCAGCCGGTCCACGATCCAGGCGTGGACCGCCAGCTTAGCAAAAATTGATGAATCACGACACGACATATGGTGGACCTAGATCCTTAAAGGGTTCACAAAAAATCTATCTTAGCTCATAGGGAATTTTGGTCTTTTCACTTGGCGACAGGAGCGCTGATTGGCTGCGGTGTATAGTGTGGCCGGTCCATAGGAATAGTAATTGCACAATCGGATGGCTGCGATAGCTTACGATCAAGATCAAATGGCTATGGTTATTTTTGAATTCGATTCAGCTTTAGACTTCATGCGGATCGCCATCCAATGGCGGCGCATGATCCAAGGATGATCCAATGGTGCAGAATGCTTCCGATGGTAAACAGGACTCCAGACATGCGATCAGTGGCTAGATTTTCTCCATCAATGCGCAATCAATGGCTAGAATTTAATTTAACCTAATCTGGACTGATATGCATCCAATTTTGATGATTTTTGGCTCGTTGAATTTCTATTGAATGGCTGGATTTCATCAAATCCACCAAAATTCATCTAGGACTCCTTTTTTATCCAAATTTTATTCGAGTTTCTTTGTATTTTGAAGATTAAAAAGGCTATTAGTCCCACATAGCCTAGAAGAAAATCCTCCACCTCTCCTAGCTCTATAGAAAGGACCCCAGGCCTCTAGAAATAGATAGATCTGGTAGAAGGAAAGAAAAGGTACAGGGTGGAAGCCAAGCTCAAGGTTGAAGATTGCTTCAAAGCTACAATGCTGAGAAAAAGAGCCAATCTTCTACGCCATCTCCATGCCTATGCTGATCTGTGATCTCCTTCTAGTTTTCTTTTCTCTTTCTTTTTCCTTAATTTCTTGTATTTAAATTCTGAATTTGAGTTTTAATAAAGAAAGCTTTATTATTCTTTTCAATTCTAGCTCTTTAAATTAATTATTCTTTATTACTCTTTAATTTTTTTGCAAGTAGCCGCTAAGATCTAAATAGTGGATCTTAGTACCAAATTTATTTTTACATAATTTAAATTCTACTTTTATATATAAATCTATTTTTTGACTTTAACTTTTAAAAATCCTTCTTTTTTTTTCTTTTAAAAAATAAAAAAATAAAGATTTTAGAATTAAATCATTGCCTCTCTATAGATTCGACCCAACTTACTACTCCCTTCATAATTTTTAATTAATTTAAAAAATTAGATTTAAACTAATAAATACGGTGTCATAACGACAACATCGTGATCCTTATCGGTAGCAGAGCACTCTGACTCTCACTATGTAGTATAACCTTGCTCTGCTTCACCCCCAACTCAATAATTAGCCTTCTAAGCCAAAGAGCTTCCTTCGTAGCCTCAGTCATTCCAATGTACTTGGCATCTGTAGTAGATAAGATTGTGATTGATTGAAGGATTGATCTCTAAGACATCGATCCATCATACGTGCAGATAAGGTATCCAATAGTAGACCTCCTTATATCAAAATCACCTACATAATTTGTATATACAAATCCTTTCAAAGGACCTGAATCTTCACATATCTTCATAGATTGTTCTTCAAATCCTTCCGGCTATCCACCAAATACCAAACCATAGTCTCTTATTTTCTATAGATATCTCAGTATCCACTTCAATGCTTTTCAGTGTTTCTTTCCAGAATTAGCCATATATCTACTAATCAAACTCACTGCATGTGCTATATCTAGTCCATAGCACACCATAGTGTACATCATACTGCCTACAGCATTCGCATAAGAGACTCTATCCATGTACTCTCTCTCCTCTTTTGATTGGAGATTTTGATATTTGAAGAGAGATATGTGGCTTGGCAATGGTGTCTCTACAAGTTTGGCCTTCTCCATCCCATACCTCTCAGAACTTTTTGAACATATCCTTCTTATGATAAATGGAGTACTCCTTTGCATTTATCTCTGCAAATCTTCATTCCAATGATTTTCAGTGCTGGACCTAGATCCTTCATCTCAAATTTAGCTAATCACGTCCTTTCAGCCCTTTTACAACCTCCATGCTTCTACTAGCTATGAGCATATCATCTACATACAATAGCAGGTACAGGGCATCCTCCTCATCTACATCCTTGACGTAGATACAACAGTCATGTTCATATCTGATAAATCCCAGGCTCAAAATAAAGCTATCAAATTTGTGTTACCATTGATGAGGGGACTATTTTAGGTCATACAGTGACCTCCTGAGTAAACACATCTTCTCCTCCTGTCCAATCTCCATGAAATCATCTAACTGCTTCATATAGATTTTTTCCTCCAAAGTATCATTAAGGAAGGCCATCTTCACATTCTTCTATTCCAATTCTATGTTATGTTGTACCACAAGTGATAGAAAAATCTGAATAGATGTATGATGCACCACAGGAGAAAAAACTTCTATGTAATCAATCCCTTTCCTCTATGAATATCCTTTTGCTACTAGCCTTTCTTTGAATCTAACTCCACCTTGTTCTAAAGATGCCTCCTTTTTAGTGAACATCCACTTTGAGCTAATAGGCCGAGCACCTTTTGGAAGATCCACCAGCTATCTTGTCTAATTTTTCTTTAGTAATTCCATCTCCTCCATCATGGCCTACATCCATGACTCATTGTCTTCACTCTCTATAGCCTCTGCATAGTTTTCTAGATCTTCATTAATAGTGATAAGTGCATAAAAGATAGCCTCATCAATACCATATCTGATAGGTCTACTGATAGTACACTGAGGCTTGTGCAAAGCCACTTCCAATGGCACATTGCTCATGCCTGAAGTCTGTGGCTGCTCCTACACATCTAACATAACAGCTAGCTCTCCATGCCAATTTTCAATCTAAGCCAATACTCTCTTACCCAGCTCCACCTTAATGGAAACACTCCTATAAGTGGATGTAGACTGCATGTCATCTAGTTTAGACTAGCCATCGCTATTCACCTTCATTTCTCTAGTTCCTCCTATACTCCTAAACCTCTCAAAGATGCTCGTTTCATCAAAAATAACATCCCTACTGATCACTGACTTCTATGCTTCATGATTCCAAAGTAGGTACCCCTTGACTCCTTATGGATATGCAATAAATGTCATCTTTTGAGATTTTGGGTCCAACTTGCTCCTTTCGATTGTCTCCACATGTGCATAGGCTAGGCAATCGAAGACCATCAGGTGGCCAAGCTCTACCTTCTTTCCACTCCAGACCTCCTCTGGAATGCCTCTATTCATCTTATGATGAGGAGACCTGTTGACAGAAAAATAAGAAAAAATTAAAGCATCATCCCAAAAAGATTTTGGAAGTGATGTTTGTAGCCTCAAACTTCGTGCCTTCTCAATCAATGTTTGATTCATCCTCTCCATGACATCATTCTATTAGGGAGTCATCTTCACTATGTAATGGCATTTGATGCCATTTTTCTCATAATACCTTGTAAACTCTAAGCTTGTATACTCTCCTCCATTATCCAACCTCTGACACTTCACTAGTCTTCCTGACTCCTTCTCAACTTCAACTCTCCAGGCTTTGAATCGGATAAACACCTCTAATTTTTCTTTAATCAAATAAATCCATACCTTCCTTGAGTAATTATCAATGAAAGTGACAATATACCTTGCCCTGCCTCTAGCAGATATAGGAGCCAGTCCCCACACTTCAGAGTGCACTAAATCCAGCACTCTTCACTGTGCTTAGTATTGTTGGTAAACTTCATCCTATGCTATTTGCTAAATATGCATGGCTCACATAAATATGTGCCCTTCTTTTTTAGGACTAGGATCATTCCTCTTCTGCTAAGTTTTGTGAGCCCTCTATCACTCATGTGACCCATCCGATAGTGCCATAGTCGATATAAGAGTTGCTCCTCCTATGCTGCTGCTAGCACCTCTGCACCATCATTCACAACTGAGCCTTCTATTCTATAAAGATTATTGCTTAGTCTTCTACCTCTCATCACCACTAAGGCTTTCTTAGAAATCTTTAAACATCCACTCCTAGCCTGGCTACTAAAAGCATAACCCTACTCCTCCAAGTAGCCCAAAAAAATTCAATTCTTTTCTAACTCTAGCATATGCCAAATATTTGATAATGTATGAATGATCCCGTCATACATCCTCACCATGATACAGCCTACTCCAGCTACTTTGCATGGATGATCATCTCCAAAGCTGACACTTCCACCATCGATCTTCTGGTAGGTAGCAAACCACTCTCGATAAGAAGTATAGTGGTGTGAGTATGTTGAATCCAACGTGCACTAGTATCGCACTCTATAAACCCATCTGATACAACTAGCAGGTCTACTCCACTGCTCATCAAAGCTGTATCATTACTCTTGCTGGCCTTCCTTTTTTCTAACTTCAAGAGGGGATAATTTCTCCTTAAGTGTTTATGCTGATGATATTTGTAGCATTTCAATGTCTTCTTCTGATCTCAAAATTTTGATCTATCCTTGGATTTTTTCTTTATCTTCTCCATTGATCTTCCCTGTCTTTCATTACAGCCAAGATCTCAGATTTAGGATCTTCCTTGCAAATCTTGTCTTTTTGTTCATTTGATTTGACTACACTAACAACTTCTTCATAGTTTAGGATCTCCTTCCCATAAACTAAAGTTGTTATGAGATCATCAAAAGAACCTGGGAGAGAGCATAGTAGCAATAACGCCCAATTTTTCTCATCAATCTTCACATCCAAACTCATCACCTTAGAACACACCTAATTGAACCTTTGGATATGTGCAATAAGATCTCTGCCTTCGAGCTTCCTCAGATTGTAAAGCTATTTCTTCAACCATAGCTTGTTGGTCATGTTCTTCTCTATGTATGTATTCTCCAGTCTCGTTCAGAGCCCTTTTGTCGTGGTCTCTGTATAAACCTTGGGCAACACCTGATCAGCCAAGCACATTCTGATTGTGCTAAAAGCAATTTCCTCTAACTCTTCCTAGTCCTCAGTACTAATCTTTTCTGACTTTTCTCTTACCAAGACTTTGTAGATCCTCTGCTGAACCAACAAGTCCTTTACCCTTTGCTACCATAAGGTAAAGTTTTCCTTGCCATCAAACTTCTCAAAATCTATCTTGAATTCACTTGATTCCATGACTATAATCAAGTCAAAAGCAAAACCCTAACACCCTTCTTCGATCACACACCAGCAAAACTATCCTTCAATAAAGATCTATGGGCCCTAGATCCTCCTTCCAACATTTTATATCACCTCTCCTTCGTGTACCAACTCTCCACCTCAGCTAGAGATAACCATGAAGAAAACAAGAAGATTTTAGGGTAAAATTTGGTGTAGTAGATCTTGAATGTAGAAATCATAGGTGTCTTCCTTACTTCCATGCAACACCGCTTTGATATCGCTTATAGGAAAAGTACGACCCTCTCTTGGGCTGACGTGGCCATTGGTGATTAGCTAGTAACAAGGAACAAACTCCTAGAATCAATGCGAAAGCAAAAACAAAGGATTCAAGAGCGAAAATAAAGAAAGAAAGTGCAAGAGTTTTTTGGATGAAAAGAGCTTTTATTTTAATCTATTCAGCATCTTATAATTCTTGACCTATTTTCAGTATAAATACTTTACAAAAGAGTCAAGTCCCAAGCTCATAGAAAAACCTTCTAAACCCAAACAACCCACACACACAAAGCTGATCCCATGATACTAAGATGGTCTAGTTTCAAACTAAGCTAGCTAACCTGGGATCGGGTTGACTCAGTTTAGGACTGAGCCGACCTAGTTTTGTATCGTGCTAATAGTTTCAAAAATACTGCTTTCTATCTAGATTTTCTCTAAGACATAGCCGACCCAGTCCTAGACTAAGTCGACATAGCTCCCAACTTAGCCGACCCAATCTCAGGGTGAGCTGGCTAAGTTTTTGCAACTTGCTTATCCAAGCTGATTTCTCTACTGGCTTGCTTCCATCTTCCCATGACCTTTGTTCTCATATTTCCAAGACTTGGAAGCACCACACCTAAGCTCACAGAGATAATCATGAGTGAGATGGAATCATCGCTCCATGTGCTTAGACTTCTAATGAGACCTCGGGTCATTAGCTAGGGCTATGGTGCTATTGTTGTCATTGTACAGAGGGATGCATCTGATAGCATTACTCTGAGCTCTGCAATGAACTTCTTGAATTAGAATGCTTCCATCGTAGCTTTCGAGATAGCGATATACTCTGCTTCCATGGTAGAATCTACTATTATGGTCTACTTGAAACTCTTCCAACTTACAGCACCACCATTGCATATGAATAAACTACTAAATGTCAACTTTCGAACATCTATACCAGACATAAAGTATGAGTCTGTATACCCCTGGATCAGGAGTTTTCCATTACCAAAGATCAAAAATATATCCTTAGTCCTTCTCAAGTAGTTAAGGATACATTTCATAAAAGTTCAGTGCTCTTTTCCTGGATTTGATTGATACTTTCTTGTGACACTCACAGCATGGGCAATATCAGGTCGTGTACACAGCATGGCATACAAGAGGCTCCCTATTGCCGAAGCATAAGGGATCTTGCTCATTCATTCAATCTCTTCTAATGTGTTGGAGCATGTCTTCGTGGAAAGATGGATGCCATGTCTAAAGAGCACAAGTCCTCTCTTAGAGTTTTCCATACTTCGATCGAGGTCAGCATGGGAATGTTATTCCCAATTAGGAAGATGTCATCCACATATAATACGAAGAAGACAACAATGCTCCCACTAACCCTTTTGAACACATAGGGTTCCTCCTCATTTTTTTTGATAAAACCAAATGATTTGATTACATCACTGAAATGAGCATTCCAGCTTCAAGATGCTTACTTGAGTCCATAGATGGACTTTTGTAGCTTGCAGACCATGTGATCACCATCACTAGATGCGAAACCAAGGGGTTGTTTCATATAGATATCTTCTTCAAGATATCTATTAAGAAATATCAATTTCACATCCATCTACCATATTTTATAGTCAAATAGCAAGCAATGTGCAGATGGATTTAAGCATGGCCATTGGTGAGAAGATATCCTAATAGTCAATGCTCTCATACTGACTATATCCTTTCATGACTAATCTAGCTTTAAATGTCTCCATATTTTCATCTGCACCAATCTTTCTCTTGAAGATCCATTTTCATCCAATAGGTACAATACCTTCAGGTAGATCTACCAAGGTCCAAACTTGGTTCGAGCGCATTAAGTCAATTTTTGACTTCATTGCCTCTCGCCATTTCTCAAAGTCAATATCTAATATTGCCTTATCAAAGATTTTGGGATCATCACCATGAACCTCATTTTATGTGAGGAACATTTTTTCTACATTCTTTGAAATAATATCTAAGTACCTCTCAGGAAGATGAAAAATCTTATTTAACCTATAAGGTGGAGAAGAAAGTGTGTGGATCAGCTCAGACTGATCAAATTCCTTAGGTTCCTTGGCTCGTTATTCTTTGAAGACTTTCTCCTCAAGCCTAATCTATCTTTTGATACCACCATCTTGAATAAACTATTTCTAAAAAAAAATGGCATCTGACTCATAATCACTTGTGGTCTTCTAGAAGATAGAAATAATATTCTAACGACTCTTTAGGATATTTAATGAACTGAGCTCTAAGTGATCTAGATTGTAACTTATCCACCTACTGTCTCTAGACATGGATCGAACAATCCTAATTTCTAAGATGACTTAGACTTGGCTTCTTACCATGCCATATCTTATATAGTATGGTAGAAATAGTTTTAGATAGAATCCTATACTAGATGGGTGCCCTAGAAGCCAGATTGGCTGACACTTGTAATACACTTCTAGCTTCAATTTTATAATTTTGATCATAAATTAATAAAAAAATTATTTTCTATTATTGTGTGTATTTAAAGTATTTGTGATACATCATTTGAGTTATGGTTATGATAATTCATATTTTCAAGTGTTGAAAATTTAAGATATGAATTTTCATAATTAGCTCATAAAAACTACTCCTGCTTGTAGGATTATCATAAAGATGGTGATCAATTCAGAAGGTTGGTGTACGATCATTTTCTTAGGATAGATGAGTCTTGAGTCTATGGTGTGGAGACACCATAGCGAGAGTACAAGTGCTCCTTAGATAACGTGGGCACTGAGCATGACTACCTCGAGCAGTTATAAGAAAGTCAACCTTCTCTTCAATGACTAGCTCGATGTTACAGTGGTGTATCTGGTTCTTTGATCTGAGGTGCATCTGCAGTTCATCTTGAGGGTGTTATAGTTTGACTACACCATAACTCGATCTCCTAGTCATTTGAAATACTGAGGTGTATGTTGGCTATAGCATGTTTATTATAGGAATTAGATTGCACCAATAAGAAATCTATCTACCTCGGTAGATGAGGAGTAGCCCTATGATGATCAAGAGATCGAGTCCATAAGCTCATGTCCATGGCAGTGTGAAGATGATAGAAAGAGTTTCTATTAGGATTTCACATCAGACTCAAATCAAATGATTAACTCATATGACAGATGTTGGGTTTGATGAGCTAATCTTAATCCTAATCCTGTTAGGACTCAAGATAGAAGAACCCAATCACATAGGTAACTACATTGAGAGGTTCATATTCAATTCTGATGGATTGCCACCATATACTGATAAGTGTCACTGATGGATTTTTGGAATAATTAGAATGATCTTGATGATTGATAAGTACCATAAATTTATCAATAAAAATATTAATTTATTAATTAATTTATATTATTTTTTAAAAATTAATGATCAATTTATATATATTTTTGAGAAATTTATATTTTTATTAATTAAAAAATAATAAAAATTTAAAAAATAAAATTTTATAATCAAAGAAAAGAGCTTACTTTTTTTATCACAACAAAATAAGTTTCATATAAAACAGAGATAAAATGGAGAAGATATGAATTTCTAAAAAAGTTAAATAAATAAAAATAAAAAATAACATATGGCTCAGTCGGCTCAAGCCGTCGCGCCATATCAGTTGACGCGTCCAAACGCATCGAGCCAATTCGACGAAGCCAGCGAGCCAAGCTGACGAAGCTAGTCAACTCAACCGCGGCAGCCGTCAGTCGGTCCATGATTCAGGCGTGAACTACGTGGACCAAGATCCTTAAAGGGCTTATAGAAAATCTATCATAGCTCATAGAGCATTTTGGACTTTTTACTCGGTGACAGAGGCACTCATTCATTATGGTGTGCGGTGCAGCTGGTCCACATGGTCCATGGGAATAGTAATTGCGTGATCGTGCGGCTGCGGTTGATTGCGATCAAGATCGAACGGTGGAAGTTTAAAACCAAATTTGATTCAAAATCAGCTTCACACGAATTACCATCCAATGGTGGTGCTTAACCCAAAAGATGATCCAATGGTCCAGAACACTTCTGGTGGTGATCAGGACTTCTAAAGCACGATCAACGGCCAAATTTTCTCCATCAAACATGCGATCAACGGCCATAATTTAATCCAACCTAATCTGGGTCGATACACATCCGATTTTAATGATTTTTGATCCATTGGATTTCTATTGAATGGCTAGATTTCACTAGACTTCAATAGAATTCGTCCAAGACTCCTTTTAATCTAATTTTTACGCAGATTTCTCCATATTTTGATGATCAAAGACCTCCTTAGTCCCAGAAAAGTCTCCAGTCCTCCTAGCTCTATAAATAAGACCCCAGACTTCCAAAATTGAGAATCTTCGATTAAGGTGAAGCTTTAGTACAGGGTGAAGCCAAGCTCTAAGTTAATGGTTACTTTGAGGCAACTAGTGCTAAGAGAAAGAGCTGGGCTTCTACACCATCTTTCCACCAATGTCGATCTAAGATCAGAGATCAGGCTATTTTATTTTAAAATTTTTTTTGTAAATTTTATATATTTAAATTCTAAAATTTTAATTAATGTAAATTTTATTTTTTTGCACTTTGATTTTAGCTCTTTATTTTTATTACAATTTAATTTTTGTACTTTAATTATTGCTCTTTATTTTACTGTAAATAGATGCCAAGATCTAACTAGTAGATCTTAGTACCAAGTTTACTTTTCTGCATAATTTAATTTTCACTTCGTAATTTTAATTTTTAATCTCTAACTTCAAATTCTACATTCAAATTCTTTTCTCTTTTTTTTCAAAAGTTAAAGATTTTAGATCTAAAAATACTACCTTCCCTATGGATTCGACCCAATTCACTGCTATCTACGTATTTTTAATTATTTTAAAAAGTTGGATTAAACTGATAAACATGGTGTCCTAACGACAACATTGCGATCTTATCAAGTTTTTGGCACCGTTGCCAAAGATTATTTTTGATTTTTTTTATTTTAATTTTTTATTTATTTTAAATAAATTAAAAGTAATTTTGGTACATGCATCAAGTTTTTGGCGTCGTTGCTAAAAGAAGCACGGACATTAAATTTTTGATCTCTTTGATTTTTTTATAAATAAATTATAAATAAAATTTTTATTCTTTTATAAATATTACTTATTAATTTTTTTTATTTTATAGAAAAAGAGATTAAAGAACAAAAAGAACCAGGGCAAGGAACAAATCATTCAGTTTTGCTTGATGAGATCAATTCTAACCCTAGTCCTTTTCTCTTTTTATTTATTTATTTATATTATTATTAAATTTAAAAAAAATATATCCACTTAAATCTAACTAAAAATCTCATGACAAGATTAAAAATCCTAACTGCTTAAAGCATGCAATATATTAGTTTTATTTTAATTTTATTTTTTTAGTGATCGCTAGAGATAAGGTAAGCTCTTAAGTTTAATCAATTTCATGCATCTACTTTTGTTGCATAGAATCCCTTGTTAAAAGTGATTGTGCATATGCATCTTTAAATCAAATTAAGGGCAATACTTAATTAAATAAGATAAGGTGAGGATTTGATCACCCTTTCTTGGCCCACAAACAATCAACTAGCATCGTAAATTAACCTAAGCCTTTAATTTTAAAATTAATTAGATATCAGCCCTAAGAACTCGAGCTTATTAAGACAAGGAACCCTAAGAGTTGAACTAGGTTAGGGTTAGTTAATTTGACTGATGTGTAGAAAAGTGGTTCAGAAATGACTGGATCCAAAGGAAGGTGGTTTCTAATTGATTCTATTAGCTTACCTGACCAAGAATAATTGATGTCTAAGGCAAGCAACAGGGAGACTCCCACTGACCTTACACTTACCTGGTCAGTTGATTGGCTGATCTTACACTTGGAGGGCTTGAAGGTGACTTTGGTAGTTAGGAACTGTCTAGATCTAGGATAACCATTAGGGAGATTGATTGACCAACTTGATTGCTAACCAACATCAAACCTAATTAAATCTAATTCCTCACTCTCTTCTTAGTTCTAGAACTCCTTAGGACCTCTTCTTTAGAACTCTTCTTTCTTTCTTCTCCTTTCTCCTCTAAAAATAAAATAAAATAAAACAAAATTAAATTAAATTAAACTAACTAAAAAAATATATTAAAAATAATAATTAAATTAAATTAAAAATAATAAGTAAAATAATTAAAATAATTCTAAAAAATTAATTTTTTATAAAAATAATAATATAATAAAATAATAAAAAATATATAAATAAAATTCTAAAAAAATATTCTAAAAATTTTTTGAACCACACGTTAGGTTTGTACCATGGCATGCATGGTAGAAAATCACTTTACTTGATCTAGTTGAACCCAATCATAAAATTGAAAGGCTGAATCATATTAAACCCGATAACCAAATGGCTAAAAATTTTAGAGAACCACCTAAGCAGATGAAGGAATACTTTATTTCTTCTATCTATAACCCATCGATTTGTATCCAATTATCTGAAATTCATGCTACCCACTATGAGATCAAGCCGACTACAATCCAGATGCTCCCATCTTTCTATGGGAACACCAATGAAGATTCTTATAAATATCTGGATGAATTCTTAGAAATCTGCTCTACGGTAAGAATTCAAAATTTAACTGAGGATGCCCTTAGACTAATTTTATTTTCCTTATCATTAAAAGACAAAGCCAAGTACTGGCTAGGCACAATAGGAAGACCAATTAAAACTTGGGCTGACTTACAAAGTGAATTTCTTAAAAAATTTTATCCCATAGGCCGAACCAACATTATGAGGTGAGCTATCACTGGATTTGCTTAGCTTTCAGGGGAACAGATTCATGAGTCATGGGAGAAACTTAAGAAACTTCTTAGAAAATGCCCACACCATGGTCTATCTAAGTGGCAAATAGTTCAAGCTTTCTATGAGGGTTTAGGAGAACAATACAAACAGATAGTAGATACATCCTATGGAGGTGCATTCATGAACAAGAGTGAGGATGAAGCCTATACCTTATTTGAAATCCTGAGTGAAAACTCAATTAAACATGCTTCGTTATCTTTCTACCAAACCTGGGTAGGGATCCATAAATTTAAACATCTAGAGTCTAGTCCTAAGGTTGATTCAAATTTGATAAATAAAGTGGACTTTCTTGCTCAAAAATTAGATCAAGTCCTAATCTTAGGTCAACAATCTCCTACATAATTCACATCATCTTCTAATTATCAGAAGATTTGTTCAATCTGTGCTAGTTCAACCCATCATGTGAGTAAATATCCTATGACTGCACAGTTTTCACCTTTTATCCAAGAATAAGTCCAAACTGCTAAAGGCTACTCCAAGCCATTTAATGATCCATTTTCAAATTCATATAACTTTGGCTGGAGAAACCACCATAATTTTTCTTGGACACCTCAATAGACTCAGGCTCAGACACAAATTTTATCTATCCAAAACTATCAAAATAGGATCCAATATCAAAACTATGCCCATAATAATGGTCAGCCTAGTCAGTTTATTCAGCCATCATATAACAATCAGCTATCATACCCACCTCCTTAATAGACCAGTCTAGTCGATGATAGATTTAACTAACTTCAATAATTAATTCTACATCAACAACAATCGATCTTGACTCAACAAGAATCTATCGCCAAGCTAGAAGCTCAAATAGGATAATTAGTTGAGTCTAACATGAGGAGAGAACTAAATCAACTACCGAGCCTACCAATTTCAAACAACCCACCTATTGTCCACCAACCATCTAGATCAAGTTATCAATTTAATGTCTCACTTAAGAATCCCTAATTTGACAATGCCAAAGTAATTCCTGAACATAAGCTATAGAATTCTTATGGACCCATACCAAGATCAGGTGAGAGAAGCAGAGGCTAGTACTAATGCTAGCCAAAATAAAAATTTAGAGAAATAGGTTAGTACTGAGACTAACCACATAGAAGAACTCGAGCTAGGAATTAGTACTAATGCTAGTTTTAGTTTAAATGAGATAGACATAGGAAAAAAGAGAATAGATGATTTACCCAAGACTTATAAACCTAATGTCCTATTCCCTTCAACCCTAGAAGCCGATTCTTCTTATAAAAATCAAGAGGCTTCAATGGAGTTGTTTAAGCAAAATCATATTAATTTTACCTTCAGAATTAAACCCATCTTTAGACACCCTTCCAGTACCCAATGCATTAAACTTAACTCCTAATTCAAAAACTCAATTCTTGAGCATTTTAGAAGAACAAATAGGAGAAATTCTTAATAAACATGGGTCTAAGAATGGGGTCACAAATTATGTCCCAAAAATTAACAATGATTATATCAATAATAGGATTATAAATCAACTTTCTAAGATTGACAATCCAAAATCATTAAAATTTGTCAATCAAGTATTTGACATAGGATAGTAAGCTGCATTATGTCTAGCTAAAGACGGTAAACTTAGTGCTTATTGGGAGGCAACCCAATATTTAGTTTTTTTCATCTAATTTATCCTTTTAGTTTATTTTTTTTAAGGACATGTTGAATAAGTTGGAGGGAGAGCCTAAATTCTCAAAGGCATATGTTGGACCAAAAATATACTGAGTCAGGTGTATTCTTTCATGTTCTTTATTACATCCTTTATTTTTTTTTCTCCATTGAGGATAAAGTTGATTAAGTTGGGGGGAGAATAATAAAATTTTAAAATTTTAAATCCTTAAAAAAGTTAGTATTTAGTATTTAGACACCTGATTATGCTTATGAATCAAATTAAACTAAGCAATTTTAAAAGAAATTTGATGCATGGATTAGAAAATCTGTGAGATATTGAGGAATCAAGTATTAAGAAAATCCACTAAAGAGTTAAGTTTAGAATATAAAAAGTTTTTTCTTGAGCATTTCTAATTTTCTCTACTAGCATCAAAGAAAAGTCTACTTTTTATGGGCTTGTGTAGGATAATTATACATTTCTTCATATAAAAAATTTATTTAATAAAATAGTTTCCAAGTACTTCTTACTGAGTAATCGGGCATCTTTGTCTAAGCAAGCATTGAGGTTCATGTCAAAAGATGGGAAGGGCAAAAAAGCTCATTGTAAAGCTAGTTTTAACTCGTAGCCTATTTGATTCAAGCTAGTAAGCCCGAGGGGTATTCTATACCTAGTGCCCTAAAGCCAACTGGTTTGGGAGTCATTGGCCCAAGACTCGCTCATGAATCAAATAGAAAGCTTAAGAGATTAAGACACTCAATAGTGATACAATGTTAAAAAAAATAAAAATAAAAATAAATAAAAATATTAATTTTTCATCGAGTAATCGGATCTTATTGCCTAAGTAAGCAATGATATTCGCATCAAAAAGTGGATAATGTAAAAATAAAAATTAATAAATGAAGGATGAAAGTACCAATACACTTATCTATATGAAAGTTTAGACAAATCAGAGATAAAGGTGAGATAATTTAGAAAAAAATTTAAAAAAATTTAATATTATTTACTTAATTTTTTTATTGATAAGTATTAATATCTCAATGATATATCTCACTTAAGCTTTACTGAATATTAATGGCCATTTTGAAAATTACTTAGGTAAAATTCGAAACTCTAAAGTTAAAAGATATTTAAAACTAAATTCTTTCTTTACTCGAGGATGAGCAAAGCTTAAGTTGGAGGGTGTGATAAGTACCATAATTTTTTTCAATAAAAGTATTAATTTATTAATTAATTTATATTAATTTTTAAAAATTAATGATCAATTTATATATATTTTTAAGAAATTTATATTTTTATTAATTAAAAAATTAATTAAAAATAATAAAAATTTAAAAAATAAAATTTTATAATCAATAGAAAGAGCTTATTTTTTTTTATCACAACAAAATAAGTTTCATGCAAAATGGAGCTAAAATAGAGAAGATATAAATTTTTAAAGAAATTAAAATAAATAAAAATGAAAAATAATATACGGCTCAGCCAGCTCAAGCCGCCACGCTATATCAGCCGATGCATCCAAATGTGTCGAGCCAAGCCAATGAAGCTAGTATGCCAAGCCAGACACACTAGCCGACTCAGCTATGGAAGCCGTCAGTCGGTCCACGATTCAGGCATGGATCGCTAGCTCAGCAGAAATCGATGAATCATGGAGTGACACATGGTGGACCTAGACCCTTAAAGAATTTATAGAAAATCTATTATGGCTTATAGGACATTTTGGACTTTTCACTCAATGTCAGAGGTGCTGATTCATTATGGTGTGTGGTGCAGCCGGTCCACGTGGTCCATGAGAATAGTAATTGTGCGATCGTGTGGCTGCGATTGATTGCAATCAAGATCGGATGATGAAAGTTTAAAACTAAATTTGATTCAAAATTAGCTTCATGTGGATCGCCATCCAATGGTAGCACTCAATCCAGAAGATGATCCAATGGTCCAGAAAACTTTCGACGATGATCAGGGCTCCCAACATGCGATCAAAGGCCAGAATTTAATTTGACCTAATCTGGGTCGATACACATCTAATTTTGATGATTTTTGGTTCATTGGATTTCTATTGAATGGATAGATTTCACCAAACTTCAATAGAATTTGTTCAAAACTTTTTTTAATCTAATTTTCACTCAAATTTCTCCATATTTTGACGATCAAAAACCTCCTTAGTCCCACATTGCCTGCAGAAAATATCTCCAGTCCTCCTAGCTCTATAAATAAGACCCCAGACTTTTAAAATTGAGAATCTTCGATCAAGATGAAGCTTTGGTATAGGGTGAAGCCAGGCTCTGGGTTAATGGCTGCTTCGATGCGACTGGTGCCAAGAAGAAAAGTTGGGCTTCTACACATCTTTCCACCAATGTCAATCCAAGATCAGAGATCAGACTATTTTATTTTATTTTATTTTATTTTAAATTTTATGTATTTAAATTCTAAAATTTTAATTAATATAAATTTTATTTTTTTATACTTTGATTTTAGCTCTTTATTTTTATTATAATTTAATTTTTATACTTTAACTATTGCTCTTTATTTTACTGCAAGTAGATGCTAAGATCTAACTAGTAAATCTTAGTACCAACTTTACTTTTCTGCATAATTTAATTTTTATTTAATAATTTTAATTTTTAATCTCTGACTTCAAATTCTACTTTCAAATCCTTTTTTCTTTCTTTTCAAAAATCAAATATTTTAAATCTAAAAATACTACTTTCCCTATAGATTCGATCTGACTCACTGCTATCTACGTATTTTTAATTATTTTAAAAAGTTAGATTAAACTAGTAAACACGGTGTCTTAATGATAACATCGCGATCTTATCTATGATCGATCATTCTAATTATATGAATCAAAAAAATTTTGGTCTATTGAAAGGTGTTTCGATGATGGAGATCATGCCATGTCTCATTACCATACAAAATTGAATCTAATTGGATCATACAAACAAGGATTTGGGCCTGGATGTCATCAATTGAGCTTACCCAGTTCGATTAATTTGGATTAGATCCAATTAGGTTCAAGAGAATCATGCTAGCACATGATTGAGCCTAACATTCTTCTTCTATAATCTTTCTGGTTCATCTTGGTCGAGTCAAATTGATTTGGGCTCACCCAGAGACCCTGTATGGCTTTATCCTAATCAAAAAAATATTATCCTAAAACATCAAATGGGATTAAGACAATACCTACCAATTCCTATATTCGATAGGATAAGACCTATCAATTCTTGTCACTGTTAGGACGTCAAGTCAATAGTTGATCCATATGCAGGAATAAAGAGGATGGGCATGCATCCCCCTGGAGATCTCCTAGGGGTGTGCACCCCCTTGGTCTTCACACATAAATGTGTGCACATGCCCCTAGTTGGCATGCACACATTGGGAAAAGGGAGGAGTCCCATACAGATGGGACTCTAGGGTTGCTTGATGAGAATGAAGTCTTGGGTGCCAAGACTTCATCCTTATCCTTTGTTGGCACCTTCTATGGATGTTTAATGGGGACTCTCATCTGATTGGATCAGATGTGTTGGTACCATCAATTAGATTTAGATTTGATTAATCTGAGTAATATGATTGGTCGGACCTGTGTGGCACTGCATGGTGCAATAGGATTTATTTAAACCTTTGTCTGCGCCCAAGGTTATTATGCTAGAACCCATCTCCATGCCAAGGTGCTGCCACCCCTAACACCTCTCCATGCTTTCTCATCCTCCTCCTCTCCCCCTTCTCCTCACCCAAAATTTGGGCATAAAACAATGAGGAAGATCCAAGGAAATTGGCATGAAGATCAGGCTCTACGCGATGGTGTTTATGAGACGAACGTGTAGCCTTCAGCGGTCTTTTTGAAGGATCTATAGATCAGATCTAGATCTAATTTTTGAAAGTCAGATTTAGAAAGAGAAGACTTCAAGAATCAGTCCAAGTGGATACCAATAGGGGCCAAGCTCGTGCATGGCGTGATCAAGAACTTTGGGTGCAGTAGATCATTGATAGGATAATCAGATTATCCAATCAAGTACAAAAGTTAAATCTAATTTAATTTAAATTTTTATATTTGATATCAAATTATTTGGATCAGACCTGAGAACTCTTAGAACTGATTGGATCAAGTTAAATTTTTTTTTAGAAAAATTTGGTTCTTCAGATTTAAACGATCCTGTGGTGAAAAATGTTGATTTTTCTTCAACTAGTATCAGAGCTGCATTAGCAGTTCTTCAAATCTACTTTAAATCTATTTTTTTATTTTATCTTATGATCCAATATTAATGATTTTAGATGTCACATCAGATATGATTAGATCTAAAATCAAAAAATTAAAAATTTTATTATTATAGGTCAATGATGTATGAGATGCATGACTAAACTAAATTGTAAAATAGTTCTATGTATAGTCTAGTGTAATCATTATTTTGACATGATTAAATATATTTTTAGATATTTTTTGTTCCTATTTTTTGATGTTATAAATATTATAATTAGATCTAAAAAATAAAAAATAAAAAATTTAAATTTATCATATGAGTTATGATACATGCATGTCTAGACTAGTTACAGAATTGTTCTATGATTGTCTAGAATAAGATTTTATATGATTAGATCATTTAAAATTTTATTTTTCAAATGATACATGAGATTTATCATTTCTGAAAATATGCATAGTTACTTTAATATTTGATACAAGATATGTATATAGAACATGCATAATTAGATCTATAATTTTATATGTGATAGATCTTATTATTTTGTAGTATAGTTATTATTTTTTATTAGAGCATTCCCCTTAGCCATCCAGTCAAAAGAGTAAGAAGGATTTAAAGGCCCTCTCTTTCCTTCGATGGGATGCTCTTATGGCATGTAGGGGTGCTACATGTTTGTCCCTAATCAAAAATTCAAAAACTTAATTTCTATAAAATCCTAGATCCTAAAATCTTAGGATTTTTGCATGTTTCTGTTTATGAATCCAAACTTAATTAAGAATTAAGACTATGAAACTAATTATATCTAAAAATTATGAATTTTCATACCTTAGACACCTTCATAAATTTGGATTCAGGCTTGGGTAGCTTAATTAGGTCTAGTGGTTGATCAAATCGAATCAAAAGTTGGTTAGGTGGGATCAAGAGTGCTTAGAATTGACCAGCCCAATAGGATTAAGTTTGAATCAAGATCGACTCATAGTCACATGTGGTCGATTAAGTCAAGATTTAATTTGACTCCATGGTTTGAGCCTGGATTATAGGCGAACTCGATTGGTTCTGGTTCGATAATTTGGTGTCTAAGATAAGTTTAGTAGATATGACTGACTACTTTGTAATTGGGAGCTACTCAACCTAAATGCGTTCTTATCGAGTTAATGGCATATCCCTTCCACCGGTCTTACTTATCTGGCCATTTGGATCGATCTAGTTCTGATTTGAGGTGGCTAACAATTTGAGCTAACCAATGCCATTAGGTTAATCATAATTGTTATAACTAAGTCAAGTCTAAGAGACCTAAATCAAATCTTCCTAAGAAAATATTAAGTCATAGGTCTTCCACCATTGTAGATGTATGGTTCCTTCCTAGGGTTGATTGTTCTCAGCTAGTTATAGTAGTTTAATTGCATCAGAAAGATGCAACCATATCTATTAGACATTAGATGCTACAGCTTGGAGGATGGGTTGGGCTCAATATTCGAGATATGATGAAAGATCCATTAAAAAATCTAATTCATGCAAATGATGGGTCAACTTAACTAAGGAGTGATCAATATTCTGGACATGGTGAGATTCATGAATTAGAGGCCAGGTTTGAGTGGATCATGATTAGAGAATCATTGGACAAGGGTTGTCCACTCATTGGCTGACCCATCACCAATAACTATTAGGTGAGATGGTGAGCCAATTGGTGGGACCGCACCACCCACTAGAAATCAATGATCATGGTGATTTTTGCATCTCTGCTAAGAAAGTGTAGAAATTCAAAAAAATAGTGAAAGCCTAATTTATTTAAAAATAAAATTTTTAAAGAAATTGATCAAGTCTAATTATAAAATCTAACTAGAAACTTTGACTCTCTATAGAAAAATATTGGTGTCCAATCCACTAGCCCGTATCCTTGACACCCACCGACTGATCGGATCTAATTACAAGGATTGGCTTCGAAACTATAAAATTATTTTGGATTTCGAAAAGCTGACTCATGTATTGGACTAGGACCCCCCACCTTACCAGCATGTCCATCCGCTGATCAAAGAGCATCTCTAGAAAAATGAATGGATGAAGATAATAAAGCTAGGTACTACATGTTAGGCTCAACGTCTGATGAGCTCCAACACCAACAAGAGGATATCAAAATTGCTCGCCAAATATTGGCTCACCTACAAGAGTTGTTTGGTAAAGAGAGTCATACCACCAAGTATCAAGTCACTAGAAGACTTTTTAAGGCTCAAATGCATGATGGACAGTCAGTTCAAGATCATTGTCTGATGTTGATCAAGAATTTAGAAGAGCTTGAGAAGCTAGGTGTCAAGCTAGATAGGAACTTAAAAATTGATGTGATCTTGTAGTCCTTGACTGATGCATTTGGATAGTTTATCATGAACTTCCATATGCATAAGCTGTAATGTATCTTAGCTGAGTTGATGAATATGCTGGTTACTACTGAGCTTTCTTTAAAAGATTCAAAGGGCTCAGTGCTTACTGTGGAGTGAAGTTTCTTCAAGAGAAAGTCTTTCGAAAAGAAGAAGTCTACGAAGAAGCAGAAGACAGATGGAGGGAAGAAGAAGAATGGAGAGCCGAAGAAGAAAACTGCCGATAAAGAAAAGTATTTTCATTGCAATACAGATGGCCGTTGAAAGCGGAACTACCCTTTATACCTGGCCAGCCTGAAGAATAAAAGGAAGGCAAGTCCTTTTGGAAGTATGCTCATAATAGAATTTAACCTTATGATTTCTTCTACATCCAGTTGGATGCTTGACTCTGATTCTAGTGCTTACTTATGCACTTCTATATAGGATCTTAAAGAGAGAAGGAGGCTAAGGAATGGTGAGATGATCCTGCACATCGAAAATGGAGCAAGAGTTGCTATTGTGGCTGTGGAAACCTATCCTCTTTGGCTAACATCAGGATTAGATCTAGTACTTAGGGACTATTATCTTATGCCTGCAACATGCAGCAATTTGATATCTACTTCTTATTTAGCACAAGAAGACTATATAATTAGTTTTCTTAGGGATCATTATAATATTCTTTTTGAAAAAAGTAAAATTATAAGTGATTTCTTGATTAATGATCTCTACCAATTATATATTGATGTTTCTATTTTCAATATCGAGCAAAACGTGAATGCCATAGGATCAAAATGACCTAGGGATAGTCTAAAGGATAGGTATCTATGGCACCTTAGGCTAGGTTATATAGTGGAGGATAGGGTTAACAAATTAGAAAAATCTGGGCTATTGAGTTCATTGACTTTCAAGTCATATCCAATTTATGAATCATGCCTTCATGGCAAAATGATCAAGCTTTTTTTTGTAGGATATGGAAAAAGGGCCACAGACCTACTTGCATTGATACATACAGATGTGTGTAGCCCATTTGATGTGCTGATCAGAAGTAATTATGTCTACTTCATCATCTTTATCGATAATTTATCTTGGTATGGGTATGTGTATTTGATGTGACACAAGTCTGAAGCTATTGAAAAGTTTAAGAAATTCAGGCATGAAGTAGAAAAGCATACTATTGATGTAGAATCTGGTTGACGTCGGATCAAGCTAGAGTTAAGGAAGACGAGGTCGCTACCAGTGACCTACAAAATAAAGTCCCATCTAAAGTCAGTGGTGGTGGCTTCGGTAGGGTTCTCCAACGATCAAATCAGCTCTTCTGGCCAATAGAAATGTAGTGCTCAGGAAAGAGTTCCGTAGAGTTTTGGGAAGGAGAAGAGAGCTTAGAGAAAATATTTCTAGAGAATTTTTTTTATAGACGGAGCCTATAGTAGATTGATGGTGATGGCAGTAATTGTCCGATAGTGGGCCATTCAGGGCCATGTAGAGTTTGTTATGGAGAGAGGTGTCCATTACCATGATGTGGCCATTTGTTGAGATTTAATAGTCGAAGTTCGAAGGAAGCAGGCATTGGTTGGTGAAGAGCTTTGACATACATCAATTTCAGAGGAGTTTGGACTCCTAAAGAAAACTTGACTAAAGGAGAAATCCGAAAAGAGTTTAGCTCTTTGAGGAATCCAACTGAAAGAGAAGTCCGAAAGAAGTTTGGCTCTTGGAGGCATCTAACAGAAGAAGAAATTTGAAAGGAGTTCGGCTCCTATAGGAATCTGACTGAAGAAGAAATTCAGAAGAAGTTCGGCTCCTATAGAAATCCAATTGGTGAAAAGGTCCGAAAGGAGTTCGGCTCTTGGAGGCATCCGACTGAAGGAGAGGTCTGGAAGGAGGTTGACTCCTGTAGGAATTCGACTGAAGGAGAGGTTCGAAAGGAGTTCGGCTATTGGAGGCATCTGACTAAAGGAGAGGTCCGAAAGAAGTTCGACTCCTATAGAAATTCGACTGAAGAAGAGGTTCGAAAGGGGTTCGGCTCCTAAAGGCATTCGACTGAAGGAGAAGTTCGAAAGGAGTTTGGCTTCTCTAGGAATCCAACTGGAGAAGAGGTCTAGAAGGAGTTTGGCTCCTAGAGGAATACGACTGAAGGAAAGATCCAGAAGGAGTTCGGCTCTTGGAGGAGTCCAAATGAAGGAGGAATCCGAAGAGAGTTTAGCTCGTGTAAGAATCCGACTGAAGGAGTTCGAAGGGAGTTTGACTCCTGAAGGAATTTGATCGAAGGAGGAGTTCGAAAGGAGTTTAGCTCCTAGAGGAATTCGATCGAAGGAGGAGTTCGGAAGGAGTTTGGCTCCGATAGAAATCCAACTGAAGGAGAGATCTGGAAGGAGTTCGGCTCCTAGAGGAGTCCAATTTAAGAAGAAGTCCGGGAGGAGTTTGGCTCTTAGAGGAACTTGACTAAAGGAGAAATCTGAAAGCAGTCTTGCTCCTGTAGAAATCCGACTGTAGGAGAGATCCGAAAGGAGTTCGGCTCCTGAAGGAGTATGACTGAAGGAGAAGTTCGAGAGGAGTTTGGCTCTTAGAGAAACTTGACTGATGGAGAAATTTGAAAGGAGTCCTGCCTTATAGAAATCGGACTGTAGGAGAGATCCGAAAGGAGTTCGGCTCTTGTAGGCATCCGACTGAAGGAGAGATCCGAAAGGAGTTTGGCTCCTGGAGGAGTCTGACTGAAGGAGAAGTTTGGAAGGAGTTTGGCTTCTAAAGGAAATAAACTGAAGGAGAAATCTAAAAGAAGTCCTGCTCTTGTAGAAATTTGACTATAGGAGAGATTCGAAAGAAGTTCAACTCCTATAGGCATCCGACTAAAGGAGAAGTCCGGAAGGAGCTCGACTCCTAGAGGAATCCAACTGAAGGAGAGATCCAAAAGGAGTTCGACTCCTGGAGGAGTCCGAATGAAGGAGGGATTTGGAGAGAGTTTGGCTCTTGGAGGAATACAAAAGAAGTTTGGCTCCTATAGGAATCCGATCGAAGGAGTCCGAAAGGAGTTCGACTCCTGGAGGAATCTAACCGAAGGAGTAGTCCAAAAGGAGTTTGGCTCCTATAGAAATTCGACTGAAGGAGGAGTCCGAAAGGAGTTTGACTCTTGTAGAAACTTGACTGAAGGAGAAATCCAGAAGAAGTTTGGCTCCTATAAAAATCTGACTGAATGAGGAGTTTGGAAGGAGTTTGGCTTCTGTAGAAACTTGACTGAAGGAGAAATCCAGAACGAGTCCCGCTCCTATAGAAATCTGACTGTAGGAGAGATCTGAAAGGAGTTCGACACCTATAGGTATTCGACTGAAGGAGGAGTCCTGAAGGAGTCTGGCTCCTGTAGGAATCTGGTTGAAGAAGAAATCCAGAAGGAGTTTGGCCACTGGAGGAGTTTGGCTTTGGTTTGGCCGTTGGAGGAGTTCGACTAGGATCCGATCGCTGGAGGAGAATTCTCGATCGAAGCTCTTCCATGATTACCAGTTGCATTAGGCAAGGCATCAGGCTAGACTTCGATGGAAGTGGGGTTTATCTCCAACAATAGTCTCCTCCACTCTCGAGTTTGAAATTCGAAGAAAGGGAGTACAAAAAAGGTGACTGCTAAAGTCGTCTTCCGATCTCTACACCAGTTCAGGTTGAAGCTTGGGGGAGATCTTATCTCCTGTCAAAGGGTTGATGTTGAAGTTGAATTTTGGAGGAGATCTTATCTCCAGTCATGGTTGACATTGAAGTTGAAACTTGGGGGAGATCTTGTCTCCAGCCATGATTGAAGGAGATCTTATCCTCTATTGAAGGGTTGGAGCTTGAGGAAGATCATATCTCCAGCCGAGGTTGAAGGAGATTTTATCTCCTATTGATGTAGACGTTGAAGCTCAGGAAAGATTTTATCTCTAGCCGAGGTTGAAGGAGATCTTATCTACTGTTGATGTAGAAGCTCGGAGGAGATTTTATCTCCAGTCGAGGTTGAAGGAGATCTTATCTCCTATTGATGTAGAAGCTCGGAGGAGATCTTATCTCCAACCAAGGTTGAAGGAGATCTTATCTCCTATTGACGTAGATGTTGAAGCTCGGAGGAGATCTTATCTCCAACAGAGGTTGAAGGAGATCTTATCTCTATTGACGTAGACATTGAAACTCTGGAGAGATCTTATCTCCAACCAAGGTTGAAGGAGATTTTATCTTCTATTGATGTAGAAGCTTGGAAGAGATCTTATCACCAGCCGAGGTTGAAGGAGATCTTATCTCCTATTGACGTAGAAGCTTGGAGGAGATCTTATCTCCAGTCGACGTTGAAGGAGATCTTATCTCCTATTGATGTAGACGTTGAAGCTCGGGGGAGATCTTATCTCCAGCCGAGGTTGAAGGAGATCTTATCTTCTATTGACGTAGAAGCTCGGAGAAGATCTTATCTCCAATCAAGGTTGAAGAAGATCTTATCTCTTATTGACGTAGAGGTTGAAGCTTGGGAAAGTTCTTATCTCCAGCTGAGGTTGAAGGAGATCTTATCTCCTATTGACATAGAAGTTTGGAGAGAGATCTTATCTCCAATTAAGGTTGAAGGAGATCTTATTTCCTATCGTTGTCGAGCACAATGAGGCCATTGTCGGGGTCTCTCTCTCATCCCATCTAAAATAAATGAGGCCTTCGACTTTGCTCACGTTAGCATGAGATTCTCCTCCTATTCCTATCGGACTGTGGGGGCACATAAGGGCCATTGTCAGGGCCTCTCCCCCAATCTCATCTAAAATGAATGAGGCCTTCGACTTTGCTCACATTAGGACGAGGTTCTCTTCCTGTTCCTAATGGACTGTGGGGGCACATAAGGGCCGTTGTCAGGATCTCTCCCCCCATCTCGTCTAAAATGAATGAGGTCTTCGACTTTGCTCACACTAGGAAGAGTTCTCCTCCTGTTCCTAACGAACTGTGGGGGCACATAAGGGCTATTGTCAGGGCCTCTTTCTCCATCTCATCTAAAATGAACGAGGCCTTTGACTTGCTCATGTTAGGACAAGGTTCTCCTCCTATTCCTATCATGGATACTATTGATTGCTTCTCCCCTATCATTAGATAGTTTTTACACCAAAAATAATATTGTTGAAATAGAGGAGTTGTATTGAAGAAAAATTATCGGTAGTACTTCTCAGATTTTCTAGGCATTCGACTGAAGAGTAAGTTCGAAAAGGAGTTTGGCTTCTCTAGGAATCCAACTGGAGAAGAGGTCTAGAAGGAGTTGGCTCCTAAGAATACACTGAAGGAAAGATCCAGAAGGAGTTCGACTCTTGGAGGAGTCCAAATGAAGGAGGAATCCGAAGAGAGATTAGCTCGTGTAAGAATCCGACTGAAGGAGTTCGAAGGGAGATTTGACTCCTGAAGGAATTTGATCGAAGGAGGAGTTCGAAAGGAGTAGCTCCTAGAGGAATTGATCGAAGGAGGAGTTCGGAAGGAGTTGGCTCCGATAGAAATCCAAGCTGAAGAGAGATCTGGAAGAGTTCGGCTCCTAGAGGAGTCAATTTAAGAAAGAAGTCCGGAGGAAGTTTGCTCTCTAGAGGACTTGACTTAAGGAGAAAATCTGAAAGCAGTCTTGCTCCTGTAGAAATCGACTGTAGGAGAGATCCGAAAGGGTTCGGCTCCTGAAGGAGTATGACTGAAGGAGAATTCGAGAGAGTTTGGCTCTTAGAGAAACTTGACTGATGGGAAAATTTGAAAGGAGTCCTGCCTTATAGAAATCGGGACTGTTAGAGAAGATCCGAAAGGAGTTCGGCTCTTTGTAGCAGCTTTACCGTGGGGACTTTGAATCCACTAGCCCGTATCCTTGACACCCACCGACTGATCGGATCTAATTACAAGGATTGGCTTCGAAACTATAAAATTATTTTGGATTTCGAAAAGCTGACTCATGTATTGGACTAGGACCCCCCACCTTACCAGCATGTCCATCCGCTGATCAAAGAGCATCTCTAGAAAAATGAATGGATGAAGATAATAAAGCTAGGTACTACATGTTAGGCTCAACGTCTGATGAGCTCCAACACCAACAAGAGGATATCAAAATTGCTCGCCAAATATTGGCTCACCTACAAGAGTTGTTTGGTAAAGAGAGTCATACCACCAAGTATCAAGTCACTAGAAGACTTTTTAAGGCTCAAATGCATGATGGACAGTCAGTTCAAGATCATTGTCTGATGTTGATCAAGAATTTAGAAGAGCTTGAGAAGCTAGGTGTCAAGCTAGATAGGAACTTAAAAATTGATGTGATCTTGTAGTCCTTGACTGATGCATTTGGATAGTTTATCATGAACTTCCATATGCATAAGCTGTAATGTATCTTAGCTGAGTTGATGAATATGCTGGTTACTACTGAGCTTTCTTTAAAAGATTCAAAGGGCTCAGTGCTTACTGTGGAGTGAAGTTTCTTCAAGAGAAAGTCTTTCGAAAAGAAGAAGTCTACGAAGAAGCAGAAGACAGATGGAGGGAAGAAGAAGAATGGAGAGCCGAAGAAGAAAACTGCCGATAAAGAAAAGTATTTTCATTGCAATACAGATGGCCGTTGAAAGCGGAACTACCCTTTATACCTGGCCAGCCTGAAGAATAAAAGGAAGGCAAGTCCTTTTGGAAGTATGCTCATAATAGAATTTAACCTTATGATTTCTTCTACATCCAGTTGGATGCTTGACTCTGATTCTAGTGCTTACTTATGCACTTCTATATAGGATCTTAAAGAGAGAAGGAGGCTAAGGAATGGTGAGATGATCCTGCACATCGAAAATGGAGCAAGAGTTGCTATTGTGGCTGTGGAAACCTATCCTCTTTGGCTAACATCAGGATTAGATCTAGTACTTAGGGACTATTATCTTATGCCTGCAACATGCAGCAATTTGATATCTACTTCTTATTTAGCACAAGAAGACTATATAATTAGTTTTCTTAGGGATCATTATAATATTCTTTTTGAAAAAAGTAAAATTATAAGTGATTTCTTGATTAATGATCTCTACCAATTATATATTGATGTTTCTATTTTCAATATCGAGCAAAACGTGAATGCCATAGGATCAAAATGACCTAGGGATAGTCTAAAGGATAGGTATCTATGGCACCTTAGGCTAGGTTATATAGTGGAGGATAGGGTTAACAAATTAGAAAAATCTGGGCTATTGAGTTCATTGACTTTCAAGTCATATCCAATTTATGAATCATGCCTTCATGGCAAAATGATCAAGCTTTTTTTTGTAGGATATGGAAAAAGGGCCACAGACCTACTTGCATTGATACATACAGATGTGTGTAGCCCATTTGATGTGCTGATCAGAAGTAATTATGTCTACTTCATCATCTTTATCGATAATTTATCTTGGTATGGGTATGTGTATTTGATGTGACACAAGTCTGAAGCTATTGAAAAGTTTAAGAAATTCAGGCATGAAGTAGAAAAGCATACTATTGATGTAGAATCTGGTTGACGTCGGATCAAGCTAGAGTTAAGGAAGACGAGGTCGCTACCAGTGACCTACAAAATAAAGTCCCATCTAAAGTCAGTGGTGGTGGCTTCGGTAGGGTTCTCCAACGATCAAATCAGCTCTTCTGGCCAATAGAAATGTAGTGCTCAGGAAAGAGTTCCGTAGAGTTTTGGGAAGGAGAAGAGAGCTTAGAGAAAATATTTCTAGAGAATTTTTTTTATAGACGGAGCCTATAGTAGATTGATGGTGATGGCAGTAATTGTCCGATAGTGGGCCATTCAGGGCCATGTAGAGTTTGTTATGGAGAGAGGTGTCCATTACCATGATGTGGCCATTTGTTGAGATTTAATAGTCGAAGTTCGAAGGAAGCAGGCATTGGTTGGTGAAGAGCTTTGACATACATCAATTTCAGAGGAGTTTGGACTCCTAAAGAAAACTTGACTAAAGGAGAAATCCGAAAAGAGTTTAGCTCTTTGAGGAATCCAACTGAAAGAGAAGTCCGAAAGAAGTTTGGCTCTTGGAGGCATCTAACAGAAGAAGAAATTTGAAAGGAGTTCGGCTCCTATAGGAATCTGACTGAAGAAGAAATTCAGAAGAAGTTCGGCTCCTATAGAAATCCAATTGGTGAAAAGGTCCGAAAGGAGTTCGGCTCTTGGAGGCATCCGACTGAAGGAGAGGTCTGGAAGGAGGTTGACTCCTGTAGGAATTCGACTGAAGGAGAGGTTCGAAAGGAGTTCGGCTATTGGAGGCATCTGACTAAAGGAGAGGTCCGAAAGAAGTTCGACTCCTATAGAAATTCGACTGAAGAAGAGGTTCGAAAGGGGTTCGGCTCCTAAAGGCATTCGACTGAAGGAGAAGTTCGAAAGGAGTTTGGCTTCTCTAGGAATCCAACTGGAGAAGAGGTCTAGAAGGAGTTTGGCTCCTAGAGGAATACGACTGAAGGAAAGATCCAGAAGGAGTTCGGCTCTTGGAGGAGTCCAAATGAAGGAGGAATCCGAAGAGAGTTTAGCTCGTGTAAGAATCCGACTGAAGGAGTTCGAAGGGAGTTTGACTCCTGAAGGAATTTGATCGAAGGAGGAGTTCGAAAGGAGTTTAGCTCCTAGAGGAATTCGATCGAAGGAGGAGTTCGGAAGGAGTTTGGCTCCGATAGAAATCCAACTGAAGGAGAGATCTGGAAGGAGTTCGGCTCCTAGAGGAGTCCAATTTAAGAAGAAGTCCGGGAGGAGTTTGGCTCTTAGAGGAACTTGACTAAAGGAGAAATCTGAAAGCAGTCTTGCTCCTGTAGAAATCCGACTGTAGGAGAGATCCGAAAGGAGTTCGGCTCCTGAAGGAGTATGACTGAAGGAGAAGTTCGAGAGGAGTTTGGCTCTTAGAGAAACTTGACTGATGGAGAAATTTGAAAGGAGTCCTGCCTTATAGAAATCGGACTGTAGGAGAGATCCGAAAGGAGTTCGGCTCTTGTAGGCATCCGACTGAAGGAGAGATCCGAAAGGAGTTTGGCTCCTGGAGGAGTCTGACTGAAGGAGAAGTTTGGAAGGAGTTTGGCTTCTAAAGGAAATAAACTGAAGGAGAAATCTAAAAGAAGTCCTGCTCTTGTAGAAATTTGACTATAGGAGAGATTCGAAAGAAGTTCAACTCCTATAGGCATCCGACTAAAGGAGAAGTCCGGAAGGAGCTCGACTCCTAGAGGAATCCAACTGAAGGAGAGATCCAAAAGGAGTTCGACTCCTGGAGGAGTCCGAATGAAGGAGGGATTTGGAGAGAGTTTGGCTCTTGGAGGAATACAAAAGAAGTTTGGCTCCTATAGGAATCCGATCGAAGGAGTCCGAAAGGAGTTCGACTCCTGGAGGAATCTAACCGAAGGAGTAGTCCAAAAGGAGTTTGGCTCCTATAGAAATTCGACTGAAGGAGGAGTCCGAAAGGAGTTTGACTCTTGTAGAAACTTGACTGAAGGAGAAATCCAGAAGAAGTTTGGCTCCTATAAAAATCTGACTGAATGAGGAGTTTGGAAGGAGTTTGGCTTCTGTAGAAACTTGACTGAAGGAGAAATCCAGAACGAGTCCCGCTCCTATAGAAATCTGACTGTAGGAGAGATCTGAAAGGAGTTCGACACCTATAGGTATTCGACTGAAGGAGGAGTCCTGAAGGAGTCTGGCTCCTGTAGGAATCTGGTTGAAGAAGAAATCCAGAAGGAGTTTGGCCACTGGAGGAGTTTGGCTTTGGTTTGGCCGTTGGAGGAGTTCGACTAGGATCCGATCGCTGGAGGAGAATTCTCGATCGAAGCTCTTCCATGATTACCAGTTGCATTAGGCAAGGCATCAGGCTAGACTTCGATGGAAGTGGGGTTTATCTCCAACAATAGTCTCCTCCACTCTCGAGTTTGAAATTCGAAGAAAGGGAGTACAAAAAAGGTGACTGCTAAAGTCGTCTTCCGATCTCTACACCAGTTCAGGTTGAAGCTTGGGGGAGATCTTATCTCCTGTCAAAGGGTTGATGTTGAAGTTGAATTTTGGAGGAGATCTTATCTCCAGTCATGGTTGACATTGAAGTTGAAACTTGGGGGAGATCTTGTCTCCAGCCATGATTGAAGGAGATCTTATCCTCTATTGAAGGGTTGGAGCTTGAGGAAGATCATATCTCCAGCCGAGGTTGAAGGAGATTTTATCTCCTATTGATGTAGACGTTGAAGCTCAGGAAAGATTTTATCTCTAGCCGAGGTTGAAGGAGATCTTATCTACTGTTGATGTAGAAGCTCGGAGGAGATTTTATCTCCAGTCGAGGTTGAAGGAGATCTTATCTCCTATTGATGTAGAAGCTCGGAGGAGATCTTATCTCCAACCAAGGTTGAAGGAGATCTTATCTCCTATTGACGTAGATGTTGAAGCTCGGAGGAGATCTTATCTCCAACAGAGGTTGAAGGAGATCTTATCTTCTATTGACGTAGACATTGAAACTCTGGAGAGATCTTATCTCCAACCAAGGTTGAAGGAGATTTTATCTTCTATTGATGTAGAAGCTTGGAAGAGATCTTATCACCAGCCGAGGTTGAAGGAGATCTTATCTCCTATTGACGTAGAAGCTTGGAGGAGATCTTATCTCCAGTCGACGTTGAAGGAGATCTTATCTCCTATTGATGTAGACGTTGAAGCTCGGGGGAGATCTTATCTCCAGCCGAGGTTGAAGGAGATCTTATCTTCTATTGACGTAGAAGCTCGGAGAAGATCTTATCTCCAATCAAGGTTGAAGAAGATCTTATCTCTTATTGACGTAGAGGTTGAAGCTTGGGAAAGTTCTTATCTCCAGCTGAGGTTGAAGGAGATCTTATCTCCTATTGACATAGAAGTTTGGAGAGATCTTATCTCCAATTAAGGTTGAAGGAGATCTTATTTCCTATCGTTGTCGAGCACAATGAGGCCATTGTCGGGGTCTCTCTCTCATCCCATCTAAAATAAATGAGGCCTTCGACTTTGCTCACGTTAGCATGAGATTCTCCTCCTATTTCCTATCGGACTGTGGGGGCACATAAGGGCCATTGTCAGGGCCTCTCCCCCAATCTCATCTAAAATGAATGAGGCCTTCGACTTTTGCTCACATGTTAGGACGAGGTTCTCTCCTGTTCCTAATGGACTGTGGGGGCACATAAGGGCCGTTGTCAGGATCTCTCCCCCATCTCGTCTAAAATGAATGAGGTCTTCGACTTTGCTCACACTAGGAAGAGGTTCTCCTCCTGTTCCTAACGAACTGTGGGGGCACATAAGGGCTATTGTCAGGGCCTCTTTCTCCATCTCATCTAAAATGAACGAGGCCTTTGACTTGCTCATGTTAGGACAAGGTTCTCCTCCTATTCCTATCATGGATACTATTGATTGCTTCTCCCCTATCATTAGATAGTTTTTACACCAAAAATAATATTGTTGAAATAGAGGAGTTGTATTGAAGAAAAATTATCGGTAGTACTTCTCAGATTTTCTGAGTTTCAAGGTCGTGGGAGCATTGTTCCTCCGAGCATCTTCAAGTGATTAGTTGCGGGCCGGACGACCTCCACTATTTCATATGGGCCTTCCCAATTCTGGCTCTAAGGCTGAGAGATGGTGGCTAGCCGAAATACTATGGCCCCCCCAGAGATAGTGTTGATGATGCTGGAAGGCGATCGATCTCCTTGTTGTTCCTCCCTCGTTGGTGGTTCTAGCTGTGGTAGCGCCATTGGCTTGCTTCAGGCCAGCGTCCGTGGAGCATTAAGGGGGGCGTAGTTATGAAACCTTCAGGGGGGGTACTTCTTCGCACCCTTCTATCGGGGCTTCTTTGACGACGAGCTTGAGGAGGAGTTTGGGCTTGCTTGCGCTCGATGGGGGGGGTGGTCCGTGAGCACGGTCGAACTTCATTCGATCCTCCATCGATGGTGAGTTTACGCTGCTCTCCTGTGGCTTCCTCATCCTTCAACTTGAAGGCTTCTTTCGCTCGGGCATATCCCTCAGCATGAGCTAGTAGATCGGCAAAGTCTCTGGGATACTTCTTCTCCAAGGAGAATAGTAAATCATTCTTCTGAAGGCCGTCCTTGAGTGCGGCCATCGCAACTGACTGGTCCAAGCTCTGAACCTTCAATGCAGCAGCATTTAATTAGGTGAAATAAGTTTGGATGGATTCTAGCTTCTTCTACTTGATGTTCATCAAAACATCCAAACCTCAGCATGGACGTTGGCTGCTGATGAAGTGAGTCGCAAACTGATGGCTCATCTGGTCAAAGGAGAAGATCGTGTTGGGCTCAGTGTACAGAGAGGAAGCATGGATTTCAAAGCAAAAATATGAAATCAAATAAACCAAATCCAAAACCAAGGGCCACCTTATTAGCAATTAAATCATATAACATGCATTTATAATATAAAAGAAAGTATTAGAACTTACCTCTTATCGCTAAACCCTAAATTGACACTGATCGTCGGTAGTAGTCCGTCAGGGTTTCCACCAGGTGCCCACGTGTTCACCCTCCAACATCGATCTACATAGAGACTTGACCAAGACACCAGCACCTCTGATTTATATAATTAAAATTCTTATAATAAGAACTTTAATAAAATGGGTAAGACCTTCTTAAGCCTTTATGTCACCTTCCATGCCTTTCCTTATCTATCTTTCTTTTTCTTTTGTCTTATTAATTTTCCTTCATAATCTCTTAGTCTTAAGATAACTTCTTATCCTTATAATGACAAGGTCTAGACGAGAGAAAGGAAGAAAGAAAATTAGACAAAAAGAAACTCTTGTAAGAAAGAAAAGATGATGTTCACAACCCTGGACTCTTGGTGTGCACCCCTATTTATAATATATGTAGGGGTGCCATCTAAAAAACTCACACCCTTTTCTCATCAAATTCTCATGTCCCATCAGCCAATCTCATGCCTCATCAGTAAAAATGAGATATAGACTTAGTCCAAGAGGTGCCTTAAAGCAGAAGGACTCTTGGATTAATTCTACGTAAGTTTTTACGAAGAGTCGCAATGCTTCATCTTTGGCGCCACCCTTTTCATCTATTAGATCATGAAACAAAGCCATCCAATGGCTCTAAAAAGGGACATCCATTCAGCAAGAAGGCATGGAGATAAACATTGAATAGTCAAAGTCCCAAGAGACTTTGACTTAGTCTAAGAGACATCAAGGAGGAGTAGATGGCATGGAGTCTTGGACGGCAAGGGGGCTTGGGCGACAAAACATCCTGGGCAAAAAATTTAAAAAGAAAAAAAAATATTTCATCTATAGAAGGACTCTTCTGTGCCCCATATCAGATGTCCATGTCAATTAAAAAATATTTATGCGACATGACATATAGGAAAAGTCAAAGAAGGTAGGCGCCATCTTATTCCATGCGCCAAAGAGTCCTTTGCGCATGAAAGACTTTCCACGCATAAGAGAGAGACTCTATGGCACGTGGGATGTAGGTATGTGGTGCTCAATCTGAAGACCAATCAATCTAGGTTAATCTAACTCAAGACCAAATCTTATTTGGCTCAAATTGGATCTTAATTAGCCCAAATCGGAAGTCGATTCGAATCCAATTCGAATCTAGATGCTAGGGTTTGCTATATGTGCTAGCATATTAATCTTGCAAACATGGTCTAATCTAATTAGACCCTAAATCAATTCTCTTTGTGTGTGACCCATTGGGTTTCACATCTAACCAGTAGTGAGTCAGGATGTGATTTGATCTAATCTGGTTAAAACTCAACCAAACCGATTTAGGTCAAAACTAGCCAACCCAATATGACTTAATTTAGAACACTTTCTAATTTATTGATCAAATTAAAATTTTAATTTTATCAAACCCACAAGACATGATTGACGTCTAGCAATGTATCATGACTACCCAGAAGTTGTAAAATTTTGATTGAAATATCAAAAATACCCTTCAGTGAAAATTACCATGCAACTAGATCCTTCGATTTTTCTACATCCTGAATATGACTCTGGGTATGGAAATATATCAATTCCAATATCATATTTATTTCTCTTTCAATCTTATGATAATGATTCATTTAATGAAACATTAAAAACCATTTTTAATTTTCATCATGCTTTGATCAAAGTCTTCCTGAATCATTATTTGTTTGAAGCAGGTAGGATGCTATTTCCTCTTACCAGGAGGGATCGATTCATTGTTAACCTACACACAACTTTCATATATATAATCTACCATATCCAGATCATCCCATACATAACTGATTCATGAATGAGTATGAACCAAGATATGAATTTATATATATAAGATTCTATGGTAGTTTCTGGTCAAAAGATTACATGCACAAATTCCACTATGAGAACCATCTATTGACATGTAGATAAGACTCCATTAGATATTCTCAATTTGGATCAATTCAGTGAACTCATTCTCTAATGAGCATCCACATTCTTGTATTAGTGTCATACACAAGTTATTGTGAGATCAATCACCCTCTCAATCGAGCATACAAAGAATGTGCTAGTCTTACCAAAAAATATTGATCCCTAACTCAATGTCCCATCGACTAGGAATATTTAAATTAGGGTTTTAAGATTTTAGGTCTCACTAGTATGATCTCATCATAATCCTAAAATCATAGCCCTAATTTATAGGATTCATCATAATCTTAAATAAATAATAAGACACTGCATATGATGAAATAAATGCCTTTATTTATTAAAAATGTCATTACATGAGTCTGGAAGACAAAGAACATCCCAAAAATAAATTGGCTTGAGGGCATATTCCTTTCAATCTCCCACTTGCACTAAAGCCAATCGCCCTTATATTTTAATCCCATACAATCAAGGTGGCGATCAAACAGTTGCAGTGGTAAAGCCTTAGTGAATGGGTCTGCTATGTTGTTCTTTGTGTCCACTCATTCTATGACCACATCTTGTCTTTCAATAATTTCTCGAACGAGATGGAAGCATCTCAGAATGTGTTTGGATTTATGATGAGACCTTGGTTCCTTTGCTTGAGCTACAGCTCCAGTATTATCACAGTAAAGTGGTACTGGATTCTCAATTTCAGGAATTACACCTAATTCAGTGATGAACTTCTTCATCCAGACAGCTTCCTTGGCGGCTTCACTTACAGCTATGTATTCTGCTTCAGTGGTTGAGTCAGCAACAGTTGGCTGCTTAGTACTCTTCCAACTCACTGCTCCATCATTCAGAGTAAAGACATACCCTGAAATGGATTTGCTATCATCTGGGTCTGATTGAAAACTAGAATCAGAATATGCTTCTAATTTAAGATCAGAACCTCCATATACTAGAAAAATATCTTTAGTCCTTCTCAAGTACTTAAGAATATTTTTCACAGCTTTCCAATGATCCTCTCCTGGATCAGCTTGAAATCTACTTGCAATGCCTAAAGCATAAGCAACATCAGGCCTTGTACATAACATGGCATACATTATTGATCCAACAGCCGAAGCATAAGGAATAGAACTCATTCTATTTCTCTCTTCAGGTGTCTTAGGAGACATCTTTTTAGAGAGATGTATGCCTTGACTCATGGGTAAATAACCTCTTTTACTCCCATCCATACTGAATCTTTTCAGTATTAAGTCAATGTACCTTGATTGGGACAAGCCTAGCATCCTCTTAGATCTATCTCTATAGATCTTTATTCCTAGTATATAGGATGCTTCTCCCAAATCTTTCATGGAAAACTTATTTGATAGCCATAATTTGACTGATTGTAACATTGGGATATCATTCCCAATGAGGAGTATGTCATCTACATACAGAACCAAGAAGACTATGGTTCTTCCACTAGTTTTCTTGTACACACATGGTTCATCAACATTCTTGATAAAACCAAACTCTTTTACTGTTTCATCAAAATGGATGTTCCAACTCCTTGATGCTTGCTTTAATCCATAAATGGATCTCTTAAGCTTGCATACCTGATTTGGTTTCTCATTTGACTCAAATCCCTCTGGCTGTGACATATAGACCTCCTCCTCAAGGAAAACCATTAAGGAAGGCAGTCTTTACATCCATTTGCCATATTTCATAATCGTGGTATGCTGCTATAGCAAGCATAATCCGAATAGATTTGAGCATGGCAATAGGTGAAAATGTTTCATCATAATCAATCCCTATTTTTGCCTAAAACCCTTAGCCACCAATCTGGCCTTATAGGTTTTTAATTTGACCATCAGCTCCAATCTTTTTCTTAAAAATCCATTTGCATCCAATAGGATTTATATCCTCTGGTGCATCCACCAAAGTCCATACTTTGTTGGTGTGCATGGATTCCTATTTCGGATTGCATGGCAGCCAGCCATTTGTAAGAGTCCTTACTTTTGACTGCTTCCGTATAGGTCAGAGGTTCGTCATTTCTCAATGACTTGGGCTTCATTGTTCTCAATAATGAAACCATACCTCATAGGTGTATTTCTTACTCTTTTAGACCTATGGATAGGAGTTATGTGTTCTGGTTCTTTTATGTGATTATATGGTTGAGAAATTTCTATTTGATTTTTCTTGAACTTCACTAAGTTCAATATTTCTGCCACTGCCCTTTTCTAGGATAAATTCTTTTTCCATGAAAATGGCATGCCTACTTACAAATACCTTTTGTTCAGTAGGATGGTAGAATAAATATCCTATACTATTTCTAGGATATCCTATAAATAGACATCTGTCTGATCTAGCATCAAGTTTATGTCCAAAATTTTTTTTGACATAAGCTGGACAACCCCATATCTTAAGATACTTAAGATTAGGATTTCTTACTTCTCCATATGTCATATGGAGTACTAGATACAGATTTAGAAGGTACTCTATTCAAGATGTAAATTGCAGTCTCCAGAGCATGACCCCAGAAGAAAATAGGTAAATCAGTGAAGCACATCATGGACCGTACCATATCTAATAAGGTATGATTTTTTCTTTTCGGACTACACCATTTAATTATGGTGTATAAGGAGGTGTCCATTCAGAGAGAATCCCTTTAACTTTAAGATAGTCTAGAAACTCACTAGATAAGTATTCTCCTCCCGATCAGATCGAAGGATTTTTATACATTGTCCAGTTTGTTTTTCGACCATACTTTGATACTCTTTAAATTTATCAAAGGCTTCTGATTTGTGTTTCATAAGATACACATATCCAAACCTAGATAAATCATCAGTGAATGTAATAAAATAAGAGTATCCTCCTCTAGCTTGAGTTGTCATAGGACCACATACATCCGTATGTACAAGTCCTAATAACTCATTTGTCCTTTCTCTATGTCCACTAAATGGAATCTTGGTCATTTTACCCATGAGGCATGATTCACAAGTTTCCAATGATTCATAATCAAAAGGATCAAAGAACTTTTCTTTGTATAACTTGTTAATCCTAGCCTCACTAATATGACCTAATCGACAATGCCAAAGTAAAGTATTATTTATGTCATCTCTCTTACATTTTCTATTTTCATCAATATGAAATATATTATCATCCAAACATAGAGTCAACAAACCATTGCTAAATATGCCAAAACAAATATTTTCATTAGAATATTTGATCGAGCAACCTTCGCTCGTTACATTAAGACTATAACCTTATTTTAATAACAAGGGTATAGATATAATATTTCTAATGATCTTAGGCATATAATAACAATTTGTAAGCTCTAAGATCTTCCCATAAGGTAACTTCAATATATTTGTCCCTACAGCTTCTGCCTTGGATAGACTCTCCTCCAGCGCCATAGAGCTTGAAGTCACCTTTCTTCAAACTCTTAATTTTCTGCAGTCCCTGCAAAGATTTGCAGATATGAAAACCACAACCGGTATCTAATACCCAAGAATTTGAAATGAAAGAATTTAATGATAATATAGTATGTATCTCATACATACCTTTTGGTGCATTATTTGCACCAGACTTCATGGTTGCAAGGTAAGCCTTGCAATTCCTCTTCCAATGAACTGCTTTGCCGCAAGTAAAAATAGGTCATTTGTCTGGAGACCTTCTTCCCCTTTTTCTTCTTATTTATACCACTTTTAGGATTCAACCTTCTCTTTGAACCCTTTTTGCCTGCCTTCTTCTTGGAGATCCCTTCCACAAGAAGAAGAGGAGCCTTATCTTTCTTGATATGGCTTTCTGCTATCTTGAGCATATTTAATAGCTCAGGCAATGAAGAATTCAGTTTGTTCATGTGATAGTTCATGACAAACTGAGAAAATGATTCTGGGAGTGATTGCAGGATCAAATCCTGACTTAACTCTCCATCCATTACAAAACCTAATTGACTTAATCGAGTGATTAGGTCAATTACCATCAAAACATGATTTTGTATGGATGTTCCTTCTATCATTCTTGCATGAAATAATTGCTTAGATATCTCATATCTAGCAGTCCTACTATGCTCTCCATAAAGCTCTTTTAGATTGAGCAATATGGATTGAGTGTCCATGCTATCATGCTGCCTCTGTAATTCATTATTCATAGAGGCAAGTATGATGCATTTGACAGTAAGAGAATCATTTTGCCACATCTTGTATGTGGACTTATCTTCATCTGTGGCATCATTTTCTAATGGCTTAGGATCAGGGGCATCAAGAATATAGGAGAGTTTTTCTTGACTGAGTACTATTTTTAGGATTTCTCAACCAGTCAACATAATTTTGACCAGTCAATTTATTTGAATCCAAAATTGAACGTAATGAAAGTGAAGAAGCCATTTAATCTACATAATAAAGAACAATATATAAGCAAACAATTCATGATGACAAACATAATTAAATTAGGACTTTAATTTAATTATGTCTCCCACTAAAAATCATAACCCTCTTATTGATTTTCTTAGTGAGAATAAGATCCTAATTCCTTATAAAAAGTCTTGTGGTTGCACAACAAACCTATTATAAGTTCAAAGGTAGGAAACTCTTTTCCAATTGCATTTTATGCAACTCTCAAAAAACTTTTGCCTCTAAAACATTAATAGCCTTGTGTTAGCACAACAAACTTTAATGTTTTAGTTTAAGTAGAACCCTTCATTTCTATACAGTCAAAATTAAAATATAACTACTTTTGTGGTTACACAACAAAGTAGTATATTCAAAATGCTGTAAGCATCTCAATGCACTAGATTAATATTACATCTTTTCCCATGATAGATCTTGTGGTTACACAATAGAACTAATATGGTTTCTGGACATAATAAGAAACTAGTATGAAGGAAGGCCTTAATGTAGTGAATATAATATTAAGCATTTCAATCTAGAATTAAATTAATCGAATCGGCTAAGTAAATGGGAGAGAAATGAGAGTCCCCTCGTTGCTTTCCTTAGACACCAATAAATTGGCCAGGTCAGACAATGGAACCAATTAAAAAATCATGTTCTCTTTACCAATCAAGAACCATTTTTCCTAGACACCGATTGATCAATTAGACATCCTGACTGATTCAGCTAAAGATTAATTACACTACAACTTAATATAATTTTTTTTATAGAGGGATTTAAATGGTCTCAATGCACATATTGATTTAAAACAAACTAAATGCATAATAGCATTAATTATGATAAAATTTATATATGTCAATTAACATGTATAATTATTCTAGGACAACCATCATTATATAGTGAATACTTTCCACTATATCAGGGCAACCTTTACAGAATAATATATACAACATAATCTCATTATGATAAGAAAAAGAATATGATCTCATCATATAAATAAAAACATGCTAAAAATATTATATCATATTTTTCATTTATGCCATTATACTATAAGCAAAGCATTATATGATTTAACCTAATAAGGCTTGCTCTGATACCACTGATGGGATTGGTGTACAGGGCGGAAGCATGGAATTTCAAAGCAAAAATATGAAATCAAATAAACCAAACCCAAAACCTAGGACCACCTTATTAGCAATTAAATCATATAACATGCATTTGTAATATAAAAGAAAGTATTAGAACATACCTCTTATCGCTAAACCCTAAATTGACCCTGATCGTCGGTAGCAGTCCGTCAGGGTTTCCACCAGGTGCCCAAGTGTTCACCCTCCAACATTGATCCACACAGAGACTTGACCAAGACACCAGCACCTCTGATTTATATAATTAAAATTTTTACAATAAGAACTTTAATTAAATGGGCAAGACCTTCTTAAGCCTTTATGTCACCTTCCTTGCCTCTCCTTATCTATCTTTCTTTTTCTTTTGTCTTCTTAATTTTCCTTCCTAATCTCTTAGTCTTAAGATGACTTCTTGTCCTTATAATGATAAGGTCTAGACAAGAGAAAGGAAGAAAGAAAATTGGACAAAAAGAAACTCTTGTAAGAAAGAAAAGATAATGTTCACAACCCCGGACTCTTGGTGTGCACCCCTATTTATAATGACGTAGGGGTGCCATCTAAAAAACTCATGCCCTTTCCTCATCAAATTCTCATGCCCCATCAGCCAATCTCACACCTCATTAGTAAAAATGAGATATAGACTTAGTCCAAGAGGTGCCTTAAAGCAGAAGGACTCTTGGATTAATTCTACGTAAGTTTTTACGAAGAGTCGCAGTGCTTCATCTTTAGCACCACCCTTTTCATCCATTAGATCATGAAACAAAGCCATCTAATGGCTCTAAAAAGGGACGCACATTCAGCAAGAAGGTGTAGAGATAAACATTGAATAGTCAAAGTCCCAAGAGACTTTGACTTAGTCCAAGAGATGTCAAGGAGGAGTAGGCGGCATGGAGTCTTGGGCGGCAAGGGGACTTGGGCGACAAAACATCTTGGGCAAAAAATTTAAAAGGAAAAAGAAGTATTTCATCTATAGAAGGACTCTTCTGCACCCCATATCAGATGTCCATGCCAATTAAAAAATATTTATGTGACATAACATATGGGAAAAGTCAAAGAAGGTAGGTGCCATCTTATTCCATGCGCCAAGGAGTCCTTTGAGCATGAAAGACTTCCCACGCGCAAGAGAGAGACTCTCTGGCATGTAGGATGCAGGTATGTGGCACCCAATCTGAAACCCAATCAATCTAGGTTAATCCAACTCAAGACCAAATCTTATTTGGCTCAAATCGGATCTTAATTAGCCCAAATCGAAAGTCGATTCGAATCCAATTCGAATCCAAATGCTAGGGTTTGCTATATGTGCTAGCATATTCATCTTGCAAACATGGTCTAATCTAATTAGACCCTTAATCAATTCTCTTTGTGTGTGACCCATTGGGTTCCACATCTAACCAGCAGTGAGTCAGGGTGTGATTTGACCTAATCTGGTTAGAACTCAACCAAACCGATTTAGGTCAAAACTAGCCAACCCAATTTGACTTAATTTAGAACACTTTCTAATTTAATGATTAAATTAAAATTTTAATTTGATCAAACCCACAAGACATGATTGACGTCTAGCAATGTATCATGACTATCCAAAAGATGTAAAATTTTGATGAAAATACCAAAAATATCCTTCAGTGAAAATTACCATGCAACTAGATCCTTCGATCTTCCTGCATCCTGAATATGACTCTGGGTATGGAAATATGTCAATCCCAATATCATATTCATTTCTCTTTCAATCTTATGATAATGATTCATTTAATGAAATATTAGAAACCATTTCTAATTTTCATCATGCTTTGATCAAAGTCTTCCTGAATCATTATTTGTTTGAAGCAGGTAGGATGCTATTTCCTCTTACCAGGAGAGATCGATTCCTTGTTAACCTACTCACAACCTTCATATATATAATCTACCATATCCTAGATCATCCCGTACATAACTGAGTCATGAATGAGTATGAACCAAAATATGGATTTATATATATAAGATTCTATGGTAGTTTCAGGTCAAAGGATTACATGCACAAATTCCACTATGAGAACCATCTATTGACATGTAGATAAGACTCCATTAGATATTCTCAATTTGGATCAATTCAGTGCACTCATTCTCTAATGAGCATCCACATTCTTGTATTAGCATCATACACAAGTTATTGTGAGATCAATCACCCTCTCAATCGAGCATACAAAGAATGTGCTAGTCTTACTGAAAAATATTGATCCCTAACGCAATGTCCCATCAACTAGGAATATTAAAATTAGGGTTTTAAGATTTTAGGTCTCACTAGTATGATCTCATCATAATCCTAAAATCATAGCCCTAATTTATAGGGTTCATCATAATCTTAAATAATAAGACACTGCATATGATGAAATAAATGCCTTTATTTATTAAAAATATCATTACATGAGTCTGGAAGATAAAGAACATCCCAAAAATAAATTGGCTTGAGGGCATATTCCTTTTAGATCATACCCAGCTTTAATATCGAGTACCAGTTTCTTGCTGCTTTCTTTAAGGTAGATGAAAAAGCTCGGCATAATATGGCATCTGATGCACCATGGAGCAGCATCATGGCCCGGAAGGCTTCCAGGTGATCGATCGGATCATAGGTTCCATCGTAGCTTTCAAATTAGGGAAGCTTAAAGTTTGATGGAATGAGCTCTTGCATAATTCAAGAAGAAAAAAGAAGATCGATGCGGATGTCATCATGGTGAGTCGGGGCGACGTGGCCATGCTCCTCAATCCGTCAATCCATCTATTGCAGTTTTTGATCGAGGACATCATCTTGATCGCAGGTCTTTGAAGGCTTCTTGCTATGGATGAAGAAGATCCCTTCCGAAGAAGAATCATGATCCAAGCAAGGACTCTTTGCTCTCTATTTCCCTTTCTAGGGGCGACAGGTATGCTAGCCCAAGTGCTCCTTCTTGGGATTGGTTTCTGACATCCCGATGATGGATTTTCTGATGGAACTGCCATCGGAGGTTGTTGCATGGCCTGCACCATTTCGACGAGGTCCTGAATCTGCTGCATCAGCAGGTTAAACTGCTCCGAGTCTACCACGACCGTCGATGGAGGAGGAGGTTGAAGTATCAATGATGGAGCAGAAACAGATGGATCTGACCTAGATCTGATGGTAGAAGCGATAGATCTCTGGGTAGTTGCCCTCTTTGGGGGCATTTCTTGGGGTTGAGGAAGAGGATGGAGATGGACCTTGAAGAAGAAGATCCATAGGATCGGCTAAGCACTCCTTTAAGAACAAGGGTACCTCAAGAATAGAAAGCCCTTACTCTAGTGCCAATTTTATTGGTGCAGAATTTGGTTGATGCCAGATCAAGCTGGAGTCGAGGAAGACGAGGTCGCTGTCGGTGATCTGCAAAATAAAGTCCCATCCAAAGTCGGTGGTGGTGGCTTCGGCAGGATCCTCCGAAGATCAAGAAAGCTCTTCTGTCCAACAAAAATGGAGTGCTTAGAAAAGAGTTCTATAGAATTTTGGGAAGAAGAAGAAAGCTTAGAGAATATATTTGGAGGATCGTTTTTATAAATGAAGCCTGTAACAGACTAATGGTGACGACCGTAATCATCCGATAGTGGGCTGCTTAGGGCCACATGGAGTTTGTTATGGATAGAGCTGTCCGTTGCCATGATGTGGCTATTCATTGAGATTTAATAGTCAAAGTGTTAGATATGAGTGCTCTAAAAGCCAGAATTGACTGACACTTGTAATACACTTTCGAGGGTAAAATTATAATTTTGACTATAAATAATAAAATAAATTATTTTTTATCACATATGTACATTTAGTGTCTATGATACATCCTTTAAGTTAATGGTAATGATAATTCTTATTTTCAAGAGTTAAAAATTTAAGACAAGAATTTTCATTATTAACTCATAAAATGCTCCTGATCGTAGGATCATCATGAGGATGATGATTGATCCAGAAGGTTAATGTACAATCACTTCTTTGTAGTAGATGAGTCTTAAATTTATGGTGTAGAGATACCGAAGTGAGAGTACAGGTACTCGTTAGAAGAACGAGGGCACTGAGCATGACCACCTCGAGTAGTCATAAGGAAGTCTACCTTCTCGTCGATGACTGACTCGATGCTGCAGTGGTGTGTCTGGTTCTTTGACCTGAGGTGCATCGACAGTTCACCTTGAGGGTGTTATAGTTTGACTACACCATGACTCGGTCTCCTAGCCATTCGGAATCCTGAGGTGTATGTTGGCTATAGCATGTTCATTGTAGGAATTGGATTGCACCAAGATGGAATCTATCTACCTCGGTGGATGAGGAGCAAGCCCTATGATGATCATGAGAATCAAGTCCATAAGCCCATGGCCATGGCAGAGAGTGAAATAATAGAAAGAGTTTCTATTAAGGTTTTCACATCGGACTTGAATCGAATGATTAAATCATATGATAGAAATTAGGGTTTGACGAGTTCACCTTAACCCTAATCTGATCGGGGCTCAAGATAGAAGAACTTAATCACACAAGTAGCTGCACCGAGAGGTTCGTTTTCAGTTTTGATAGGTTGCCACCATATACTGCTAGGTGTCACTGGTGGATTTTGGGAGCAATTAGAATGATTTAGATGATCGATCATTCTAGTTGTCTGAATCAGAAGAGTTCTGATCCATCGAAAGAGAGTTTTGATGATGTCGATGATAGAGATCGCATGACATATCTCATTACCATATAGAACTGAACCTAACTAGATCACACAAATAAGGGTTTAAATCTGGATATCATCAATTAGACTAACCTAGTTCAATTGATTTGAATTAAGATTCAATTAGGTTCAAGAAAATCATGCTAGCACACGATTGAGCCTAACGTTCTCCTTTTTCTATCATTAAATAGTTGTCTCGACTGAGCCAAATGAGTTTATGCTCACTCAGGTAACCTTTACTTGGTCTGATTGGAGCTTGTCCAAGTTAGAAAAGGGTTGTCTTAATTTATGAGATAAATTTGAGATAACACCTGCCATTTTTTGTCACCTACTAATTCTAGTATTTTGACTTGGTCAAACGTTAACCTTTGACCCTTGGACATCTGCCCATGTGTCATGCACTTATTGGAGAAAAGATAGGGGCTTGTACCCTCTCTAGAAATTGGAAAGAGGAGGGGGTGCATGCCTAGGGATGGCGTGCGCCCAATGGATAAGGGACGCTGGAGTCACATACGGATGGGACTCCAGGTTGCTTCTTGGTTTCTACTTAGGTGGCCCTTGGGTATCTACTTTGACCAATCATAGGCACCATCTAAGAATGAACCTGTGGGTCTCTCATCTGATTGGATCAAGTCATGTCATCCCACCAATCAGATTTAGATTTGATTGAATGAAGCAATGTGATTTGCCGAGATGATGCAGCACTGCATGGCGCAGCAGAGTCTATAAATAGACCTTATCTGTGCCTACTTTTTAATGAGTTGATCTTAGCCCACGCCCCAAGGCTGTCCCTCTCCCTTCTCCATGCCACCATCTGGCCCTCTCCCTCCTCTCCATGCCCAAGAAAGTTGGGTCCTTTAGATTAGTGCGAGTCAGGCAAGAAAGGCTGATGAAAAAGGAAGAAGGCAGCACTGCTACAGAGACGACGGATGATCTTCAGAAGGTGTTTTGAAGATCCTCTAAATCAGATTCAGATCTAATTTTTGGAGAAAAGAAAGAGAAGGAGAAGATCTCTAGATCCAGCCTGAGTGGATACTGGTAGAGGCCAGGCACTTGCATGGCTAGATCTAGAACCTCAAAGCTTCCATAGGATCATCAATGGGTAATCAGATTACCCAAGATCAAGATAAAAATTAATTCAAAATTAATTTAATTTTATTTTCTTAATTATCAGATTATAAATTAGATCTAAAAAAGTGTCAGATCTGATCTGGATCTGGGAGAATTTTTGAAATATGCCTCTCGATCCAATTAGATTTGAACGAACCTGACCCAAAAAATTAGGATTTCCCTTCACGAAGTTCAGAGGAAGTAGGAATCAGTTGGTGAAGAGCTTTGACATACATCAATTTCAGAGGAGTTCAGACTCCTAAAGAAAACTTGATTGAAGAAAAAATTTGGAAGGTGTTCGGCTCCTGAAGGAATCCGACTGAAAGAGAAGTCTGAAAGAAGTTTGGCTCTTGGAGGCATCTGATAGAAGAAAAAATTCGGAAGGAGTTTGGCTCCTACAGGAATCTGATTGAAGGAGAAATCTGAAAGAAGTTCGGCTCCTGTAGGAATCTAACTGGAGGAGAGGTCCGAAAGGAGTTCGGCTCATAGAGGCATCCGACTGAAGGAGAGGTCCGGAAGAAGTTTGACTCCTATAGAAATCTAATTGAAGGAGAGGTCTAGAATGAGTTCGGCTCCTGGAGGAATCTGACTAAAGAAAAAATCCAGAAGGACTTTGGCTCCTATAGGAATCCGACTGAAGGAGAGGTCTGAAAAGAGTTCGTCTTCTGAAGGCATCCGACTGAAGGAGAAGTCCAGAAGAAGCTCGGCTCCTATAGGAATCTGACTGGAGGAGAGGTCCGGAAGGAGTTTGACTCCTAGAGGAATCTGACTGAAGGAGAGATCCGGAAGGAGTTTTGGCTCTTGGAGGAGTCTGAAATGAAGGAGGGATCTGGAGAGAGTTTTGGCTCCTAGAGGAATTTGGAAGAAGTTTGGCTCCTGTAGGAATCCGACCAAAGGAGGTGTTCGGAGGAAATTCGGCTCCTAGAGGAATCCGATCGAAGGAGGTGTTCGGAAGGAGTTTTGGCTCCTAGAGGAATTAGATCGAAGGAGGAGTCCGAAAAGAGTTTGGCTCTTATAAAAATCTGACTGAAGGAGAGATCTGGAAGGAGTTCAACTCTTGGAGGAGTCTGACTGAAGGAGAAGTCTGGGAGGAGTTCAATTCCTAAAGGAACTTGATTGAAGAAAAAATTCGGAAGGAGTCATACTTCTGTAGAAATCTGACTGTAGGAGAGATCCGAAAGAAGTTCGGCTCTTGTAGGCATTCGACTGAAGGAGAGATTTGGAAGGAGTTTGGCTCCTAGAGGAGTCCGATTGAAGGAGAAGTTCGAGAGATTTTGGCTCCTAGAGGAACTTGACTGAAGGAAAAATTTGGAAGGGATCTTGCTCCTGTAGAAATCCGACTATAGGAGAGATCTGGAAGAAGTTCGACTCCTGTAGGCATCAGACTGAAGGAGAGATCCGAAAGGAGTTCGGCTCCTGGAGGAGTTCGACTGAAGAAGATATTCGAAAGAAGTTTAGCTCCTGGAGGAACTTGACTGAAGGAAAAATCTGGAGGGAGTTCTACTCCTGTAGAAATCCAACTGTAGGAGAGATTCGGAAGGAGTAAGACTCCTGCAGGCATCTGACTGAAGGAGAAGTCTGAAAGGAGCTCGGCTCCTGGTGGAATCCTACTATAGGAGAGATTCGAAAGGAGTTCGGCTCCTGAAGGAGTCCGAATGAAAGAGGGATCCAAAGAGAGTTCGACTCCTGAAGGAATCTGGAAGGAGTTCGACTCCTGTAGGAATTCGACTGAAGGAGGAGTCCGGAGGGAGTTCGACTCCTGAAGGAATCCGATCGAAGGAGGAGTCCGAAAGAAGTTCGGCTTCTGTAGAAATTCGACTGAAGGAGGAATCCGAAAGAAGTTCAACTCCTATAGAAATTTGACTGAAAGAGAAATTTGGAAGGAGTTCGGCTCCTATAGAAATCCGACTGAAGGAGTCCAGAAGGAGTTTGGATCCTATAGAAACTTGACTGAAGAAGAAATTCAGAAGGAGTCCTGCTCCTATAGAAATCCGATTGTAGGAGAGATCTGAAAGGAGCTCGGCTCCTGTAGGCATCCGATTGAGGAAAGAGTTCGAAAGGAGTCCAACTCCTGCAGGAATCTGACTGAAGAAGAAATTCGAAAGGAGTTCGGCCGCTAGAGGAGTTTGGTTTAGGTTTGGCTGCTGGAGGAGTTCGACTGGGGTCCGACCGCTGGAGAAAAATTTTTGATTGAAGCTCTTCCATGATTACCAGTTGCATTAGGCTAAGCATCAGGCTGGACTTCAGTGAGAGCAGGGTTTATCCCCAACACATACCAAAAAATTCATTAAGGTTCTTAGATCAGACCGAGATGGTGAATACCTTAGTTGGAAATTCCTAGACTATCTTTAGAAAAATGGCATAATCTCTCAGTGGACTTCACCTAGAATATCTCAACTCAACAAGATTTCAAAATAGAAAAATCGGACCCTTTTAGATATGGTCCAATCCATGATGAGCTTCACAGACCTCCTTGATTTTCTTTGGAGAATAGTCTAATGACTATAATTTATTTATTAAATTAGATTTTCTCTAAAATCATTTTTGCCATACTATATGAGATATGGCATGGTAAGAAACCAAGTCTGGGTCACCATAGAATTTAGGGTTGTCCGGCTCATGTCAAAAGATAACAGGCGGACAAGTTAGAATCTAGATCCATTAAAGCACGGTTCATAGGATATCCTAAAGAGTCATTAGGATATTATTTCTATCTTTCAGAAGACTAAATGTGATTTTGAGTCGACATGCTATTTTTCTTGAAAAATAGTTTATTCAAGATGATGGCATCGGGAGATAGATTAAGCTCGAGAAAAAAGTCTACCAACAGCAACAAGCTAAGAAACCTACGGAACCTAATCAGATTGAGCCAATCCAAACATAAGTTCTTCCACCTCGAAGGTGAAATAGGATTTTCCATCCTTCTAAAAGGTACTTAAGTACTATTACAGAGGATATTGAGGAAATATTTCTCATGAAAAATGGGATTCATGATGATGATGCTAAGACCTATGATGAGACGATATCAGATATCAACTCTGAGAAGTGGTTAGAGGCAATGAAGTCAGAAATTGACTTAATGCACTCAAACCAAGTCTGGACCTTGGTAGATTTACCTAAAGATATAGTACCTATTGGATGTAAATGGTTTTATAAGAAAAAGATTGGTGCAGATGGAAATGTGGAGACATTCAAAGCTAGCTTAGTAGCAAAAGGATATAGTCAGTGGTAAGGCATTGACTATCAGGATACCTTTTCACCAATAGTCATGCTTAAATTCATCCGTACATTGCTTACAGTTACAGCCTATTTTAATTATAAAATTTAGTGGATGGACATAAAGATGACATTCTTAAATGGATATCTTAAGAAAGATATCTATATGGAATAGTCACTTGATTTCACATCCAGTGATAGTAATCACAAGATCTGAAAGCAACAAAGGTTCATTTATGGACTCAAGCAAGCATCTCGGAGCTGGAATGCTCATTTTAATGATGTGATCAAATTATTTGATTTCATAAAAAAATGAGGAGGAGCTATGTGTATTCAAAAAGGTCAGTGTGAGTGCTATTATCTTTCTTATACTGTATATAGATGACATCCTCCTAATTTGGAATGATATTCTCATGTTGACTACAGTCAAAATATGGTTATTAAAGAAATTCTCTATGAAAGATCTTAGAGAAGCATCCTTTATATTGAAAATTAAGGTCTATAAAGATAGACCAAATAGGATGCTAGGACTTTCACAGAAGATGTACATAGAGAAGGTGTTAAAGAGATTTAGCATAGAAAACTCCAAAAAGAGTCTAGTACCCTTTAGACATGGCATTCATCTCTCCAAGAAGATGTGCCCTAGTACACTAACGAGATTGAACGTATGAGCAAGATTTCTTATGCTTCAGCAATAGAAAGCCTCATGTATGCCATGCAATAAACATTTTCTAATATTATCCATGCTGTAAGTATCATGAGCAGGTATCAATCAAATCTAGATGAAGAGCACTGAACTTCTATAAAATGTATCCTTAAGTACTTAAGAAGGACCAAGGATATGTTTCTAGTCTTTGGTAATGGAGAACTCTAAGTTTAGGGGTATACAGACTTAGATTTTATATCTGACATAGATGATCGAAAGTTGACATCTGGAAGTCTATTTATATGCAATGGTGGTGCAGTTAGCGGAAAGAGTTTCAAGCAAATCATTATCATAGACTCCATCATGGATGCTGAGTACATCACTGCATCGAAAGCTATGAAGGAGGTATTCTGGTACAAGAATTTACCATAGAGCTTGAAGTGATGCCATCGGTTACCATCCCTCTGTACTACGATAATAATGGCACCATAGCCCTTGCTAAGGAGCCCAGATCTCATCAAAAATCCAAGCACATCGAGTGGCGATTCCACCTCATTGCGATTACCTCGAAAAGTGATATGTTGAGGTCAAGAGAGTCAACACTACGGACAATGCGGCTGACCCACTAATGAAGCCATTGAGCCAGCAGAAGATCGAAGCCCACTTAGAGAAGATGGGACTTAGATTTCTATCCAATTGGCTTTAAGTCAAGTTGGAGTTTGTTAGATGTGTCCCCTAAAAGCTAAATTAGCTGACACTTGTAATATAGTTCTGAAGGCAATTTTATAATTTGATTATAAATTAATAAAAGAATTATTTTCTATCATAGTGTGTATTTAAAGTATTTATGATACATCCTTTAAGTTAATAGTTATGACAATTCATATTTTTAAAAGTTGAAAATTTAAGACATGAATTTTCATAATTAGCTCATAAAAACTGCTTCTGACCGTAGGATCATCATGAGGATGGTGATCGATCTGGATGGTTGGTGTACGATTGCTTTCTTAGGATAGATGAGTCTTGAGTCTATGGTGTGGAGACACCAAAATGAGAGTACAGATACTCATTAGAGAATGAGGGAACTGAACGTGACCACCTCGAGCAGTCATAAGAAAGTCTACTTCTCGTCGATGACTAGCTCAATGCTATAGTGGTGTGTCTGATTCTTTGATCTAAGGTGCATCGGCAGTTCATCTTGAGGGTGTTATAGTTTGACTACACTCTAACTCGATCTCCTAGCCATTCGAAATCTTGAGGTGTATGTCGGCTATATCATATTCATTGTAGAAATTGGATTGCACCAATAGAAGATCTATCTACCTCGATAGATAAGGAGTAGTCCTATGATGATCATGAGATTGAGTCCATAAGCCTATGGCCATGGCAGTGTGAAGATCATAGAAAAAGTTTCTTTTAGGATTTCACATCAGCCTCAAATCGAATGATTAACTCATACGATGGATGTTGGGTTTGGCGAGTTCACCTTAACCTTAATCCTGTCGGGGCTTAAGATAGAAGAAATCAATCACACAGCTAGCTGCACTGAGTGGTTCATATTCAATTCTGATGGATTGCCACCATATACTATTAGGTGTCAATTTTTGGAGCAATTAGAATGATCTTGATGATCGATCATTCTAATTGTGTGAATCAAAAAAATTCTGTTCTATCAAAAGATGTTTCGATGATGTTGATGATAGAGATCATAAGATGTCTCATTACCATATAAAACTGAACCTAATTGGATCATACAAATAAGGGTTTGCATCTGGATGTCATCAATTGAGCTTAACCTCAGTTCGATTGATTTGGATTAGATCCAATTAGGTTCAAGAAAATCATGCTAGCACATGATTGAGCCTAACATTCTTCTTCTATAATCTTTCTGGTTCATCTTGGTCGAGTCAAATTGATTTGGGCTCACCCAGAGACCCTTGTATGGCTTTATCCTAATCAAAAAAATATTATCCTAAAACATCAAATGGGATTAAGACAATACCTACCAATTCCTATATTCGATAGGATAAGACCTATCAATTCTTGTCACTGTTCAGGACGTCGTAAGTCAATAGTTGATCCATATGCAGGAATAAAGAGGATGGGCATGCATCCCCCTTGGAGATCTCCTAGGGGTGTGCACCCCCTTGGTCTTCACACATAAGATGTGTGCACATGCCCCTAGTTGGCAATGCACACATTGGGGAAAAGGGAGGAGTCCCATACAGATGGGACTCCAAGGTTGCTTGATGAGAATGAAGTCTTGGGTGCACCAAGACTTCATCCTTATCCTTTGTTGGTGCACCTTCTATGGATGTTTAATGGGGACTCTCATCTCTGATTGGATCAGATGTGTTGGTACCTATCAATTCAGATTTAGGATTTGATTAATCTGAGTAATATGATTGGTCGGACCTGTGTGGCACTGCATGGTGCAATAGGATTTATTTAAACCTTTGCCTACTGCGCCCAAGGTTATTATGCTAGAACCCATCTCCATGCCAAGGTGCTGCCACCCCTAACACCTCTCCATGCTTTCTCATCCTCCTCCTCCTCTCTTCCTTCTCCTACACCCAAAATTTGGGCATAAAACATATGAGGAAGATCCAAGGAAATTGGCATGCGAAGATCAGGCTCTACGCGATGGTGTTTCATGAGACGAACGTGTAGCCTTCAGCGGTCTTTTTGAAGGATCTATAGATCAGATCTAGATCTAATTTTTGAAGAGATTAGATTTAGAAATGGAGAAGACTTCAAGAATCAGTCCAAGTGGATACCAATAGGGGCCAAGCTGCGTGCATGGCGTGATCAAGAACTTTGGGTGCAGTAGATCATTGATAGGATAATCAGATTATCCAATCAAGTACAAAAGTTAAATCTAATTTAATTTTAAATTCTTTATATTTGATATCAAGATTATTTAGGATCAGACCTGAGAACTCTTCAGAATCTAATTGGATCAAGTTAATATTTTTTTTTCAGAAAAATTCTGGTTTAGATCTAATCGGATCTGAACGATCCTATGGTGGAAAATGCTGATTTTTCTTCATCCTATTCAGTAGATACATTGCAGTTAGCAAACTATGTCTCCAAAGATATTTAGGAAGGTCTATGAAGCTCATCATGGATTAGACCATATCTAATAAGATCCGGTTTTTTCATTCTAAAATCTCATTAAGTTGAGACGTTCTTGGTGGAGTTCATTGTGAGACAATGCCATTACCATTGAGATAGTCTAGAAATCCTGACTAAGGTATTCGCCTCCTCGATCTAATTGAAGAACCTTAATAAAATTTTTGATTTATTTTTCTACTTCATATCTAAATTTTTTGAACTTTTCAAAGGCTTCAGACTTATGTCGCATCATGTATATATACCCATACCGAGATAAATCATCGGTAAAGATAATAAAGTAGACAAATCTACCTCTGGCCAATACATCGAATGGGCTGCACACATCTATATGTAGTAGGGAAAGTAACTCTATGGTCCTTTCTCCATGTTCTACAAAGAGCAACTTGATCATTTTGCCTTGAAGGCATGACTCATAAATTGGATATGACTCGAAAGTCAACGGACCCATTAGTCTAGATTTCTTTAATTTATTAATCCTGTCTTCAGCTATATGACCTAAACTATCGTGCCATAGATATTTTTCATTAACACTATCTCTAGGTTGCTTTGATCTTATGGCATTCATGTTTTGCTTGATATTATAAACAGATACATCTATATGTAACATATAGAGATCATTAATTAAGAAACCACTTGTAATTTTATTTTTTTCAAAAATAATTATACAGTGGTCCTTAAAGAAACTAATTACATAGTTCTCTTATGCCAAACATGAAATAGAAATCAAATTCCTGCTTGTAGTAGGTACAAAGAATAGTCCCCAAGAACTAAGATGCTTCCTGATGGTAATCAAAGAGGATAGGTTTGAAAGGAAAACCAAGTTTTCCTACCGCAGGATCAATCTAATCTTAAGCAAAATTTATTAAAATATTCAATATGATCTAATCAAATCTAAGAATTATTAGATCAGATTGGAATGATCTAAATATAAAATCTAAATTAACATTAAATCTAGTAACATCTAATGTTATTTTATTGGGTAGACTATTTATCCAATGGATAATTTGACGAAGTTTGAGGTTTCGACTTGAGCCATGCACATGCCCGACCTCTACCAAAGTACACTTGGGTTGGATCTGGACATCCTCTCCTTTTGGATTTGATCTAAAAAAAGTAGATCTAGAATCGATTTATAGAGCCTTCGAATTGAACTTCGATAGTAGCATGTTCGTCTTATGAACTAGATCTCCCTAACTTGTCTTTGTGCCAATAGGACTTCAACTTTTCTTCGCTAAAACTCCCAACTCCCTGGGTGTAGAGAAGAGGGAGACGAGCAAAGGAGGGTGGCATGGAGATGGAGAAAGGGGTAGCCTTTGGGCATCAGATAGATTGCATGACAAATACTTTGGCATAGGGTTTATTTATAGATGAAACCCTAGAGTCCCTTAGCATCTAACTTTGAATAGATCAAAGCCAACATGTAGAAGGACCCTCCCTTGATTTTCATGCCAAACACTAGATTTTAATCTAGATTTGTCATCCAAAAGTCCATAAAATTATCACCAATAAAGGATAAGGGAGATTGGGTAGGCGCAAGGGTTATCATCCTGGAGTTTGATCCAAATCAAACACTTTGATCCAGTCAAATCCTATTTGAATGTGGTGCCTCCACCTTTATCCTTTATGCATGCCATAAGAGGCCATGCACTCACAAACACTACACAAAATAGCTTGGGGCATGTGCCCCTAGAAATTCTCCAGGGGGCGACTCCCCTCTCCCTTCCTTCCTACAAAGAATGGGTCAAATGACCCCTTATCCTGACGCCCCATGCATGGATTTAGGACAAGCGCTAAACTCTTCAAGACAAGCCTTAATCTTACTAGGACAAGGCCCAGTCAAACCAATACAAAACCATATAGGGTTTCTAGAGGAGCCAAATCCAATTTGATTCATTCAAGACAAATCAGAAAGTCAATAGAAGGAGAAAGTCAGGTCCAATCATGTGCTAGCACGATTTTCTTGGACCTGATTGGATCAAATATAAATCAATCAAACTGAGATAGCCTAATTGATGACATCCAAATCCAAACCATTATTTATATGATCTAGTTAGATTTAGTTCTATATGGTAATGAGATATGTCGCGATCTCCATCATCGACATCATTGAAATATCTTTTGATGGACCAGAACTCTTCTGATTCATCCAATTAGATCATCAATCATCAAGACAATTTTAATTGATCCCAAAATCCATCAATAATACCTAGCAGTATATGGTGGCAACCTATCAAACCAAAAATGAACTCTCGGTGTAACTATCTGTGTGATTGGATTCTTCTATCATGAGCTTCGAGAGGACTAAGATCAAGGTGAACTCGTCAGACCTAACACCCATCATATGAATAATCATTTGATTCGACTCCGATATGAAATCCTAATAGAAACTCCTTTCTATTAATTTACACTACCATGGCCACAAGCTTAAGCACTCAATCTCATGATCATCATAGGACTACTCCTTTATCGAGGTTAATAGATCTCCTATTAGTGTGATCCAATTTCTATAATGAATATGTTATAGCCAACATACACCTTAGGATTTTGAATGGCTAGAAGATCGAGTTATAGTGTAGTCAAACTATAACACACTCAAGGTGAACTATCGATACACCTTAGGCTAAAGAACTAGACATACAACTATAGCATCGAGCTAGTCATCGATGAGAAGGTAAACTTTCTTATGACTACGCGAGGTGGTCATGCTCAGTGCCCTTATTCTCAACAAGTACCTATACTCTTGCTCTGATATCTCCACATCATAGATTCAAGACTCATCTATCCTAAAAAAAGTGATCGTACACTGATCCTTCAGATCGATCACCATCCTCATGATTATCCTCTCACTTTATTCGTCTTTTTTGGTTTATCTTGACTAAGCCAAATTGGTTTGGGCTCACCTAAAAGATCTTTGTATGGCTTTGTCCTGATCAAAAAAATGTTGTCCTAAACCATCAGATGGGATTAAGACAATACCTGCCAATTCCTATATTCAATAGGACAAGACCTGCCAATTCTTGTCACTATCAGGACATCGTGTCAATAGTTGACCCATATGTAGGAATTAATGGGGATGGGCATGTATCCCCCTTGGAGATCTCCTAGGGGTGTGCACCCCCTTGGTCTTCATGCATAGATGTGTGCACACGCTCCTAGTTGCAATGCGCACATGGGGAAAAGGGAGGATTCCCATACAAATGGGACTCCAAGGTTGCTTGATGAGAATGAATTCTTGGGCACCAAGACTTCATCCTTATCCTTTGTTGGTGCCCTCTATGGATGTCTTATGGGGACTCTCATCTAATTGGATCAGATGTGTTGGCACTACCAATCAGATTTAGGTCTGATTAATCCAAGCAAAATGATTGGTCAGACCTATGTGGCACTGCATGGCGCAATAGGATTTATTTAACCCCTACATGCGCCTAGGGTTATTATGCTTGAACCCATCTCCATGCCAAGGTGTTGTCACCCCTAACACCTATCCATGCCTTCTCATCCTCCTCCTCCTCTCTTCCTTCTCTACATCCAAAAGTTGGGCACAAATAGCGAGGAAGATCAAAGAAAATTGGTGCGAAGATCAGGCTTTATGCGACGGTGTTCATGAGACAAACATACAGCCTTTAGCAGTCTTTTTGAAGGACCTATATATCAGATCTAGATCTAATTTTTAGAGATTAGATTTAGATGGAGAAGACTTCTAGAACCAACCTGAGTAGACATCAGTAGAGGCCAAGTGCATGCTTGGCTTGATCCAGAACTTTGGGTGCAGCAGATCATTGGCAGGGTAATCAGATTATCCAATCAAGTACAAAAATTAAATCTAATTTAATTTTAATCTTTATATTTGATATCAGATTATTAGGATCAGATTTGAGAACTCTCAAATCTAATTATATCAAGTTATATTTTTTTCAGAAAAATCTGGTTTAGATCTAATCGGATCTGAACGATCCTATGGTGGAAAATGCTGATTTTTCTTCATCCTATTCAGTAGATACATTGCAGTTAGCAAACTATGTCTCCAAAGATATTTAGGAAGGTCTATGAAGCTCATCATGGATTAGACCATATCTAATAAGATCCGGTTTTTTCATTCTAAAATCTCATTAAGTTGAGACGTTCTTGGTGGAGTTCATTGTGAGACAATGCCATTACCATTGAGATAGTCTAGAAATCCTGACTAAGGTATTCGCCTCCTCGATCTAATTGAAGAACCTTAATATAAATTTTTTGATTTATTTTTCTACTTCATATCTAAATTTTTTGAACTTTTCAAGCTTCAGACTTATGTCGCATCATGTAAATATATACCGCATATCCGAGATAAATCATTCGGTAAAGATAATAAAGTAGACAAATCTACCTCTGGCCAATACATCGAATGGGCTGCACACAATCTATATGTAGTAGGGAAAGTAACTCTATGGTCCTTTCTCCGTTTGTTTACAAGAAGCCTAGATCAAAGCCCACCTTGAGAAGATGGGACTTAGATTTGTAGCCAATTGGCTTTAGGTCAAGTGAGAGTTTGTTAGATATATGTAACCTAGAAGCTAGAATTGGCTGACACTTGTAATACACTTCTAGAGGCAAAATTATAATTTTAATTATAAATAATAAAATGGATTATTTTCTATCATAAATATGTATTTAGTGTCTATGATACATTTTTTGAGTTAATGGTAATGATAATTCTTATTTTCAAGAGTTGAAAATTTAAGACAAAAATTTTCATTATTAACTCATAAAATGCTTCCGACCGTAGGATCATCATGAGGATGGTGATTGATCCTGAAAGGTTGGTATACAATTGCTTCTTTATAGTAGATGAGTCTTGAGTCTATGGTGTAGAGACACTAGAGCGAGAGTACAGATACTCGTTAGAGAACGAGGGCACTGAGCGTGACCACCTCGAGTAGTCATAAGGAAGTCTACCTTCTCGTCGATGACTGACTCGAAGCTGTAGTGGTGTGTCTGGTTCTTTGATCTGAGGTGCATCGGTAGTTCACCTTGAGGGTGTTATAGTTTGACTACACCATGACTCGGTCTCCTAGCCATTCGAAATCCTGAGGTGTATGTTGGCTATAGCATGTTCATTATAGGAATTGGATTGCACCAAGATGGAATCTATCTACCTCGGTGGATGAGGAGCAGCCCTATGATGATCATGAGAATCAAGTCCATAAGCCCATGGCCATGGTAGAGAGTGAAATAATAGAAAGAGTTTCTATTAAGATTTTCACATCGGACTTGAATCGAATGATTAAATCATATGATAAGAAATTAGGGTTTGACGAGTTCACCTTAACCCTAATCTGATCGGGGCTCAAGATAGAAGAACTTAATCACACAAGTAGCTGCACCGAGAGGTTCATTTTCAATTTTGATGGGTTGCCACCATATACTGCTAGGTGTCACTGGTGGATTTTGGGAGCAATTAGAATGATTTAGATGATCGATCATTCTAAGTTGTCTGAATCAGAAGAGTTCTGATCCATCGAAAGGAGTTTCGATGATGTCGATGATGGAGATCATGACATGTCCCATTACTATACAAAATTGAACCTAACTGGGTCATACAAACAATGGTTTGGATCTAGATATCATCAATTGGACTAACCCAGTTTAATTGATTTGAATAAGATTCAATTAGGTTCAATGAAATCATACTAGCACACGATTGAGCCTAACATTCTCTTTTTTCTATCTTAAAAGTTGTCTCGACTGAGCCAAATGAGTTTGTGCTCACTCAGGTACCTTTACCTGGTCTGACTAGAGCTTGTCCAAGTCAGAAAAGGGTTGTCTTAATTTATGAGATAAATTTGAGACAACACCTGCCATTTTTCGTTACCTGCTAATTCTTGTACTTTGACTTGGTCAAACATTGACCTTTGACCCTTGGACATCTACCCATGTGTCATACACTTATTGGAGAGCAGATAGGGGCTTGTTCCCTCTCTGAAAATTGGAAAGAAGGGGGCACACGCCTAGGATGGCTTGCGCCTATGGATAGGGATGCTGGAGTCCCATACAGATGGGACTCCAGGTTCCTTATTGGATTCAAACTAGGTGACCCTCATCTATAGACTTTGACCAGTCTTAGCACCACCTTAGGATGAATCCGTGGGTCTCTCATCCCACCAATCAGATTTAGATCTGATTGAACAAAGCAATGCGATTGGTCGGGGTGATGCAGCACTGCATGGCGCAGTAGAATCTATAAATAGACCCTATCTGTGCCCACTTTTTTTTTAAAAAAAAGGTTCATCTAAACCCACGCCCCAAGGCCACCCCTCTCCTTTCTCCATGCCACTATCTAGCCCTCTCCCTCCTCTCCACGCCCAAAGAAGTTGGGCCCTTAGGTTAGTGCGAGTCAAGCAAGGAAAGGCTGACGAAAAAGGAAGAAGGCAGCACTGCTGCAGAGACGACGGATGATCTTCAGAAGAAGTTTTGAAGATCCTCCAAATCAGATCCAGATCTAATTTTTGGAGAAAAAAAAGCGAAGGAGAAGATCTCCAGATCCAGTCCAAGTGGATACCGATAGAGGCCAGGCACTTGCGTGGCTAGATCCAGAATCTCAGAGCTTCCGTAGGATCATCAATGTGTAATCAGATTATCCGAGATCAAGGTAAAAAATTAATTTAGAATTAATTTAGTTTATTTTCTTAATTATTAAATTATAAATTAGATTTGAAAAAGTGTCAGATCTAATCTAGATCTGAGAGAATATTTTTGAAATATGCCTCTCGATCCAATCATATCTGAACGAACCTGACCCAAAAAATCAAGATTCTCCTTCAACTGGTATCAGAGCTAGGTTCTTATAATTTTTTTTTAGATCTGATTTAATCTAATTTTAGTGATTTTAGATATCACATGAGATGTGATTAGATCTAAAATCAAAAAAATAATAATTAAAATAAATTAATTTAGATCTAATATGTATGAGATACATAACTAGACTAGGAATAGAATTGTTCTGTGTGTAGTCTAGTTTGATCATAATTTTTGTTTGATTAAAAGTAATTTTTAGATCTATTTATTTTCTATTTTCTAATATTATAAATGTTATAATCAGATCTAAAAATAGAAAATAAAATAAAATTAATTATTCATATGAGATATGTTAGTTGCATGTTTAGACTAGTTGTAGAATAGTTCTGCAAATAGGTCTAGATTAAATTTTATTTGATATAATCAAATTTAAATTTAATTTTTTAGATAATTATGAGATAATTTAGATCTGAAAAATATGCATGCATGATATATGTGATATATACAAAATATGTTTTAATTAGATCTAATTTTTTATATGAGATATATGCTTAGATCTAATTTTATTTTTGTAGATTAGTTGTATTTCTGATTAAGGCATTCCTCTTGCCCGTCCGATCATAAGAACAAAGTAGGGCTTAAAGACCCTCTCCTCCTATTCGATGGGGTGTTCTTATGATGTGTAGGGGTGCTGTGCATTCGTCCTTAATTAGAAATTGAAAAATTACTTTCTGCAAAACCCTAGATCTTGAAACCCTAGGATCTTTTTACATATTTTGTTTATGAACCCTAACTTAATTAAGAATTAAGTTTATGAAATATCAATTAGGTCTAAAATTGAGAATTTCAAATCTAAGACATATTCATAAATCTGGGTTTGGGCTTGGGTAGCTCAATTAGGTCTAGCGGTTGATCAAACCGAATCAAGAGTTGGTTAGATGGGATCAACAATGCTTAAATTGACTAGCCTAATAGGATTAAGTCTGGGTTAGAATCGAATCACGAATGTGATCGATCAAGCTAAGACCTAATTAGGCTCAGTGGTTAGAGTCTGGATTATAGGCTAACCCGATTAGTTCTGTCTCAACAATTTGGTGTCTAAGGTAAGTTTGGCAGATACGACCGACTGGTTTTTAATTCGGAGCTACTTAACTCGAATGCGTTGTTGTCGAGTTAATGGCATATCCCTTCCACCGGTCTCACTTATCTGGCCATGTTTGTTGACTCAGTTCTGATCTGAGGTGGTCAATAATCCGAGCTAACCCATGCTAGTAGGTTAGTCATAATGGTTATGACTATGTCAAGTCTAGTTTAATGAGACCTAAATCAAATCTCCCTAAGAAAAGATTAAGTCTAAGGTCTTCCACCATTGTAGATGTGCGGGCCCTTTCCAGGGTTGGTTGTTCTCGGCTAGTTACAGTGGCTCAGTTGCATCAGAAAGATGCAACCATGTCTATTAGGCATTGGATGCTATGGGCTAGAGGATGAATTGGGCTCAATATTTCGGATATGGTGAGAGACTCAATTAGGAATCTAGTCTGTGCAAATGGTGGGTCTGACTTAACTAAGGAGTGGATCAATATTTCGGACACGGTGAGGTTCATGAGTTAGAGATCAAGTTTGGGTGCACCATGATTAGAGAATCATTGAACAAGAGTTGTTCACCACAGAGCTTGGTGTGATATCGTCAGATGCCATCCCTCTATACTGTGACAACAATGGCATCATAGCATTAGCTAAGGAGTCGAGGTCTCACCAGAAGTCTAAGCACATCGAGCGGTGGTATCATCTCATCCATGATTACCTCGAGAAAGGATACAACAAGGTCAAGAGAGTTGAACTGTAGAGAATGCGGCTGACCTACTGACGAAGCTATTGAGCAACCAGAAGATCGAAGGCCACCTCGAAAAGATGGGACATAGATTTGTAGCCAATTGACTTTATGTCAAGTAGGAGTTTGTTAGATGAGTGCTTTAGAAATCAAATTACCTGACACTTATAAAATACTTTTTAAAAATAATTTTATAATTTTGATTTAAATTAATAAAAAGATTATTTTCTATCATGTTATGTATTTAAAGTGTCTGTGATACATCCTTTGAGTTAATGGGCATGATAACTTATATTTTCAAGAGTTAAAAATTTATGGCATATCTTATCATAATTAACTCATAAATTACAAGTTAAATTTTCATAATTTAAATTTTATAATTTACTTTCTAGTATTTTTTTTTCTTTCTTACTGCATCTTATTCCTATATCCTAGACTTGCTTGACCACTAGATCAGGTACCCAGTACCAACGTCCTACTTTTCCACCCAATACCAACATGGATCCCAATACAGCAGCCATCATTAATGCCTTGATTGAGAAGTTTGACGACATGAAAGATTTTATGAAAACTATGAGTGAAAGAATAACAGTACTAGAAGAAGCTAGGCAAAGACAACCTAAACCTAAGTCTTCCCAACTACCTATAGGATAGAGAAGAAGGAATCTCGACCTAGATTGACGTATAGTAGCATGCCTCCATCATAACCAGTTCAACCAGGATGAGCATGTCCTTACGAATGTGAAGATTGAAGCCCCAAGTTTTGACGGTTGTCTAGATCTGAGAGAGTACCTAGATTGAAAATCGAGCATGGACCACTATTTTGGTTAGTACGAAATATCTGAAGTAAGGAGAGCTAGGTTTGCTAGGATGAAGTTGGTTCGGAAAGCCCAACTTTATTAGCAAAGTGTTGAACATCTTCTCAACCAGAAAAGATAAGATCCGATAGAAACCTAAGATGAAATGAAGGATAAACTCAGAGAAAAATACCTTCCCACCTCCTACCAACAAAGACTTTTAGATCAGTGGTAGAGACTTACTCAAGAAAATAGATCAGTCATAGAGTACATTACGAGATTTGATGAGTACCTCATGAGATGTGGAGTAACTGAAGATAGGATTGTTATCTTGTCTAGATTTAGAGCTGGATTATGAGAAGATATCCAGCGTGAGCTCTTTTTGCGAGAGGTAACTACATTAGAACAAGCTTATTAACTTGCCTTAGACTTTGAGAGATTTTTCAGATATTTGACCATCCATCGTCTTGAACCTAACCGAGTAACCCCTTCTGGATTGAGACCCAATACTACCCAGACTCCTAGTAATGGACCTCCACCTACAAATCCTATTATGAGAAAAGAAGATAAAGATAAAAGAGTTGCAGGAGAGTTATCTAAGAGAAGTAGTTCTCGATCCCATTGCTTCAAGTGCCATGGTTATGGTTATTTTGCTACACAATGTCCCAACCAATCGTTATTTGTTGAAGAATTAGAAAAAAAAGTTCTAGAAAATATTGAGGAGGAAGTTTATGAAGCTGATCCAAATTTAGCTAAGTAGTTTGAGGGTACTAAGAAAATTCTAAGTTTTGTTGCATCGGAGTCAGACCTTAGGCTTGGAGTTATTAGGTATGCTCTAGCACAGACTAAGGAGAGTGAAGACTGGCGTAGGATCTCTATTTTTCATACCTTCATAAAATTTAGCGATAAAATTTATAAGGTAATCATTGATAGGGGTAGCTGTATCAACACCATCTCCACCGATATGGTTAAGCGATTAGGATTAGCTCCTGTAGATCATCCCAGTCCATACCGTGTGTCGTGGATAGATTCCTTCTTTATTCCCATCAAATTTAGATGCCGTGTTCCCATCCAGCTCCATTCTTATCAGGATCATGTTTGGTGCGATGTCTTACCCATGGAAGTCAGAAGTATCATATTAGGTCGGCCTTGGCTATTTGACAATGATGTTATGATTTATAGCTGAACCAACTCCTGTAGTTTCACTCATAAGGATAAGAAGATCATGATCAATCCTTCCCCACCTAAGGCTACCAATAGAAAGATAGACGATGGACCAAAAGAAAACATCAAAAAGAAAAGCCTCCATCTTATAGGTACTAAGGAATTAGAGATGACCATGAGTAAAAGATCACCAATTTGGATGATTGCTGCGAGAGAAGTTCATGAGGATCCTAAGATAGATCATCCCAAGAAAGTAGTTCATGGATATCAACCTAGAAAACTAATAGACCTTATCCCACTACCCATGCATGCTAGAATTTTTGAATCTATAGAGTCATTTGCATAGCATGTCAAGAGTTTACATAAACAGATCAGTAAAAAAATTAGTATTAATAATAAAGTTTATAAATAGAATGCAGATTCTCATCGACGTACCCAAGAGTTTGTAGAAGAAGACTATGTAATGGTTCAAATGAGGCCTGAATGATTTTCATTAGGAATCGTCAAGAAGTTACATGCTCGAGGAGCAGGTCCATTTAAGATTTTAAAGAAGATTAGACCAAATGCATATGTTATGGACTTACCTTCTGATTTTGGGATTAGCTCTACTTTTAACATTGTAGATCTCATCGCCTATAAAGAGCCAACTTGGATACCTAGTGAGCCATTTGAGCTTGAACCAACCTTTCTAAGAGAGCCTATTCCTGAATGTCGATCAGCCAAAATGTCAAAGCATGATCAGATTAAGAGAATTTTGGATGAGCAGATCATCTCCACTCGGAGTCGAGGATATCAACGATACTTAGTTAGATGACGAGGTCGACCGAAGTTCGAGGATACCTGATCACTTAAGAAGAGCTGCAGCATATTGATCCCGATTTGCTTGAGCATCACTAGAGCAGAATCGACCCCCACTCGACAGGGTCGAGTTCTCCTCACCCTGAGAAAATTGGTGCAGACACTAGAGCCATCAAAAGTTGACAACATAATTTAGATTCAATTTGGATTGAAGAAGCCATATCAGAATAACTCTACTTCAGTTATTTTGTTCTAGTCCTTTTGATTTAATCAATTAGTTCTTTTGATGCATTTAGTTTTGGGTCCATAGGACCATACTTGGGTTTATTTTAGATTGAGCCTTATTTGGAAGAGATCATCATAAAGAAGCAAGCTTGATCCATGTCATCTTTGGAGCTACCACCCTCCACACACCCAGGGAGGAAATACACATGCCAACATGTGCCATGCCCAAGCATCCTCATGCCAAGTTATGTCAGGCATCAAGCATCCACATGGAGTTTCTTTTCTTTTCTAGGATTTCTTAAGAGTTCTTGATTTCATACTTATTTTGTTAAAAGGCTGATTTCTTTCCTATGGTTCCATAAAAGATAGATATGATAGATTATTGTATTTGAAAACCATACATAATGTTTTACTTTTTTGTTGGGAGGGTTGATTTTTTCATTGTAAAGGGAATAGGATTCCTAAAGAAATAGGACCCCTAGGGTCCTATATAAACCCATGTATCTTTCATGAATGAGACATTGAATGAATGAATGAATCACTTTACAATTCCCACAAATACTTATGTTGGTCGCTTCGAGAGGAAGAGGATGTGAGACCCAAAATTACCGCACGAGGGGAGGGTGCGAGGCCCACCTTTTTTTATGTCTTTAACCTTTATTTTCTTGAGATTCAGTGTTCTTACGTCTTCACCATCTACCTACATAAGCCTATTTCATCAAAAGAAGATCTGTCTCCTCTAAGAATTTTATCTATCATGTAGAGAGAGAAAGAGTGATCTATTATTCTATAGATCAAACGTTGACAAGGACCTTCATTTCTTCTCAACTGATCTTTGATTTTTACTTATTTTTTTCAAATCTGATGTTGGTAAAGACCTAGTTCTTTATCGATGGATCTACTTAGTTAAAAAATTAAGAGCCCTAATCAGGGTGGTTTCTTAACTACCATGATCCGGATTCTTCTTATCTTTTTTTTAGATTTTCTTGTGGGCTTAATTTCTTGCTATCCTTCATTCCATTTATATTTTTTTTTTTGCAATTATTCATGAGCATGTTTAATTTCTGCTATCTATCTATTTACTTTATTATTGCTAGTTATTTACTAATGTCTAAAATGGCATTTATCAGCATCATTTAGATTGATCGTGCTTTGGTCCCATGTCAATCAGTCACGCCTCCTAAGTAGAGTATAGGCAACTATACTGTCTGTCCTAGGAATAATGTGCCACGGTCAGACGTGATTTATTATTGATGAATGGAAGGAAGCTTGATCTTTTCTCTTTTTTTTAGGCTATCCCGCATCAAGCCCGAGTTATGGTATAGTCAAACTATAATACACTCAAGATAAACTACCGATGCACCTCAGGTTAAAGAATCAAATACATAACTACAACATCGAGCTAGTCATTAACGAGAAGGTAGACTTCCTTATGACTTCTCGAGATGGTCATGCTTAATGCCCTTGTTCTCAATAAGTATCTGTACTCTCACTCTGGTGCCTCAACATCATAGACTCAAGACTCATCTATCCTAAGAAAGCGATCGTACACCAATCTTCCAGATCGATCATCATTCTTGTGATGATCCTATGATTGGAAGCAATTTATGAGTTAATTATGATAATACATACCTTAAATTTTTCAACTCATAAAAATATGTGTTATCATGCCCATTAACTCAAAGGATGTATCACAGATACTTTAAATACATAATATGATTAAAAATAATTCTTTTATTAATTTTAAATTAAAATTATAAAAATGTCGCTAGAAACTATTTTATAAAGTGTCAGCCAATCTAGCTTCTAGTGCACTCATCTAACAAACTCCCACTTGACCTAAAGCTAATTGGATACAAATCTCATCTTCTCAAGGTGGGCTTCAATCTTTTGCTGGCTCAATGACTTTGTTAGTGGATCAATCGCATTATCTATGGTGTCAACTCTCTTGACCTCGACATATTCCTTCTTGAGGTAATTACGGATGAGGTGATATCGTCGCTCGATGTATTTAGACTTCTGGTGAGACCTCGGCTCCTTAGCTAGGACTATGGTGCCATTGTTATCGCAGTATAGAGGGACGACATCTGATGGCATCACTCCAAGCTCTTGCAGTGAACTTCTTAAACCAAAACATTTTCATTGTAGCTTTCGAGATAGCCATATATTCTACTTCCATGGTAGAGTCTGCTATCACTGTCTGCTTAGAACTCTTTCAGCTTACAGCACCATCATTGCATAAGAGCAGACTACTAGATGTCGACTTTCAATCATCTATGTTAGACATAAAGTCTGAGTTTGTATACCCATGGATTTGGAGTTCTCTATTACCAAAGATCAGAAATATATCCTTAGTCCTTCTCAAATACTTAAGGATATATTTTACAGAATTCTAGTGCTCCTTGCTTAGATTTGACTGATACCTACTCGTGACACTCATAGCATGTACAATATCAGATCGTGTACATAATATGGCGTACATGAGGCTCCCTATTGTTGATGCATAAAGGATCTTGCTCATGCATTCATTCTCCTCAGGTGTGTTGGTGCACATCTTTTTGGAGAGATGAATGCCATGTCTGAAGGGTACTAGTTTTCTCTTGGAGTTTTCCATATTATACCTCTTCAGCACCTCCTCTATGTACATCTTTTATGAGAGACCCAGCATCCTCTTCGGGCTGTCTGTATAGATATTAATCTACAAAATGAAGGATGATTCTCCTAAGTCTTTCATAGAAAATTTTTTTGACAACCATAATTTAACCGAGATCAACATGGGAATATCGTTCCCAATTAGAAGGATGTCATCCACATACAGTACGAGGAAGACAACAGCACTTTTATTGACCTTTTTGAATACATGAGGCTCCTCCTTATTTTTGATGAAACCAAATAATTTGATTACATCATTGAAATGAGCACTCCAACTCTAAGATGCTTGCTTAAGTCTATATATAGACCTCTGCAGCTTGTAGACCTTATGATCACCATCACCAGATGTGAAACCAAGCGATTGTTCTATGTAGATATCTTCCTCAAGATATCTATTTAAGAATGCCATTTTTATGTCCGTCTACCATATTTCATAATTGAAATAGGTGGCAAGAGCAAGCAATGTGCAGATGGATTTAGGCATGGCTACTAGCGAGAAGGTATCTTGATAGTCAATGCCTTTGCACTGACTATACCCTTTCGCCACTAGCCTAGTTTTGAATATTTCCACATTTCCATCTACACCTATCTTTTATTTACACCTAATAGGTACTATAGCTTTAGGTGGATCTACCAAGATCCAAACTTGGTTCGAGCGCATTGAGTTAATCTCTGACTTCATTGCCTCTAGCCATTTCTCAAAGTCAATATCTGATATTGCCTCATTAAAGGTTTTGGGATTATCACCATGAACCCCATTTTTTGTAAGGAATATTTTTCTACATCCTCTAAAATAGTACCTAAGTATCTCTCAAGAGGATGGAAAATCCTATTTAACCTATGAGGTGGAGGAGGCAGTATGTGGATCAGCTCAGATTGACTAGGTTCCTCAGGTTCCTTAGCTCTTTGCTCTTCAAAGAGTTTCTCCTTGAGCCTAATCTATCTTCTAATGCCACAATCTTGAACAAACTATTTTTCAAAAAAAATGGCATGTTGACTCATAATCACATTATGGTCTTCCAGAAGAAAGAAATAATATCTTAATGACTCTTTAAGATATTTGATAAATCGAGCTTTAAGGAACCTAGACTCTAACTTGTCTGCCTGTTGTCCCTTGACATGAGTCGGACAATCACAAATTCTGAGATAACTCAGACTTGATTTCTTACCATGCCATATCTCATACGGTATGGTAGGAACAATTTTAGATGGAACACTATTCAGTAGGTAAATTATTGTTATTAAACTATGTCTCTAAAAAAACTTGGAAGGTTCATGAAGCTCATCATGGATCGAACCATATCTAATAGTATCTAGTTTCTCCATTCTAAAATCCCATGGAGTTGAGGCATTCTAGGTAGAGTCTATTCTGAGACTGCCATTATCCTTGGGATAATCCAAAAATTTCTGACTAAGGTATTCACCTCCTCGATCTGATCGAAGAACCTTAATGGATTTTTTAATTTGCTTTTTTACTTCATGTCTAAATTTCTTAAACTTTTTAAAGGCTTCAGACTTGTGTCGTATTAGGTACACATACCAATACTAAGAAAGATCATTGGCAATGGTAATGAAGTAGACAAAATTTCCTCTGGCCGACACATCAAATGGGCCGCACACATCTATATGTACCAGGATAAGTAGATCTATGGCTCTTTTTTCATGTCCTATAAAAGGAAGCTTGGTCATTTTACCTTGAAGACATGATTCAAAAATTGGATATGACTCAGAAGTTAATGGACCCATTAGTCTAGATTTCTTCAATTTATTAATCCTGTCTTTAGCTATATGATCTAGCCTAAGGTGCCATAGATACCTTTCATTAATACTATCCCTAAGTCATTTTGTTCCTATGGCATTCACATTTTGCTCAACATTAAAAATAGAAACATCTATATGAAACTGATGGAGACCGTTAATTAAGAAACTACTTGCAATTTTATTTCATTTATAAAGAATTGTATAGTAGTCCTTAAAGAAACTAATTAGATAGTTCTCTTGTGCTAAACATGAAATAGAAATCAAATTCCTACTTGCTGTAAGCACAAAGTAACAATCTCTAAGAACTAAAACTAATCTAGATGTAGTTGAAGAGGATAGATTCCCATAGCCATAGCAACAACTCTTGCTCCATTTTTGATGCATAGGATCATCTCACCATCCATCAGCCTCCTGCTCTTCTCAAGACCCTGCATAAAAGTGCACAAGTGAGCACTAGAATTAGAGTCAAGCATCCAATTGGATGTAGAAGAAACCATAAAGTTAGCCTCAATGATGAGCATACCTTCAGAAGGACCTGCCTCCTTCTTATTCTTTAGGATAGCTAGGTACAAAGGGCAGTTCCACTTCTAATGGCTGTTGGTGTTGCAATGAAAATATTTTTCTTTGTCCACAGTATTTTTCTTCGGTTCTCTCTTATTCTTGTTCTTTCGCTCAACATTTTGCTTTTTCGCAGACTCCCTTTTCTTTCCCAAAGACTTTCTTTTAGAGAAAGTCAACTTCACAGCAAGAACTGAGCCCTTTGAATCTTTCATAGCTTGCTCAGTGGTAACCAGCATATTCATTGACTCAACCAAGGTGCACTGGAGCTTATTCATATGAAAGTTCATAATGAACTATCCATACAAATCAGTCAAGGACTACAGGATTGAAGAAACCAAATATAGAATTTTAGGGCTAGATCTTGAAACTTTTTCAAGATCAGATAGTGGAAGACTTAAATAAATCAATATTTATTTCAAAAAAATAGAAAATTTTTAGATCTAAGATTTTATTACATGATCATTGCATGGTATTAAATTAGAAATTAAAAAAATATAAAGAAAAAAGAAGTGTTGATCATATCAACATAGATCTACACTAAATTAAAATCATATAAGTAACAGGAGATTAGATCTTTGTTACTTGTGCAAGTTAGATATTTTAACTTGCTGATCCAAGCTTGAGGATGACATTGCAAGCTGCACATATGTCCAACCTCTAAGAGATATCCACACGATCCCATGAATGCTGATCAGAAGTCTGGTATCTAAAAATTAGCATAGTTTGCTAGAACTGCGCTGATCCTTCTTTGATGATTGATCTAGATCTTTCTTCTTTAAAACTTAGACTCTTAAATTTTTAGATGTTGAGGAAGATGATATGTGATGCCGAGACTCCACTCAAAAGCTCACAAATAATGGAGGAAGAGATATAGAACAAAATCCTAGAAGAAGACCCTCTTCTTCTTTTTTATTCTCTCACCTAGACACCTTGATTGGTATCTTTAAAATTCCCACACACTAGATGAATTTTTTTCTGATTATCCCACGCACAAGAGCCCTCTCAAATATATAGAATCCATAAACAAATCAATCTAAAATTTATTTTAAATAGAGATATATGGAGCACTCCTCTAGGTCAAATATCTAGTAAGGAAGGTCCAATTAAGGCATGATTTGGTTTGCCCAACTCTTGGGCGCCCCCTCCTTCTTTCCTATTGTGGACCATCAGGTTTTATCATACAAAAACCCCTCTAAAGCCATGAAAATCTTAGAAAAATTATGGATGGAATCAGTGCACTATAGGAAGAGTTTTGGTTTCCTAAAATTCTATATCATAGAATTTGAAATCAAAATCAATTCCTACTTTGACTTGGTCCACACTTAATTTACCACGTAAGAAAGAAAGAGGAGGACTTTGGGATGTGGTTGGCTTCTCTTGGGCATGGAGAATTCATGTAAAATTAAAGGGGGCATGAAGGGTGGGCATTGGGACTAAGGTGGCGCAAGGATAGGGAATCCTAGTCATACTAGGATTCCTATTTTGACTTGGTCATATATGGTTTCTTAAACCAAATCAAACTAGAAATAAATTAATCTAATTAAATTAAGACCTAATCTAATTAAATTAGATTAAATTAAGATCTAATTCAATTAAATTAGATTTAATTAAATTAGATTTAATTTTAATTTAATTTTTTAATTAAATTAAAAAATTATGTTGATCCAAGTTCTTGTTGAACTAGGACTAGTTCTTCCTTGCACTTGGCTTATCCAATAAACTAATTAGACTTGATCCAATCAAGCTCAAATTAAATCTAATTAAATTATATTTAATTAGATTTAATCTCAGTCTTCTAGTTTAGTCAAATTAAGCCAATTAGCAATCTAATTACTAATTGATCCTCCTGCAATACTTGCACTAGGTTAAACACCAATCGTATTGATCGTTTAACCCTTGAATGATTCTTAATTGTTGATAAACCATCCGATCAAATCATGAACTATAATGTGTATGACCTCATAGGTCTGAACCTAAGCCAATAGTATAGAAATAAATTTTTATATCAATTGAAGTAACCATCTAGTAATGGTCCCCGATGGTCGGATAGGTCGAATGTATAGAACAACATCCATAGAACCCATGCGGATATAGTTTTCATATAATTCACCCTCTTGACCAAAATGCTCGTAGGATACCTCAGAGTTCAACTATCAACTCTAATAAGGTTGTCCACATTGTATTTCAAAATATCAAATTCATCTAATGGATTATCCTGGCCAAGGTTTTGCTATATTGAAATATAGTGATACATTTTTCTCCAACTCTTAGAGTGGTCAATTCCAACTTGATCACACTCGGACTTCGCAAGTAGTTGACTGTGCCCAGAAGCCTTTCATTTTTGAATTAGAAATTCAATAAGTCTGATAGCAAAGCACAGTGAGTTGCTTGCAAATCACTGAGGTGATCTCAAGTTTAAGGGACACTTATACCTATATCCCATCAGAGACATTCTCGATAATAGAATGCTCTAAAGTTGGTCACATTCAATGACGATGTATCCATACATCTTACCTGTATGCCATACCAATGACTCCACACTCCTTGGTTAAGAGGACAACCAACCTATATGGCATACAGCAATCTCTGCTTGATAGATGCTATTGTCCTAATTAACAGTCTATCATTTGATCATGAACAGATTTAAGGACTAATCGATAAATTCTTTCATTATCGAAGCTAAATAATCCTAAAGATTTCATCACAATAATGGAGTTTGTTAGAAGATGAATACTTTATGATGAAAAATATCAAAAATATATTTTATTTATTAATGAATCAATTATAGATACAAAGTAGCTTAACCATCAATAGGCTGACGATTGACTTTCGGACACATTTTTCAACAACTTCCATTTATCCTAAAGCCACTCGACATAGTATCTAATACCCATCTTCGACTTGTGGTTGTCGAACTCCTTTATCACCAAGGCTTTAGTAAAGGGGTTGATCAGGTTCTCCTTTCCATCAATCTTCTGAAGGTCGACGTCACCTCGATCCACAATCTTCCGGACCAAGTGGAAGTAGCACAAGATGTGTTTTGTCTACTGGTGTGCCTTTGGTTCCTTCGTTTGAGCTATGGCACCAGTGCTATTGTAGTAGAGCAGGATCGGACCATCTAGGAAGGATGCTACTTCAGGCTTGATGATAAACTTCCTCAGCCACAGCTTCCTTCATGGCTTCTGATGCTGCAATGTACTCTACTTCACAAATAGAGTCTACCACAGTTTACTGCTTGAAACTCTTTTAGGAGATAACTCCACTATTTAGAGTAAAGATATATCCTGACATGCTTCTGCTGTCATCATGGTTAGATTGAAAGCTGGAGTCTATAAATCCCATAAGTTTTAGATCTGATTCGCCATAAACCAACCATTGGTCCTTAGTATTTCTCAAATACTTAAAGATGGTTTTAACTACTTTTCAATGGTTTTCTCCATGATCCTACTCACTACTCCTAGTGAGTATGCCATATCTAGTCTCTTATATGTCATGGGGTGCATGATAGATTCCACTGTCGAAGCATATGAAACTCTACTCATACGCTCTCTCTCTTTACGAGTTGTCAGACAATGCTAATTAGAGAGAAAAATTTCATGGCCTATCGGGAGATAGTCCATTTTGGAATTCTCCATGCTAGACCTCTTCAGCATAGTATCTATGTATGTGTACTGGGATAACCCAAGCATCCTTTTAGATCTATCCCTATAGATCTTTATTCCTAGGATGAGGATGCTTCACTCAAGTCCTTTATGAAAAACTATGATGATAACCAAACTTTTATTCCCTACAGTGCGGGGATGTCATTCCTGATTAAGAGAATGTCATCCACGTACAAGACAAGAAATACCACTGCTAGACCATTTGCCCATTTGTAAATGCAGAGCTCTTCTTTGTTCTTAACGAAGCCATACGTTTTGATCACCTTATCAAAATGCATGTTCCAACTCCGAGATGCCTGCTTCAATCCATAAATGGATCTCTAAAGCTTGCATACCTTGGACTCATCTATGGATGTGAACCCCTCAGATTGTATCATATACACCTCTTCGATCAGCTCTCCATTTAGGAAAGCTATCATCACATCCATCTGCCAGATCTCATAGTCCAGATGGGCAGCTATCGCAAGCATTATCTGAATGAATTCGAGCATTGCCATAGGAGAGAACATCTCCTCATAGTCAATACTATAATATTGATGATATCCCTTGAAAACTAGATGGGCATTATAGATCTCCACCTTTACGTCTATTTTCCTTTTTCTTTTGAAGACCCATTTACATCCAATGGATTTAACCCCTTTAGGTGGATCAACCAATGTCCACTCATGATTGACCTTCATGGACTCCATTTTGGATTTCATGGCCTTAAGTCATTTCTCAAAATTGGATCTCTTCATAGCATCCATATAAGTGATCGAATCCTCATCGTTCTCATCAAGTTTGATGGGATCACCATCTTGGACCAAGAAACCATAGTATCTATCTAGATGATGCGATACTCTACTGAATCTTCTTAATCATGCAAGTACACTAGGCTCTGGATCTGATCTAATCAAATCTGACTCAGATTCAGCTATAGGTGTCGGTTTTTCTAACTGCTAAACTTCATCAAGTTCAACTTTAGAGGCAACAGCTCCTTCACCAAGGAACTTCATTTTCAAAAAGATTGTCTTAAGGTTGACAAACACCTTTTGTTCATTAGCATGGTAGAAATAGTATCCTTTGGTCTCTTTTGGGTATCCTATAAACATGCACTTGTCATACCTAGGTCCAAGTTTGTCTATAACTAACCATTAACATAAGCCGAGCACCCCCAAATCCTAAGGTGTGAATGTATCGGCTTACATCCTATCCATATCTCATATGGAGTCTTAACTATAGACTTACTTTGAATTCTATTTAACAGATAACAAGTCAATTCGAGTGCATATCCCTAAAAGGATATCAACAAGCTGGCAAAACCTATCATAGATCGGACCATGTCTAATAGAGTCTGATTTCTCCTTTCAGACACACCATTATACTGTGGTATTCCTGAAGGAGTCCATTGGGAGAGAATCCCATTCTCTCCTAGATATGTGAGAAACTCATCGAAAAGATATTCTCCTCCTCGGTCAGATTGAAGAGTTTTGATACTCTTCCCAGTTTGTTTTTCTACTTCACTTCGAAATCGTTTGAACATTTTAAATGAATCTGACTTATATTTCATCAGATAGATATATCCATATCTAGATAGATCATTTGTGAAAGTAATGAAGTAGAAATATCCATCTCTAGAACTTGTGCTCATTGGTCCACATACATTAGTATGTACTAGATCTAAAAGCTCAGTGGCTCTTTCATCTTTTTCAATAAAAGATGACTTGGTCATTTTACCAACAAGATAGAACTCACAGGTTAGAAGTGATTCACTATAACTAACTTCGAGAATTTTCTCTTAAGTCAACCTATTTATCTTGTTCTTGTTTATATAACCTAGCCTATAGTGTCATAAATGGATATCTGACACACTATCTAACCTAGGATGCTTGCCAGTTGAATAGACTATGTTAACAGGTTGTGATAGCATATACACACTATTGTTCAAATATCCATAGAAAATAGTAATACCATTCATAATGATATTACAAACTTGTTTCTTTATTGATATTTCATAATCATTTTTGACTAGAAGGCCTATAGAAATAACATTCAAAAGGAAATTGGGACATAAATGACAATCACTAAGAACAACAATATGGGACTCAGATACAAGTTTCAAAATTTCTAAAGTTAGAACTGGAACTACTCTTCCATCTCCAACATTCAGGAACCTTTCACCTTGCTCGAATCTCCTACTAACTTGCAACCCCTGAAATGAATTGCAAATATGGTAAGGGCTATCGATATCCAATACCCAGTCAGCAATATCATAAATAGAGAAATTATAAGAAGTTATCATATAAATATCTTATCTAGCAATCGCTTGCTTCTTTCTCTGCCTATTCGGATCCAAAGAGATAATGTACTAAGGACAGTTCCTCTTTTAGTGCCCCCGTTTCTTGCAATATAAGCATTCAGCTACACTCTTATCAAGCTTGATCTTCCTGGTCTAGCCCTGCACAGATGTCTCAGCCTGAACTTGCACCTTCTTAGCTTTCTTCTTTTTATTCTTTTTTTCTTTTCTAAAAGGTCGAGAATCGGAAGACGAACCTCCCATTATGCTCACCGACTCCTTGTGGAGTTGGTGATCCTTTTCGAAGTTCTGAAACAACCCCAGTAACTCATGGTAGTCTACTTCAGGCTTTGTTATTCTAAAATGAGTAAGAAATGGGTGAAAAGACTTGGGCAATGAGTTCAGTATTGCATCCTTCCCAAGCTGTTTATGCAAGAAAAAGCTGAGCTTGCTCAATCGCTCTATCAGTTTGATTATGTACAATACATGATTAGTGATAGAGGCACCATCCCACATCCTGGTGTTGAACATGGCATAATTAGTCTTGTGCCTCTCCACATCATCAGGTGTGCCAAAGGAATCCTCCAACACTTGAAGCATGTTTTTTGGCTGAGCCATCTTAAATCTGCGACTTAACTCATCACTCATAGTAGCCAGCATAATGTAGCACACCGTGGTCCAGTCACTAAGCCACTTCTGGTAAGTATCTCTAACTGTTCCACATGCATTGGCAGCTGGCTCCTCAGGTGTAGAATCCGTTAATATATATAGGATCCGTTCATGCTCTAGGATAACTTTCGGTACCAACTACTAAAGTTGGGTCTCACCAACTTATCATTGTCCAACAATGATCGGAGCGATAGGAAAGTGGTCATATCTGCATAAAGAAAAATCATAACCTAATTAGTAATTGATTCAATAAACCTAAAGATTTGGACTTTAATCAAAAGATTTTCTCACTATTTTATTCGAATTGATAGCCTCTACCTCTAATTCAAGGAATTATCCTAATTTCTTAGTGAATACTAGAATCCATATAGACTGCACACGAGGCTAACTTTGATTGGTCAATCCACGTACATCTAAGGATAGGTTCATAACCAATTATTTTTCTAAATAATTTCTTATAATTAAATTTTGCCCCAGTCCCTAATCAGTAGGCTTTGGCCTCCACTGAAAAGGTCTAGTTAGGTCCAACCATTAACATGACCATACTTGATCCATCAAACCAATGAATGATTAGAACCAACTTTGGTTGGCCAACCTAACCACCATTTAGAAAGATATAGTCAAGAAATCATATAATGAATAATAATTCTATTAGTCGATAAATACCAGGCCTTTGGGCCTTTAATGATTATCCAACTAATTGACCCATTATCATCCACTTTAATGGGAGGCTATGATCTAGTTATCATAATAACTATCTCATTTTAAGGATCTAATAATTTTAGAGAATTTAATTTGAAGATGAGGAAAGATCAAATGAACTAGCTTATCATGATCCTTCCACTTCACCAAGTCAGCTTAAGGAAGATCATTAATAGGCTGGTCTAGGAGTACCTAAATCAGTCAAACTGATTTACCTGACATGGGTTAGCTCAAATAGTCAAGTGATTTGATCAAAACATAATTTCACCAAGAGGCCAGATAAGTTCGATCAGTGGAAGGGTCTGCCAAAGCTTGCCTTAGACACCATCAAAAATAGCCAAGTAAGCGGACTACCAATTAAAGATCATCGATCTGGTTTACCTTAGACACCAATTGGTTTAATTAATTTCAATTAGATCAACCTAGCAGTTCATGCTGGACCACATAGCCAAGAATCAAGTCCATCTTGGATCTTGTTAAAGACATGGACTTGACCAACTACAACTATTGTAATTGATCTAGAGAATTCTTAACCTAATCTAAGACAACAATTGATTAGATTTAATCAATTCTTTAATTAAGTCCATTTTTTAATCTAACCCTAGGTCTAACCCTATTAATGGATCTAATCTTCATTAATCCATTCAATCCAATGTGTTATGATTTGTGTCTTAGGATCTTCAATTCACAATCCTAGATCCTAATCAAATAACTTCTTAATTCTTAATTAAGTTTTGGGCTAAGGATTGGGGTTCGACTTTTTAAAAATGATTTTCATATTTGTAAAATATTTTTACAATATGATTCTATCAACCAAGTTGCATGTTTGATTTATAATCAATATGCAAGTAAAATAAGTATGAAACTATTTTAGATCTAATCTAAATAGGTTCATATAATTGAAATAATTTCTACTATAATCAATCATAAATTATCTTAGATCAAATCTAATATATTTATGATGATTAAAATTAGATTAAAATATTTTTAATTAGATCATAAAATTTTTTAGATCTAATTTAAAATTTTATAATCAATATTTTAGATCAGCACATACTTGGATAACCTTTCCACTGTAAGAGATAAACCTTATAGCAGGACAACCTTATAGCAATCCATACAATCTAAAAATTTTATTTTTAGATCTAAAATTATTTTAAATTTATTAAATTATTAATAAAATTAAATTAAATCTAATAAATATATGATTAGAAGCAGATCAACATGAACTAGGATAATCTTTTTACTATAAGGGATAAACCTTACAGCAGGACAGCCTTATAACAGTTCGTGTGATCAAAAATTTTAATTTTAAATTTAATAATTAGAATATAAATTAGATCTAATCTATAAAATAATCTAATTATACTCAAATAATTATATAATAAAAAAATTTAGGCTCCGATACTAATTGAAGGAACCAGATCTAGGGTTTTAGGGCTAGATTTTGAAACTTTTTCAAGATCAGGCAGCGAAAGACTTAAATAAATTAATATTTATTTAAAAAATAAAAATTTATATATCTAAGATTCTATTATATGATTATTTTAAGGTATTAAATCAAAAATTAAAAAAATATAAAGAAAGAAGAAGTGTTGATCATATCAAAACAAATCTACACTAGATCAGAATCATATAAGTAATAGGATATCAGATCTTTGTTATATATGTAAGTTAGATATTTTAACTTACTGATCTAGACTTGAGGATGATGTTGTAAGCTACACATACATCCAGTCTCTAAGAGATGTCCACACGAGCCCATAAATGCTGATCAGAAGTTCGGTATCCAAAAATCAGTATAGTTTGCTAGAACTGTGTTGATTTTTCTTTGACGATTGATCAAAATCTTTCTTCTTCAAAACTTAGACTCTTCAATTTTTATAAGCCAAGAAAGATGATATGTGATGCTGAAACTCCTTTTAAAATCTCACAAATAATGGAGGAAGAGGTGTAGAACAAAACCCTAGAAGAAAACCCTCTTCTTCTTCTTTATTCTCTCACCTAGACACCTTGATTGGTATCTTTAAAATTTTCACACCCCAGATGAATTTTTCTTTGATTTTTATATGCACAAGATCCCTCTCAAATATCTAGAATTCACAAAAAAAATCAATCCAAAATTCATTTTAAATAGAGAGATATGGACCACTCCTTCTCTAGGTCAAATATCTAGTAAGGAAGGTCCAATTAAGGCATGATTTGGGGCGCCCAAATCTTGGGCACCCCCTCCTTCTTTTCTACTATGGAACATTAGATTTTATCATACAAAAATCTCTCTAAAAGCCATAAAAATCTCAAAAAAAATCTAGATGAAATTGGTGCACTATAGGAAGAGTTTTTGTTTCCTAAAATTCTATCTCATAGAATTTGAAATCAAAACCAATTCCTACTTTGACTTGGTCCACACTTAATTTACCATGTAAGTGTTAGATATATGTGCCCTAGAAGTCAGAATTGGCTGACACTTGTAATACACTTCTAGGGGCAAAATTGTAATTTTGACTATAATTTATAAAATGGGTTATTTTTCTATCACACATGTGTATTTAGTGTCTGTGATACATCCTTTGAGTTAATGGTAACGATAATTCATATTTTCAAGAGTTGAAAATTTAAGACATGAATAATCATTATTAACTCATAAACAACTCCCGACCATAGGATCATCACGAGGATGGTGATTGATCCGGAAGGTTGGTGTACGATCGCTTCTCTTTAGTAGATGAGTCTTGAGTCTACGGTGTGGAGACACCGGAGCGAGAGTACAGGTACTCGTTAGAGAACGAGGGCACTGAGCGTGACCACCTCGAGTAGTCATTAGGAAGTCTACCTTCTCGTCAATGACTGACTCGATGCTGCAGTAGTGTGTCTGGTTCTTTGACCTGAGATGCATCGGCAGTTCACCTTGAGGGTGTTATAGTTTGACTACACCATTACTCGGTCTCCTAGCCATATGGAACCCTGAGGTGTATGTTGGCTATAGCATGTTCATTGTAGAAACTGGATTGCATCAAGATGGGATCTATCTACCTCGGTGGTAGAGGAGCAGCCCTATGATAATCATGAGAATCAAGTTCCTGAAGCCCATGGCCATGGCAGAGTGAAATAATAGAAAGAGTTTCTATTTAGATTTTCACATTGGACTCGAATCGAATGATTACATCATATGACAGAGACTAGGGTTTGACGAGTTCACCTTAACCCTAATCTGATCGGGGCTCAAGATAGAAGAACTTAATCACATAGGTAGCTGCACCAAGAGGTTCACATTCAGCTCTGATGGGTTGCCACCATATACTGCTAGGTGTCACTGGTGGATTTTGGGAGCAATTAGAATGATTTAGATGATCGATCATTCTAGCTGTTCGAATTAGAAGAGTTCTGATCCATCGAAAGGAGTTTCGATGATGTCGATGATAGAGATCATGACATATCCCATTACCATACAGAACTGAACCTAACTGGGTCACACAAACAAGGGTTTGAATCTGGTGATCATCAATTGAACTGATCTAGTTCAATTGATCTGAATGAGATTCAATTAGGTTCAAGGAAATCGTGCTAGCACTCGATTGAACCTAACGTTCTTCTTTTACTATCATAAATAAGTTGTCCTGACTGAGCCAAAGGAGTTTGTGCTCAATCAGAGGCCTTCATATGGTCTGACTGGAGGTTGTCCAAGTCAGAATAGGTTGTCTTATTTGTAAGACATTACCTGCCATTTTTGGTCACCTGCCATTTCTTGTTCTTTGACTTTGGTCAAAAGTCTACCTTTGACTGGTCAAACGTTGACCATTCATCCTTTGACTTTTGACCACATGTCATGCACCTATTGGAGAGCTGGTGGGGGCCTGTCCCCCTGCCAGAACCTGGCAAGGAGAAGGGCGCACGCCAAGGGTGGCGTGAGCCCAAGTAGGAGGCGCCTAGGAGTCCTTGTTGGACAAGGACTCCACCTCCCTTTTGGATTCCAATCAGAGTTCTACTAAGAATCCAGTTTGACTGGTCTTAGGCGCCCTCTAAGGAAGAATCCAGGGGTCTCTATTCCAACCAATCAGATTTAGATCTGATTTCACAAAGGGTTGTGATTGGTTGAGAGGAAGAGGAGTTGGATCACAAGAGGTCTATAAATAAGACCCTGCGCCCAACCCTAATTCCATGTGAAAGTGAATGCTATTAGACATGCCCCAAGGCTGCCTCTCCCCTCCTTCTCCACACCATAGTCTCTTCTCCCCTTGCTCTCCACGTCCAAAAGGTGTTTTGGACTTTGGTTGGTGCGATTCAGATCAAGGAAAGGCGATCAAAAGCAAGAAGGCTGCGCTGCTGCAAAAGGACGACTGCAGATCTTCAAAAGAGTTTTGAAGATCCTCCAGATCAGATCCAGATCTGATTTTTGGAGGTGTGATAGAGAAGAAGAGGATCTCCAGATCCAACCCGAGTGGATACCGGTAGAGGCCAGGCGCTTGCGTGGCTAAGATTAGAACCTTCCGCTGCAATCAGGATCATCTACAGGGTAATAGGATTACCCAAATCAGGTAAATTAAATTTGATTTAATTTATCTTATTTTATTTTATTTATTAAAATAATAAGAATCAGATCTGAAACATATCAAGATCTGATTGAGATCAAGAGAAAATTTTTGAAATATATCTCTTGATCTAATCAGATCTGAACGAACCTGGACCGAGAAATCAGGATTTCCCTTCAGTAAGAAAGAAAGAGGAGGACTTTAGGACGTGGTGGGCTTCTCTTGGGCATAGAGAATTCATGCAAAATCAAAGGGGGCATGAAGGGTGGGCATTGGGACTAAGGTGGTGCAAGGATAGGAAATCCTAGTCATACTAGGATTCCTATTTTGACTTGGTCATATATGGTTTCTTAAACCAAATCAAACCAGAAGTAAATTAACTCAATTAAATTAGGACCTAATCTAATTAAAAATTTAATTAAATTAGATTTAATTAAATTTAATTTTGATTTAATTTTCTAATCAAATTAAAAAATTGAGTTGACCCAAATCCTAGTTGAACTAGGACTAGTTCTTCCTTGCACTTGGCTTATCCAATAAATCAATTGAACTTGATCCAATTAAGTCCAAACTAAATCTAATTAAATCATTACTAATTAAACTTAATCTCAGCCCTTTGGCTTAATCAAATTAAGTCAATTAGCAATCTAATTGCTAAATGATCCGCCTGTAACACTTGCACTAGTTAAACACCAATCGTATTGATTGTTTAACCTTTGAATGATTCTTAATCGTTGATCAACCATCCAATCAGATCATGAGCTCTAATGTGTGTGACCTCATAAGTCCAAACCTAAGTCGGTAGTATAGGAATAAATTTTTGTACCGATCGAAGTAACCATCTAGCAATGATACCCAACGGTCGGATAGGTCGAATATATAGAACAACATCCTTAAAACCCATGTGGATATAGTTTCCATATAATTTATCCCCTTGACCAAAATGCTCATAGAATATCTCAGAGTTCAACTGTCAACTCTGATAAGGTTGTTCACACTATATTTCAAAATATCAGATCCATCTGATGGATTATCCTGGCCAAGATTTTGCTATATTGAAATATAGTGATATATTTTTCTCCAACTCTTGGAGTAGTCAATTCCATCTTGATCACACTTTGACTTTGCAAGTACTTGACTGTGCCCAGAAGCCTTCCATTATTGAATTAAAAATTCAGTTAGTCCAGTACCAAAGCATAGTGAGTTGCTTGCAAGTCACTGAGGTGATCTCAGGTCTAAGGGATACTTATACCTATATCCCATAAGAGACATTCTCGATAGCAAATGCTCTGAAGTTGGTCATGTTCCATGACAATGTACCCATACATCTCACCTATATGCCATACTAGTGTCCTCACACTTCTTGGTTAAGAGGACAACCAACCTATATGGCATACAACGACCTATGCTCAATAGATGCTGTCATCCTAATTAACAGCCTATCATTTGGTCATGAATAGATTTAAGAACTAATCGATAAATCCTCTCTTTATCAAAGCTAAATAGTCCTAAGGACTTCATCACAATAATGAAGTTCATTAGAAGTTGAATACTTTATGATGAAAAATATCAAAAATATATTTTATTTATTAATGAATCAATTATAGATACAAGTAGCTCAACCATCAATAGGTTGATGATTGGCTTTGGGTTACATTTTCCATCAAGGTTCACATCAATCTACAGGTTCTTACCCATTATGACACTAAGCTTCTCAAGCTCTTCTAGGTCTTTGATCATTGTCAAGCAATAATCTTAGACTGACAACCCATCACACATCTGCACTTTGTAAAGTATCCTCGAGACTTGATAACACACAGCACGACTCTATTCACCAAACAACTCTTGCAGGTGAGCCAACATTTGGCGAGTAGTCTTAATATCTTCATGTTGGCACTACAACTCATTTGACATTGAGCTCAATATGTAGCACCTAACTTTGTTATCATCATTAGACCACTTTTCATGAGATGCTCTTTGATCAATGATCAGAAAGGCAAGAAGAGGAGGAAGTTTCTGGTCTAATAAATAGGATAGCTTTTTGGAACTCAAAATAATTTTCAAGTTTTGGAGCCAATCCTTGTAATTGGATCCAGCCAATCTATGGGTATCTAGGATTCAGGCTAGTGGATTTAATGCAGACATTTTCCTACATAGAGTCAAAGTTTCTAGTTATATTCATAATTTGACTTAACAAATTTGTTTAAGGATTTCATTTTTAAACAATGGAGATTCCCTAATTGGTAACCTCTGGATGATTATGTAAGTCTAGAATATATGACAAAGTTTGTCGACCCATGTTCCTTTCGCCTGCTCAAGTCTTGCTTTTATCCCTTGCAAAAGAGTCTTGTTGGTTACCTCAACCTCGCCATTCGCTTGAGGATAGGCCACAGATGTGAAATGATGAAAAATATTCAAGTTCTCATAGAATTTAGCAAACATTCATCCAATAAACCGGCATCCATTGTCAGTAATCAGAATTCATGGTAGGCCAAACCTGCATAGTATTGACTTTCAAATGAAGCTCTGTACTTTAGCTTTAGTGATTTTTGTCAGGGGTTCAACCTTAATTCACTTGGTGAAGTAATCCATCGCTATCAGGAGAAATTTTTGCTATCCAAATACTATGGGAAAGGATCCAAGTATATCCATTCCCCATTGTGCAAATAGCCGTAGGGTCCTTAAGAATGTGAGCTGGGAAGCTAGCTATCTTTAAATATTAGAATTTCTTTGGCATCGATCACATTTTCTTACATAGTTGCATGCTGCTGCATGGTCAATCGGTAATATCCCTGATAGAGTAGCTTATAAGATAATGATCTAGCTCCAAGATGGTTTCCGCATACTCCTTTATGAACATCCCTCACTGCATAATCAGCTTCAAATGATTGGAGGCATTTGAGAAGTGGTAAGGAATAAGACCTCTTGTATAGCTTGTTTTCATATAGGATATAGCGGGAGGCCTGATTTCTCAATTTTCAAGCTTCTTTAGGATCTCTGGAGAGGATACCATCTTTAAGATATAGAATCAATGGGTTGATCTAGCTGGGCTCATGATTTACTTGCATTATTAACAAAGATTCTTCCAAACTTGGGTGCTGAAGAATTTCAAAGAAAACTTCCTTGGGCAACTCATTCAAAGCTAAAGTAGCCAACTTGGATAAAAGGCCAGCTCTAGAATTCTCTGCTTTTAGGATCTAACAAATATCAAAACTAATGAAGGCCAAAGTTAGACTTTTTATCTTGTCCAAGTATTTCTTCATACTTTTCTCCTGAGCTTCATAGCAGCCATTGGCCTACCCCATCACTAATTACGAATCATTGTAAACCTTCACATGGATTATCCCCAATTCCTTAGCTATTCTTAATCCTAAGATCAGGGCCTCATATTCTACTCCATTATTAGTGGCGGGGAATTCAAAGTGCAGTGCATATTTAGCGACAATTCCTTCTAGATTGATAAGAGTCAAACCTGTGCTGCTTCAGAAGCATTGGATAAGCCATCAATATATAAGGCCTAAAAATCTACATGAAGGTTTGCTTTTTCTTTAGGATAGTTCGGCTGCAATCTAGAATTATAGACCTCTTGCTGCTCAGGCTTGGTTAGGTCTGGAATAGTGCATTCCATCATGAAATCGATCAGTATTTGATCTTTGATAAATGGCCGAGGTTGAAATTTGATGTCAAATTCAGTAAGCTCAATCATCCACTTTGCTATTCTTTTGGAAGTATCTGACCAGTGAAGAGTTAGCCTTTATAGGTTGATCTGTGAGGATTGTTATTGTGTGCACTTGAAAATAATATCAAAGTTTTCTTTCTATAATCAATAAAGCATAGGTTACTTTTTTCAATTTGGAGTAACTAGTCATTGTATCTCTTAAAACCCAGCTTATGTAGTAGATCGGCTTCTAAACTTTCACCTTTTCTCTGATTAGGATAGCTCTAATGGCCATAGAAGATACCGCCAGGTACAAGAACAACTCTTCATCAAGTTCAGGCTTGGCAAGGAGAGGAGGTAAGCTGAGGTAGTTCTTGTTAGAATAATTGATAGCTCTGATACCAATTATTGTGCCATGGTACCTCACCTTTATCATGTTGTAGAAACTCCTGATCTTTAATATGGATCTGAGGAGACCTTTGATGTTCTCTAATGGCAGCATTCCACCAATCCACCACCTGAATCTATTATCGGGTGCCTCCCTCTCAGGGCTTGAGAGAGGCACCCTTCCTCTCTCGGGCTTCTTCAAGGACCTAGGGCAGCAACTCTAGAAAGAGAGAGAAGAGAGATTTAGGAAGAAAAGATCTATATTTACCAACATAATAAAATCCTAATAGAACCTATGTATTTATACAAAACCATTAGGCCAGACCAAAAACCTCCTTGGCTAACTCAATACATGAAAGCACTCACCGAGCCCATGTATACCCATGTCTCTCATGCTCTCATCCCCTAGATCAAAATTCGACCCATACATGAATTAACCACCCTTAATATCTCTTATTAAACCAAGCCTTAAGACCCCTTGGATTAAAACCAATCCAAGATCAAATAGAAAACACCATCCTATTCTGTTCGTCACTGTCGAGCCGACTCGGTCAGAAGTCAAACTGGCTCGACTACATCTCACCCAAACACTATCTTCTATCTACCTTAGAGGGCTAGCTTAACTCGTTTTCGAGCCAGCCTGACTATGTTCCAGCCCCTTGTCTTGGTTAATATATCTTTTGGCTTTGGTCCTTTGCTCTACCTTGTGTTCATGGTCTTCGAAGCACCTACTAAGCCCCTCAAGGTCCTCACGCTTAAACCTTAAGCCCATCGAGGGCTACACACCACCTCCATCCTAGGACAACTTCTGTCCTAGCCCTAGGACCACACTTGTCCTAGTCTTTCTATTGCCAATATCCTAACTCCTCCTATGGCCTCCCAAGGCTTGGGAGTACCACACCAATCTTTATAATCTCTACTTTGGTGTGCCCAAGCCTTGGCACACTTGGCAATGTCATCCTATACGATCTCGCTATCGATGCATGCCCTGACAGTCCCTTGTGCATACCTTGCCACCACCATCTTTCTTCAACTGCTGAGCATCCTTTGAGGCCTTTAGGATGACTGCCTCCACTGCTGAAGACCTTAGCTTACTCCTTAGCACCATCTTAGATTTTGTAGGATCCCTTCTGCTTGGCATCTGCATCAATTATCCTGGACTTATCTGAAGAATCCTTAATGTTCCTGTACCGGCACTCGCTATATACCTTGACATGGTCTCCTCAAAACTATGCCTATCCTCCAGCACATGCCGCTCCACCTAGAACTGTGCTTCTCTAATGCTGGTACTGGGATATTGCTCCTCCCTCTGCACCCCTCTACTCTGAACTTGTATCACATCTACCTCTACCTATGATGCCACCTCTGCCCGGTGCTCTATTTAGAACCAAAATCCTCTTGATGCTTTAGAAGATCCTAACTCTATGCCTGAGTCTCTTAAGGCCAATCATCCAATGCTGCACTGCTAGGCCTACTGCTGTACCTCGAGCACCATCGCTGTCCCTTCGAACCATTTGCACCCTATGGACCCTTTCAAAGCCATCTCAGATACTCTGCACCCTATAGGCTCCTCTAAAACATACAAAAGCTCATCTAACTTCTCTAACTCAGCAATTGAAACCTAGAAAATTCCATCCTAGTACTTCATCCTTTTTTATCCCTGCACCAACCATCGCTTCAGTTTCATTTGGAGGAACTATAGCTCAAATCCTATCTTGGACTTAAACCCATTTATCTCATCCCGAGGCTTGACATTGCCTCCTCATAAGTATTTGGATCTTCTCTTGCTGCACACAATCCATCCTCTACTTGAACTGTAACTCTCTTTGGTGCTCCAGTAGAAGAAACAACCTGATCCATAATCAACCACCTAGCACTAACCTATTGGACCTCCATCGTCATTGCTCCCATCTCAGATACTCCATAACCCATGGGCACCTCTGAAATCACCAAGGATTTTCATCTCCTCTGAACTTGTTGCGACTCTCCATGGATGAACTATCACCATCATCTCAAGGCTCCAGACTGGTCAAACTACTGAATACATCCCAACTACTTTCCCAACCTTCTTGCATCTGAAGGCTATATAGTTGCCTCTTCAACTCCACCTTGACCATAATCATTCAGTCAAACTGCTGAATGCACCCCGACTATTTTCCTATCTTCTTATAATTAAAGGACATATAGTCGCTTCTTCAACCTTCCTTCGACCATTACCCCTTGGATGATCTCTCTTCATCTGTTAAACTGCCCCATGCTACCTATCTTCCTAGAGAACCCTGTCACCTAATCATCATACATCCTGGTCTTTCAATCAATACCGACCAGCAAATCATGCACCTAGACCCTCCACCTCAAGAAAAAATTCCTTCTCATCAATCTTCTCAATCTCCACCTTCAACCCGCTACTCTTGATTGGACAAACTACAATAATAATAAAGATAGATCTAAGACATACCATGAAATACTTATGCAAATTTTTGATTTTATCCTATATGACTTTTTTTTGCTTCCACGCACCATCAGGCTCTGATGCCAATTGTTGGAATAATTCATAGTTTTGATACCAATTATTGTGCCATGGTACCTCACCTATACCATATTGCAGAAACTCCTGATCTTTAGCATGGACCTGAGGAGACCTTTGATGTTCTCTAATGGCAGCAAACCATCAATCCATCATCTAGATCTATTATGGGGTGCCTCCCTCTTAGGGCTTGAGGGAGGCACCCTTCCTTTCTAGGGTTTCTTCAAGGACCTGGGGTGGTAACTCTAAAGAGAAGAGAGAAGAGAAATTGAGAGAGAAAACATCTATATTTATCAACATAATAAAATTTTATTACAACCTATGTATTTATAAATAGCCATTAGGCCTGACCAAAAACTTTCCTGACTAACTCAATACATGAAAGCACTCATCGAGCCCATGTACACCCATGTCTCCTATGCTCTCATCCCCTGGATTTAAACTTGATCCATACACGAATTAGCCATCCTTAAGACCTTATTAAACTAGACCTTAAGATCTCTTGGATTAAATCAAACCCAAGATCAAACAAAAAATTCTGTCCTATTCTGTTCACCACCACTGAGCCAACTCGATCAAAAGTCAAGCTAGATCAATTATGTCTCATCCAGACACTATCTTCTATCTGCCTGAGAGGTTCAACTTGATGGTGATCCAAAGCTAGCTCGATCTCAGTCTGAGCTAGCTCAACCCATATTCGAGCTAGCTTGACTATGTGCTAACCCCTTATCTTGGCTGATACTTCTTCTGGCTCTAGTCTTTTGCTCCATTGTGTTCCAGGTCTCTAAAGCACCTATCAAATCCCTCAAGATCCTCACACCTAAACCTTAAGCCTGTGGTGGGCTACACACTGCCTCCATCCTAGGACAGCTCATGTCCTAGCCCAGGACTACACCTATCCTAGTCTTTTCGAAGCCAATATCCTGACTCCTCCTATGACCTCCCAAGACTTAGGAGCACCACACTAATCCTTATAGTTCTTTAGTTTCTCAAATACTTGCTAACATTTTGGGATCCAATAGAAGTTCTTCAGTTGCTTAAGCATCTAAAAGAAGGGCATGCAACGTTCCACCGACCTTGAAATAAAGTTCTTCAGTTGCTTAAGCACCTGAAAGAAGGGCATGCAACGTTCCACCGGTCTTGAAATAAAATAATTCAAAGTAGCAATCTTTCCTAACAGGTGCTGAACTTTTTTTATTATCTTGGAAACAATCATCTGCTAAATAGCCCTAATCTTCTCTGGATTTGCCTCGATGTTGCATCCTAACACCATGAATCCCAAGAACAATTTTGATGTCACCCTAAAAGCACATTTAGTCAAGTTTGGCTTCATTTTATACTTTCGGAGTGTGTTAAATTTCTCTTCCTAGTCGGTAATATGATTTTTTGAAGATTAGCTTTTGACAAGCATGTCATCCACATAAACCTCTATGTTATGGCTGATTTATTTCTTAAAGATCTTATTCACCAGGTGTTGGTAGGTTGTACCTATATTTTTAAGTTTAAAAGGCATAATCCTGTAATAATAAAGACCATAATCAGTAATAAAAGTAGTTTTCTCTTCATTCTCAGGTGCCATCCAAATTTGGTTATAACTCGAGAAGACATCTAGGAAGGTGAGGAGCTCATGGCCTGAGGTTGCATCTACCAGCTGGTCAATTCTGGATAAAGAATAGCTATCTTTCGAATAGATCTTATTTGGATTGGGGAAGCCTATACACATCCTCTACTTGCTATTCATCTTTTTAACAAGGACTACATTTGTGATCCTATCTAGGTAGGATACCTCTTGAATGAACTAGGCCTTAAGGAGCTTGTCCACCTTGCCCATGATCGTCTTCTACCGCTCAGGTGCAAAGCTACGCTTCTTTTGATTCACAGGTCGATGTTTATGGTCTACACCCAAGCAATGCTCCATTACCTTAGCATCTATCCTAAGCATGTCTGCAGGAACCTAAGCAAAGACATCAGCATTCCTTCATCGAAAGATGACGAGCTACCTTTTAATCTCTACTTCCAAATTTAAACCAATCTGGACTGTATAATCCTCATTTCCATCATTTAATGATACTGCAACTAGGTCGTCAATTGGTACTTCTCGTTCTTCAATCAGATCATCATGGGCATCAAGTCCATCCACTGGATAAAGTTTTGGTTGCTTTCCTCCTTGTAGGAAAATTATGTAATAATGTCATGTCAAAGCTTAGTCTCCCCCAACTTCTCTGACTCCATGCTCTATTAGAAACTTTATCTTTAAATAGTATGTTGATACCACAGCTCGAAGTGCATTCAACCCAGATCAGTCGAGAATTACATTATAAGCAGAAGGAGCCTTTACCACCATGAAATCGATCTAAGCTTTGGATTACTTTGGATACTGACTTGCTAAAATCGATAAAGTGATTATTCCTTCAACCAGTATAGCATCACCAATGAACACTACCAATGGAGAGCTTATTGGCCAACGCGGCTATCAAGTATGGACATTTTAGAGAAAGCATCATAAAACAAGATATCGATAGAACTTTCATTATCAACTAAGATACAGCGTACATCATAATTGATAATATTTAAAATAACTACAACTACATCATTGTGTGGAAACTAGATCCCTTGTGCATCTTCTTTAGTAAAGCAATGGGTTCTTTAGTTCTTTATTTTTTTGCCAACTTTATCGATCTGCTGGCCCTCTCTTGCTGATGTCCTCTAGTAATTATGTTGATGATCTCAAGTGGGGGCTAGTCTCCTTGTGGTTCTTTCCTCTGAGGTGGCTCTGGCTATGCAAGTGCTCTCAGCCGATCTTCCCTTCTCTCAAGCCAACATCACAAAAATTGATCCAGTCAACCTCACGTAATCAACTTCTTAATTTTATTGTAGAGCTAGATGCATTCCTCAATATCATGACCATAGTCATGATGATACAAGCAGTACTTATTTGGAATGTGCTTTCTTGGATGAGACTGCATCTTGTCCAACCTCGAAAGTTGTTCCTTAATTTTCATCAATACTTAAATTTTTGAAGTGTTCAGGGGAGAGTAGTTGTGAAACCTTTTAGGAGGAGGACTCCACCGCATCCTTCGATCTGGGCTTCTTGATCGACGAGCTCGAGGTAGAGTTCGAGCTTGTCTATGCTCATGAGGGGTCATAGAATGTGGCCAAGCTTTGCTTGGCTTTTCTTTAGGTGCAGGTTTGCTAGATTCTCTTGCCTGTCACTCTCCTATGGCCTCATCATCTCAAATCTTAAAAGCTTTTTCAACTCAGGCATAACCCTTAGCCTGAGCCAACATGTCGGCAAAGTCCTAAGGATACTTCTTCTCTAAGAAAAAGAGGAGATCATTCTTCAATAGGCCGATATTCAATGTGGCCATAGCAATAGACTAGTCCAGATTGCGGACCTCAAAAGCAATAGTGTTGAAGTGGTTGACATAGACTCGGATGAACTCTCCTTTTTTCTACTTAATGTTGACAAAAAAGTCCGAACCTCATCTTTGATGCCAACTGCTAACAAAATGAGCCACAAATTGATGGTTCAATTGATTAAAGAAGTAGATGGTATCCTATTTTAGGCTTGAGTACTAATTTCTTGCTACTCCCATCAAGGTGGAGGAAAAAGCTCAGCATAGAATGGCGTTCGGTGGTCCATGGAGTAGCATCATAGTCTGAAAAGCTCCGAGATGGTTGATGGGATCCGAGGTCCCATCATAACTCTTAAACTAGAAGAGTTTGAAGTTTGACAAGATGGGCTCTTGCATGATATGGGTGCTGAACGGTGGATCAATGCAGATGTTATCATTACGGATGGGGGCTGCATGGTGGAGTTCTTCGATCTATCGATTCATCTTCTAGAGATTTTGATTGAGGATATCATCTCGATCATGAATCTCAAATTATGGCTAGCTCAACTAGGGTAGAGACCTTCCAGGGGTGGAGTCATGTTCAGAGCAGGAGCTCTCTGCTTTCTTTTTTTTTTCTTGGATTCTTGAGCTGGCTTCTCTAGGTGGGCTTTCCCCAAACTAGATCTTGATATTCTGACGATGGTCTTTTTGGTGGTGGTGGTGCCAGAGCTTGCTATATGGCCTGCACTGCTTTTATGAGGCCTCTCACCTATTATAGCAATAGGCTAAATTGTTTGATATCCACCACTATTACTGGTGGAGGAGGTTGAGGTATAGATGGTGGGGCTCGAATGGGCTGGTCTACTAGTTCTAGGTTGGATTTAGCGACAGAGGTGATGGATCTTCTGGAAGGAGCTTTTCTGGGCAGTATCTTGCTAGAGCAAAAGAAGATCAGAGGAAAAAGAATGAAAGAAAAGAGAAAGAAGAAGATCATATCTCGACTGAGTATTTCTTTTAAAATAAGAGCTCAGACTTTCTTTCTCTAGCATCAATCTTGTTGGTGCAGAAAATGGACAGCCTGAATCGGAGACCTACAAGATATAGTCTGAATCGAAGGTAGATGGCTCCAACATCGACCCTCTGATGGTCAAGTTAGCTTCTTGACCAACAAGAATGGAGTACACAAAAGATTAAAATGGAGAGTAGAGCTTAGAGAAGAAATATATCTAGAGAATCCTTTATATAGATGAAGCCTATAATAGAATGATAGTGATAGCCATAATAGAATATTAGAAGATTATTCGGACCACTCAGAGTTTGTTATGGAGAGTGGGCTGTCATTTATCTTGACTTGCTAGTGGTTTAGTTTCATTTGCTAAAGCTCAGATGGAGGATTAGAGATTCTCGAGCTTGGTGGTGTGATATTCATGCTAAGATTTAAAACTGAAGGTCAGTCCAATTGAGTTTAAAGGTTGGCTTCTATGTTATGGATGATGGGCTCATAGATTGGGCTCTGAGTTTGAATCTTGATGGTGCTATCTTGACAACTTTTAGGAGCTTGACCACCATTATGGTCGGTCGAGAGCGGGCATGAATACTCTAATTTGGAGGATTGGAGGTCAGAAAGGAATGGTAGGTTCTTTAATGAAAATTGCAATCAATTTCTCTTAAGAAAGTTTGATGGATATCCAAAGTCGATTTGAAGCTGGGATGGATGAGTACTGTTGGTGCAAAATCTGGTAGACGTCGGATCGAGCTAGAATTAAGGAAGAAGAGGTCGCTGTCGGTGATCTACAAAATAAAGTTTCATTTTGAGTCGGTGGTGGTGGCTCCGGTAGGACACTCCAATGATCAAGTCAGCTCTTCTGACCAATAAAAATGGAGTGCTTAAGAAAGAACTCAGAAGAGTTTTAGGAAGGAGAAGAAAGCTTAGAGAAAACATATCTAGAGGGTTTCTTTTTATAGATGGAGCCTATAACAGGCTGATAGTGATAGTCATAATTGTTCGATAGCGGGCCACTCGGGGTCGCCTGTAGCAGACTGATACTGATAGCCGTAATCATCTAGTAGTGGGTCACTTAGGGTCGTCTGTAGCAGATTAATAGTGACAGCTATAACTATCCGATAATGGGCCTCTCAGGGCCACGTGAAGTTTATTATGGAGAGAGGTGTCTGTTGTCATGATGTGTCCGTTCGTTGAGATTTAATAGTTCAAGTTCAAAGAAAGCAGACGTTGGTTGGTGAAGAGCTTTGACATACAATAATTCTAATGGAGTTTGGACTCCAAAAGAAAATACGGCTAGAGCAGATCATTCGGAAGGAATACTACTTAAAATCTAGAAGTAATCTGCTAGAGAAATTTGTATGGAGTTTGACTAATGGAAGGAGTCTGACTGATGGAGAAATTTGATTAAAGGAGAGGTCCGAAAGGAGTTCGACTCATGAAGAAATCTGACTAAAGGAGAAGTTCGAAGGAAGTTCGGCTCCTGGAGGAATTCGATTGAAGGAGAAGTTCGAAGGGAGTTTGGCTCCTAGAGGAATTCGATTGAAGGAGAAGTTTGGAGGGAGTTTGGCTCCTAGAGGAATCCAACAGAAGGAGAAGTCCAGAGGGAGTTTGGCTCCTGAAGGAATCCGACTAAAGAAGAAGTCTGAAAGAAGTTTGACTGGTGGAGAAATTTGACTAAAGGAGAAGTCTAGAGGGAGTTCGGCTTCTGATGGAGAAATTTGATTGAAGAAGAAGTCTGAAGGGAGTTTGGCTCCTGGAGGAATCCTACTAAAGGAGAAGCTTGGTAGGAGTTCGGCACTTGAAGGAATTCGATTGAAGGAGGTCCAAAAGAAGTTCGGCTCCTGGAGGAATCTGATTAAAGGAGAAGTCTGGAGGGAGTTTGGCTCCTGGAGGAATCCAAATGAAGAAGAAGTCTGAAGGAAGTTTGGCTCTTGGAGAAATCTGACTGAAGGAGATGTCCGATAGGAGTTCGACTCTTGGAGGAATTTAACTGAAGGAGAAGTTTGGAAGGAGTTTAGCTCCTAAAGGAATTTGACAGAAGGAGAAGTCTAGAAGGAGTTCGACTGCTGAAGGAATTTGATTGAAGGAGAAGTTTGAAAGGAGTTCGACTCCTGAAGGAATTTGATCGAAGGAGAAGTCTGGAAGGAGTTTGGCTTCTAAAGAAATCTGATCGAAGGAGAAGCTCAAAAGGAGTTTGGCCATTGGAGGAGTTCGACTGCTGTAGGGGTTTAGGAGGGGTTCAGCCGCTGGAGGAGTTTTCGATCGAAGCTCTTCTATGATTACTATTTATATTAGGCTAAGCATCAGACTGGACTTCGGTGGGAGCGGGATTTATCCCCAATAATAGTCCCTCCACTCTCGAGTTCGAAATTCAAAGGAAGGGAGTACAAAAAGGATGACTGCTAAAGTTCTTTTTCGAGCTCCGCACCCATTAAGGCTGAAGCTCAAGGGAGATCTTATCTTCAGTCGAGATTGTAGGAGATCCTATTTTCTATTGAAGTTAAAGCTCGGGGGAGATCTTATCTCCAGTCGAGTCAGGGATTCCCTTCTCACCTCGTCTAAAATGAATGAGGCCTTCGACTTTACTCATATTAGGATGAGGTTCTCCTCCTGTTCCTAATGGACTATAGGGTTTCAGCAGATGTAAACATGATTGTTGTGTCTACGTTAAGAATGTAAATAGGAGGATGTCCTATACCTGTTATTGTATGTAGATGATATACTCATAGCTAGTAGAAGCATGGATGTTGTGAAAAGGTTGAAAAGGACATTATCATCTGAGTTTGAGATGAAGGATTTGGGTCCAGCTAAAAAAATCCTTGGAATGGAGATTTGCAGAGATAGGTGCAAAGAAGTGCTCCATTTATCATAAGGAAAGTATGTCCATAAGGTTAGTATGTCCATAAGGTTCTAGGGAGGTTTAGGATGGAGAAGGCCAAACTTGTAGAGACGCTATTGCCGAGCCATATGTCTCTCTCCAAGTTATAGAGCTCCCAATCAAAAGAGGAGAGATAGTACATAGAACGAGTCCCTTATGCAAATGCTGTAGGCAGTGTGATGTACAATATGGTATGCTGTAGATCAGATATAGCACATGCAGTGAGCACGGTTAGTAAATACATGGCTAACCCTGGGAAGAAGCACTGAAAAGCATTAAAATGGATATTGAGATATCTGCATGGAACAAGAAATTATGGTTTGGTGTTTGGTGGGCAACTGAAAGGATTTGGAGAATAATCTGTGAAGATGTGTGAAGGTTTAGATCCTCTGAAAAGGTTTGTTGATGCAAATTATGCTGATGATCTTGATATAAGGTCTACTACTGGATACTTCTTCTACATATATAGTAGACCGGTATCTTGGAGATCAACTCTTCAGCCAATCACGGCCTTATCTATCATAGAGATCGAGTACATTGGGATAACGAAGGCTGCAAAGAAAGCCCTTTGGCTTAGGAGGCTGATTGACGAGTTGGGGGTCGAGCAGAGTAAAGTTACACTATTTAGTGATAGTTAGAGTGCTCTACTATTGGCATAGAATTCAGTCTATCATGCATCGATAAAACATATAGATGTGAGGTACCACAAGATCATAGAGCTGATGGAGGAAGGTGAAGTGAAACTGATGAAGGTCCATACCAAGAAGAATTAGTCTGATGCACTCACGAAGGTACTCCTCAGTGACAGCTTTTAGAGATGTGTGGCACAGATGGATCTGTTGAGAAGAGATGAGTTCATAAGGACTTGGAAGCACCAGGATGGAGAATGTGAGCTCAGAAGTGACACTTTCAAGTCTTGAAAATATGAGAAGATAGGTCATGGGAAGACGGGAGCGAGCCAGAAGAGAAATCAGCTTTTCTAGCAAAGTTCAGAAATTAGGCCGGCTCATCCTGAGACTGAGCTGACTAAGTTAGGAACTGGGCCGGCTTAGTCCAGGACTAGATCGGCTAGATCTCAGAGAAAAATTCAGATAGAAAGTATCATTTTTGGGCTATTAGCATGGTACACAACTGGATCGGCTCAATTTGAGTCTGAGCCGACCCAGTCGTAGGTTAGACAGCTCAGTCTAAAACTGGACCAGCTCAGTTTTTGTGGGTTATTATTTTGTGTACATGGATTGTTTGGATTTGGAGAGTTTTTCTATGAGCTTGGGCTTGATCCTTTGTAAAGTATATATACTGAAAATAGGTTGAAGTTGTAAGAGAGCTAAAATATACTAAATAAAAGCTCTTTTCTCTAAAAAATCTCTTCTTCTCTATTTTTTGAATTATTTGATCGTGCTTCCACATTAAATCTTTGAGAAGTACTTTTTTATTGCTTGGCTAATCACCGACAGTCATGTCGATCCATGTAGGAAGAGCGCGCATTCCCAACATGAAGATCTTAAGAAAATAGTCTAGATAGGAGCTTGGTTAAATACTGACCTCAAGAAAAGTTAATTTTATTTCTCCAGCAAAATGCTGATGTGTTTGCATGATCAGCCTTAGACATGCCTGAAATTTCTGTCGACATCATCATGTATAAGCTGAATATTGATCCTAAATGTAAGCTCGGAAGCTTCACTCTACATAGGCAAAAGGTGATAGATAAGGAAGTGGATAAACTTCTAAAGGCAAGATTCATTAGAGAAGCACAATACCCAAACTGGATAGCCAATGTAGTGATGGTTAAAAAGATGAGCAGAAAATAGAGAATCTACATTGACTTTACTGATCTCAACAAAGCTTGCCCTAAGGATAGCTTTTTTCTATCAAAAATTGACCAATTGATCGATGCAACCTCAAGGCACAAGTTGCTAAGCTTTATGGATGCCTTCTTTTGCTATAATCAAACTAGAATGGCTTCCAAAGATGAGGAAAATATCATTTTTGTCATCGATAAAGATTTGTAGTATTATAAAATGATGCCTTTTGGTTTGAAAAATGTAGGTGCCACCTACCAGTGCCTAGTTAACAAAGTCTTTAAGCACCAGATTGATCGCAATATGAAAGTTTATATTGATGATATGCTAGTTAAAAGTATAGAGAAAGATCGACATATTATCAATTTATAAGAAGCATTTGGAGAACTATGCAAATACCAAATGAAGCTTAACACCAACAAATACGCTTTTGGAGTTATGGCCAAAAAGTTCCTTGCTTTTTTTGTGACCTAGAGAGGAATAGAGGCAAACCCCAAGAAGATCTAAGCACTACTTGAAATGAAGCCCCCAAACTCCTTAAAGGAGGTACAATGACTCATTGGATGAGTGGCATCACTTAGCAGGTTTATATCCAGGTTAGCCAAAAAAATGCTTTCCATTCTTTAAAACTTTGAAACAAATCAAAGATTTTAAATCGATGGAGGAGTGTCAATCCACCTTTGACAAACTCAAGGCATATCTTGGTATGGTTCCACTGCTATCAAAATCCATCAAAGGTGAGGATTGATTCATATATCTATCTTTTTCACTTGACACAGTTAGCTTGGTTCTAGTCTGAGATGATATAGAGACACATAGGCCCATTTATTACACCAATAAGTTATTATGAGATGCTGAGCCCCGATACCTCAGAATCAAAAAAAATGATCTATTCTCTGATCACTACTGCCAAATAGCTTCGATCATACTTTTAGGCTCATTCTATTATCGTTCTAACAGACCAACCACTAAAATCGATCCTTTAATGGCTTGATGCATCCGATCGATTGGCTAAAAGGACCATTGAACTCAACGAATTTGATATCTACTATCGGCCCAGACCTTTCATGAAAGCTCAGATCCTGATTGACTTTATAGTAAAATGTTCAATACCTGAAGAAAATTTGGCCCCAAAAATCCAGACAGAAACTATAGAGAATCTTACTGGTTTTTGCATGTAGATGGAGCCTCCAATGCTTAAGGAAGTGGAGCTGGCTTAATTTTAGCCAGCCTTGAGGGAGCTATCACTGAACATGCTCTAAGATTCAATTTCAAAGCCTCCAACAATGGAGCTAAATATGAAGCCCTTACTGCAGGACTCAAAATGGCAAAGAAGCTCAACATTAAGAAGCTCAAAGTTTTTACTGACTTTCAGCTTGTAATTGGACAGGTACGAGATCAATACGAGGCCAAAAGTTTTATTATATCTCAATATTTACATAATGCCAAAGAATTATCCAAATATTTTGATGACCTCAAAATTATTCAAATATCAAGATCGAAAAATGCCTAACCTGATGCACTTTCACACCTAGTGACATCGAGATTTTTCGACCTCAATCAGAAAGTATTCATTGAAGTCCTAGAGAAATCTAGCATAAAGGTTCAAATAATTGCTTTGGTGGATCATGAACCAAGCTGGATGGATCCTTTGATCAACTACTTAGAAATAAGAATATTACCCAATGATCTTGCTGGTGCGAGAAAAATCAAGAGGCAACCTCCGTGCATCCTAGATGGGAGACTCTATAAAAGGTCATCTCTATCCCATTACTCCAATGTTTGAGACCCTCAGAGGTCGATTATGTCCTCTGGAAGGTTTACGAAGGAATCTATGGCAATCACTTGGGGGACAGATCCTTGGCATATAAAGTCATCCGATAGGATTACTATTGACCAACCATACAAAAGAATGTTGCTGATCTCGTTAATGAATGTGATCAGTGCCAAAGATATGCAAACATTCAGCACCAGCCAGCCACTGATCTTATATCGATCACAGCTCCTTGGCCTTTCTCCATATGGGGGATGGACATTCTAGAACCATTCCCTATGGCAACAGGACAAAGAAGATTTTTGGTAGTCACTGTCGATTACTTTACCAAATGGATAGAGGCTAAACCACTAGCACAAATCATAGAAAGAAAGATGCAGGACTTTGTTTGAAAATCAATCATCTACCATTTTGGTTTGCCTCGGATAATTATTACCGATAACAGGAAGCAATTTGATAATGTGAAATTCTAAAAATTCTATTTCGAGTTGCATATCGATCATAGTTTAACCTCAATGGGACATCCATAATCTAACAGAGAAGCTGAGATTACAAATCGGATAATTCTATAAGATTTAAAAACTAGGTTGATTGAAGCCAAGGGTCTCTAGGCAGCTGAACTATACAATGTGCTATGGACTTACAGAATCACTCCCAAACGACCGATAGGGGAAATGCCCTTCAAAATCATTTTCGGGTCAGAAGCAGTGATACTTATGAAAATTGGCCTTCCAACACCAAGAGTTGAAAGCTTCCATGAAGAAAGTAACTTAGATTAGTTGAGAACCGATTTCAATTTGCTAGAAGAGACTAGGGAGAGAGCTCAAATCAAATGGCAACCTACAAATAAAAGATAGCTAGATATTATAACACCAGGGTCAAACCAAAAGTTTTTTTCAAGGGTGACCTGGTCCTTCACCGAGCTGAAGTTTCAAAATCCCTAGAATAGGAAAAGTTTGCCCCAAATTGGAAAGCATCATATCGAGTTGCTGAAGTAATTCAATCACGAGCTTACAGAATCGAGAATTTAGATGGCTCGAGTATTTCGAGAACATGGAATGCTAAAAATCTCAAAGTGTATCATCAATAAATTTTAAATAAAGATCTTGAAAATTCTGTCTCATTGAAGACCTCTCCAAAATATTGAATTCTTTTGACTATCTTGGTGAAAATTCGATCTCCAAATCGATAAAGCCCCAAAAGGCATAGAAGATAAGATCTCCATTATCTCAAAATACTGATCTTCGAATCAGTTAAGCCTCGAAAGGCACAGCAGGAGATAAGATCTCCGTATTCTTAAATCTAGTTTCTAGATCGATTAAGCCTCAAAGGGCATGGAAGATAAGATCTTCACTATCTCAAAATAACGATCTCTAGATAGGCTAAGCCCGAAGGGCACAGGAGATAAGATCTCCGCTATCTCAAAATACCAATCTTTGGATTGGTGAAGCTCCGAAGGGCATGAGAGATAAAATCTCCACTATCCCAAAATATCGATCTATGGATCGAGTTATCTTGGATTTCTATTAAATATTGATCTCTAGATTGACATTATCTAAAAATTCTATTAAATACCGATCTCCAGATCAAGTTATCAAGGATTTCTATTAAATACCGATTTTTGGATGGACGCTATCTAGGAATTCTATCAAATACTAATCTCTAAATTCATGTTATATTAAATTTCTATTAATTAGTGATCTTCAAATCGATGTTATCATGGATTTCTACTAAACACCGATCTCTAGATCGATGTCATCCTTAATTTCTATCAATTATCGATCTGCAGATCGATGTTATCTCAGACTCCTCTTAAATACTACTAATCTTCATATTGATACTATTCTAAGATCGTAAACTTCCAATCTTCAAGTTGAAGTTAACTCAAATCTTTATGTTTAGATAGGAAAAAATTGAGAGGCAATAAGCCAAACTCTCATAAAGTGAAGGCTTAACCTTCCAATGATCACATTCAAGTAGAGGTACCCCTAAATTTCTACTCAATTTTATTCAAAATTATTAATTAATTGAAAGGCGTGATTCTCTATGCATTCTGATAACCTACATCAGGATTTAATTGAGGTGGACCAATGGAGAATAGTTATTCTATTGTTACATAGAAAATTTTCTGAATAGAACTTGCAAAGTTTTATAGTAAATTATACTAGATTGAAAAAATCAAACATCATACACATAAGTAGAGATGAGAAAAGAAGATTTCTATTCCATTAAAGAAAATCTTTACAGAAAGCCTGAACCAGGCTGATGCAAGAATTACAGAGACAAAAAAAAATAAAAGTCAGGGATTCGCCTAACAAGCTTTTACCACTGCCGAGTCATCCTCCAATGAAATGACCTCAATGGAAGCTAGAACTCCAGCAAGTGTAGAGGTGGGAATAGGAATCCTGGCAAGAGCAGGCATTGGGGCATCGATTGATGCTGGAGCCTCAATTTTGGAGTAGAGTAGGGCTACAAGCACTTCAAGGGCAAGCTGAGGCACTTCTGCAAGAGAACCTACTTTCGGTGCCATCTGAACCTCCATCCCCGAAGCCAAGGCGAGACCGACCTTTCGGGTAATGCCGCTCAGGTCTAAGCTGAGAAAGAGCTTCCAACCAGATCCTTACAGCTATTGAACCCGCCGTTAAAGGCCTTCCCTAAAGCCCCTGTGACCTCCTCTTCAAAAGCTTCAAAGGATTTATAATCCTTCATAGCTCGGGCAGTAGTAGACTTCCAGTGTTCCAAGTTCCTCTAGTAAGTCAAAAGTACCTTATTCTAGACAGACAGCATCTCATCTTGGGAAGCCACCATTTCCTCCAATTCCTTGATTTTGGCTTCCATATCAAGAACCTTGGAGATCTCTCACCGTAGCTCCAGTAACTTCTCCTCTCCTTCATTGGCCCTCCCAGCAAGGCCTTATTCTTCTCCTTTATTCATCAAGTTTTTTCTGAAGTTACTTCTTCAGCCGCTCAGCGAGTTTCTCCACCTTGGTGGCTTTCTCCTTTGCCACCTTTTGTCAGTCCTTCATGGACTGCAGTGCCTCTTCCAGAGACTTTTTACTCTCACCCAGCTACTCCATGTGCTTGGCAAACAGTTTGAAGTAAAAGGTGGCCTAATAAAAGAAGAAAGAAGAGAAAAATAATGACATTAGGTCAGTAGAAAATCGATGTTAAAAAAAGAAAGAAGAACAAGAAAGAGAGATGAAGGGTCTTCTTACGTCTAAGATGCTGCTGAAACCATGGTTGAACAGCATATCTGGCCCGAGGTCCCTCCTACGGGCATGCAAGTCCATTTATAGCATCACAATGTAGAGCGAGTCCTTGCCGAGTGTCGGTGTGTCTTACATGGAGGCCTAGTCGAGATTAATCTGGTTGATGGAGGTTGACAGTGGATCAACCGCTAGAACTTTCGACCCTCCGGAAGACCAAGCTTGATGAATAGGCATTGAGGTTGGTGTAGTTGATGGATTAAGCCTTAGCGGTACAGTAGCTGAGCTAGATCTCTGGCAAGTAGTCGGCTCCTTGGGTGGTAGGTGGACCATCTTGGTAAATGACCGATGTCCCCAGAACATCAAAGAAGACGTAGGTGAAGGAAGGGCATAGACGGGCGCCGAACTGATGACTAATGCCCCCACAATGGATGGCACAGGTCAAGAAAGAACTGAGTTGGAGATGAGCGCATCCTTCTCCTTTCCCTTCTTCATCGGTGGAGGGTAAGAAGGCTCGACTTCCTCTTCCTTTGCTCTACCAGTCTCCTGGAGTCAAACCTCATGAGTGCTGCCATAACCAAAGGATAAGATGATCAGATGAGAAATCATATACAAGAAAATTCAAAGAAAATCCAACAACGGACTCATCCTAGGGGGAGACGTGACTGATGCTGGAGTCGAACAAAGACTGTTCCATCACTAGTTGGCTGAGCTTTGGCACCTTCTTACCTAGCAGCTCCTCAAAGGCCTCCTTGTCCCCAGGTAGAATGGACTAATGGAAATTCTAGTTAAGCCGGGTCTACCCTAGCCAGTACCAAAACTCCAAGGAATATCAAAAGATATAAACAAAAAATAACTTTTCCAGTCATGAATAGAAGAAGGTAGGGAAGAACCAAATTTATAGTTAGGTTAGGATGAGAAGTACCACCAACCTTTTTCTATGGGATGTTTTTTCAAAATAAAAAGTGCTTTAAAAAGAGAAGTTCTAATCTCTACGGCAGTGAAACTATAAAAGATGATGAAGACTAAGATGATCCTAATGGCATTGGGAGTAACCTAAGTCGGCTGAAGCCCATAAAAATTCAAAATATTGTAGATGAAAGGATGCAAAGAAAAATGTAGCACGGATCGAAGCACTTCATCATAAAAAGCAATACAATCCTTAGGGGCTATGTGACGTGGTCACGAGGACTGGGGGCTATGAGTTGAAAATTTTCAGGGATGAAATACTTCTCCCTAAGCCTTTCCAAATCGGCATCTATCAAGATTGAGGACACCATACCAGGGCTGAAATAGTCTAAGAATCTCCTCACTAGAGACTTTGAACTATCAATGCTAGAGGTACTAGCCTTAGTGGCTGCCTGAGATGGATTACCCACCTTAATAGCCAGTCGGGTTGGGTGGTCCAAATGCCATGGCCACCCAAGATTATCTCCCCCCACCTACCGCCACTAGGAGAGGTACTCTCCTAAGAAGACATGATCGAAAGGGGGACTAAGAAGGAAGGAAATAGCAAAGAAAGGAAGAATGCCCTAAGAAAAAAAGACCCTAAGCCCCAAAAGGAGAGCAAGAAAATCTACCTAAGGAAAGAGAAGCCTTCTTCTCGAACTCCGGTAGCTCTTCTCAAACTCTGGCGATCCCCAGAACCACCTTCTTCTCTGATTGTCTGGCGCAAAGAAGCCTTTGGAACTCTGGCTGCAGGACCTCCATACTAGAAGAAAGATAGTAGAAGGATAGTGGAATGGACAAATCCCCTATATATAAGGGGAAGCAATGGCCTAAATGGATTCGTCCACCATTGGATTTGATCCACTTGTCAGTCATCCAAAAGAACTCTAAAAAGGCCATTTCAATGCACCCATTCTGATTAAGCCATGCAAGCTTGATCTGTGTGATGGTACAACCAGCCGATAGATGAATGACACGTGTTTCATGCCACCTGGGTCATAGTGGAGTGTCCAATGATGATTCTACGCCTCTCCACGCTTCCTTAAATGCCAGATATGGTGGGTACAATGAATGAGATGCTCTATCACTTTTAATCATTAAAAAATTAAATTTGGCTGCTACACAGCACACACTCGGTGCAAAAATTTGATGGGTGACTTTTGGAAAATGAATTTTCACATTCATCATGAAAAAAGTTTCACTCCAAGTTTGAAAAGTGGGGGGCAATTATTAGTATGGACGAACCCTGCTAGCCATGTGGCATCATTAGAGAGACCATCATTCCAGATGATCGCTAGAAATGATAGGTGTTTAGTCCGAGGTTGGTAAAAGACTGACCTAAAGTGTAGATTAATCTTCACCATGACCAGATGGTATAATGGGTTAAGTCTTCAAACCAGATCGATAGTGTACCAATGACATAAAGTCTAGATCGGTGGTTCACAACACTTAACAAATATCCAGCCTCACTGCACCTTCAAATCGATATTCGATCAATCTCAGGATGGCCGTACGTAATTAGACTGCAATCTTACCATCCAGAGGATCAGTGATAGTTGACTCTCACAGAATATCGATTCTATTGGGAATAAACCTCACTCCTGTCGAAGTTCAGTTTGATACTTAGCCTAATGTAACTGATAATCGTGGAAGAGCTTCGATCGAAAATTCTTCCTCCAGCAGCCGAACCCCTCCAAACTCCTTCAGCAGCCAAAATTTTCCAGCGGTCGAACTTCTCCCGGACTCCTCCAATGGTCGAACTCCTCCAGCAGCCGAACCCCTCCCGAACTCCTACAGCAATCAAACTCCTTTTGAACTTCTCCTTCGAACTTTATCGGATGTTTTCTTCAGTTGGATTCCTCCAGAAGCCGAACTCCTTCCAGACTTCTCCTTCAGTCGAATTTCTTCTGGGGCTGAACTTCTTCCTCCAGCAGTCGGACTCCTTCTGAACTTCTCCATTAGTCAAACTCCATCCGGATTCTTCCAATGGATTACTGTCAGATTTTAAGTAGTATTCCTTTCGGATGATCCCCTCTAGCTATATTCTCTTTAAGAGTTCAAACTCCTCTGAAATTGACATACGTCAAAGCTCTTCACCAACCAATGTCTGCTTCCTCCGAACTTTGACTATTAAATCTCAACGAACGAGTATATCACGATAATGAACACATCTCTCCATAACAAACTCCATGTGCCCCGAGTAGCTCAGTACCGAACGGCTACGACTGTCACTATCAGTCTGCTATAGACGGAGTCCTTCTCTATAACAAACCTCATGTGGCCCCGAGCGGCCTGCTACCGGACGACTATGGCTGTCACTATTAGTCTGCTATAGGCGGCACCCCTCTCTATAGTAAATCCCATACGGCCCCAAGTGGCCAGCTATCGAATGGCTAGGTTGTTGCTATCAGTCTGCTCCAGGCTCCGTTTATAAAAGGGACCCTCCAGATATATTTTTTCTAAGCTCTTTTCTTCTTTCTAAAACTCTGCTAAGTTCTTTTCTGAGCATTTTATTCTTGTTGGCCAGAAGAGCTGACTTGATCGTTGAAGGGTCCTACCGGAGCCACCATCACCAACTTCAGATGGGAGTTTATTTTGCAGGTCACCAGCGATGACCTTTTCTTCTCCAACTTCAGCTCGATCTGGCATCAACCATATTCTACACCAATAGGATTGGTGCTAGAGGAAGAGCCTCTATTTCTGAGGTACCCTTATTCTTAAAGGAGTGCTTAGTAGATCCTATGAATCTTCTTCTTCAAGGTTCATCTCCATCCTCTCTCTCAATCTCAAGAAATGCCTCTAAAGAAGGTGACTATCCGGAGATCTACCACTTCTATCATCAGATCTGAGCCAGATCCTTTTGCTCCTGCTCCATCACCGGTGCTTCAACCTCCTCCTCCATCGTTGGCCATAGTAGATCCAGAGCAGTTTAACCTACTGATGTAGCGGGTTTAGGGCCTCAACGAAATGGTGCAGGCCATGTGGCAGCCTTCGGTAGTGGTTCCATCAGAAAACCCACCATCAGGATGTCAGAAATCAGTCCCAAGGAGTAGCACTTATGCTATCATACCCATCATCCCTGGAAAGGAAAAATAGAGAGTAGAGGATCCTTGTTTGGATCATGATTCTTCTTCAGAAGAGACCTTCCCCATGTACAGTTAGAAGCCTTCCAAGATCTACGATCGAGATGACATCCTCGATCAAAAACTATGAAAGATGGATCGACAGATTGAGAAACTCCATCACGTCACCCCAGCTCACCATGACGATGTCCACATCGATCCTCCTTTCTCTCCCTAAATTATGTAATAGCTCGTTCCGCCGAACTTCAAGCTCCCTTAATTTGAAAGCTACGATGGAACCTCTGATCTGATCGATCAGTTGGAGCCTTCTGAACCATGATGCTACTCCATGGTGCACCTGACACCATCTTATACTGAGCTTTCCCATCTATCTTGAAGGAAGTAGCAAAAAACTAGTACTTAATGTTGATGCCAGGTACGATCTTCTTCTTTGACCAGATGAGCCATCAATTTGCGGCTCACTTCATCAACAGCAGACATCCATGCTGAGGTTTGGATTTTCTAATGAATATCAAGCAGAAGGAGGGGGAAATCTATCCAGACTTATGTCACTCGATTTAATATTGCTGCATTGGATGTCCAAAACCTAGACCAGTCTATTGCATTGGCCGCACTAAAGGGCAACCTTCAAAAGAAAGATTTGCTGTTCTCCTTAGAGAAGAAGTATCCCAAAAATTTTGTCGATCTGCTAGCTCAGGCTGAAGGATATGCCCGACCTTCAAATTGAAAGATGAGGAAGCCATAGGAGAGCAGCAGATGGGTGAGTCTAATAAACCCATGGCTGATAGAGCGATAAATGAAGTTCGGCCATGCTCACGAACTCCCCCTGAGTGTAAGTGAGCCCGAACTCCTCCTCGAGCTCGTCGTCAAAGAAGCCCCGATAGAAGGGCATGATGAAGTTCTTCCCACGGAAGGTTTCACAACTACCCCCTCCCCCCCTCAATGCTTCAAAAATGCTAGTATTGATGGAGATCAAGGAGCAACTGTCAAGACGTGAAAGGATGTGCACTCACCTTGGCAAGCGCAATCCTAACAAATACTACCTCTACCATCCTAGCCACGACCACGATACTGAAGAATGTATTAAGCTCCAAGATGAGATTGAGAAGCTCATCAAGAGAGGCCGACTGGGTCGATTCCTCAGGCACCAATTTGAAGTAAGAGAAGATCGACTGAGGGCACTGCCGCAGTTAGAACCACCAAGGAGGAAGGAACAATAAGGAGATCGGCCACCTCTCGACATCATCAACACTATCTCTGGAGACTTAGTGCTTCGAGAGCTGCCATCTCTCAGCCTCAGACCCAAGAGAAACTTTTTTCAAATTGGGAAGGTCTGTATGAAATAGAGGAGGTCATCCGGTCCAGAGCTTATCGCTTGAAGGAGCTCAGAGGAACAACGCTCTCATGACCTTAAAATTCAGAAAATCTAAGAATGTACTATCAATAATTTTTCTTTAATAAAACTTCTCCATCTCAATATTATTATTTCTTAGTGTAAAAACTATGTGATGATAGGAAAGAAGCTATCAAAAGTGACCATGTTAGGAATAGGAGGAGAACCTCATCTTAACATGAGCAAGTCGAAGACCTCTGATTATTTAAGATAGGAGGAGAACCTCATCCTAACATGAGCAAACTCGAAGGCCTCATTCATTTTAGATGAGGTGAGAGGAGAGGCCCTGACAATAGCCCTAATGTGCCCCTATAGTTCGTTAGGAATAGGAGGAGAACCTCATCCTAACGTGAGCAAAGTCGAAGACCTCATCGATATAAGACAAGATGGAGGGAGAGGCCATACTGATGATCCCAACACTTTAACAGGAGATAAGATCTCCTACAATCTTGACTGGAGATAAGATCTTCCTTGAGTTTCAACTTCAATAGGAGATAAGATCTCCTACAACATCGGCTGGAGATAAGATCTATTTCGAGCTTCAACTTTAATAGAGGATAAGATCTCCTACAACCTCGACTAGAGATAAGATCTCTTCTGAGCTTCAGCTTGAATAGGAGATAAGATCTCCTTCAATCTCAATAGGAGATAAGATCTCCTACAACCTCGACTGGAGATAAGATCTTTTCCAAGCCTCAACCTCAATAGGAGATAAGATTTTCTACAATCTCAGTTGGAGATAAGATCTTCTCCGAGCCTCAACCTCAATAGGAGATAAGATCTCCTACAATCTCGACTGGAGATAAGATCTCCCCCGAGCTTCAACCGCAATAGAAAATAAGATCTCCTCCGAGCTTCAACTTCAACAGTAGATAAAATCTCCTACAACCTCGGCTAGAGATAAGATCTCCTCGAGCTTCAACTTCAATAGGAGATTGAGATCTCCTACAATCTCGACTGGAGATAAGATCTCCCCGAGCCTCAACCTCAATAGGAGATAAGATCTCCTACAACCTCGACTGGAGATAAGATCTCTTCCGAGCTTTAACCTCAATAGAAGATAAGATCTCCTATAATCTTAGTTGGAGATAAGATCTCCCTCAAGCTTCAACCTTAACAGGAGATAATATCTTCTACAACCTTGGCTGGAGATAAGATCTCTTCCGAGCTTCAACCTTAATAAGAGATAAGATTTCCTACAACCTTGGTTGAAAATAAGATCTCCTACAACCTTGGCTGGAGATAAGATCTCCTCCGAGCTTCAATCTCAATAGAAGATAAGATCTTCTACAACCTCGACTGGAGATAAGATCTTCTCCAAGCTTCAACTTCAACAGAAGATAAGATCTCCTACAACCTCAGTTGGAGATAAGATATTTTTCGAGCTTCAACTTCAACAGAAGATAGAATCTCTTTCCGCTTCAACAGGAGATAAGATCTTTTACAACCTTGGTAGGAGATAAGATCTCTGTCGAGCTTCAAATTCAATAGAAGATAAAATCTCCTACAACCTCGGCTGGAGATAAGATCTCCCTCGAGCTTCCATTTCAACAGGAGATAAGATCTCCTACAACCTTGGCTGGAGATAAGATCTTTTCCGAGCTTCAACTTCAACAGAAGATAGAATCTCCTTCAAACTTCAACAGGAGATAAGATCTCCTACAACCTCGGCTGAAGATAAGATCTCCTCCGAGCTTCAAATTTAACAGGAGATAAGATCTCCTACAACCTCGATTGGAGATAAGATCTCCCCCGAGCTTCAACCTCAACAGGAGATAAGATCTCCTACAATCTCGACTGAAGATAAGATTTTTCCCTAAGCTTCAACTTTAATAGAAGATAAGATCTCCTACAATCTCAGCTAGAGATAAGATCTCCCCTGAGCTTCAACTTCAATAGAAGATAGAATCTCCTTCAACTTCAACAAAAGTTAAGATCTCCTACAACCTCGACTGGAGATAAGATCTCCTTCGAGCTTCAACGTTAATAGAAGATAAGATCTCCTACAACTCGGTTGGAGATAAGATCTTCTCCGAGCTTCAACCTCAACAGAAGATAAGATCTCCTACAATCTTGGTTGGAGATAAGATCTCTCCCAAGCGTCAACTTCAATAGGAGATAAGATCTCCTACAACCTTGGCTGGAGATAAGATCTCCTCCGAGCTTTAACTTCAACAGAAGATAGAATCTTCTCCAACCTCGACTGGAGATAAGATCTCCCTCAGGCTTCAACCTCGGCTGGAGATAAGATCTCTCCTGAGCTTCAACTTCAATAGAAGATAAAATCTCCTACAACCTTGATTGGAGATAAGATCTCCCCTGAGTTCAACCTCAACAAGAGATCAGATCTCCCCCGAGCTTCAACCTCGGTCGGAGATAATATATCTCCCAAGCTTCAACCTCAACAAAAGATAAGATCTTCTCCGAGTTTCAACCTCAGTTGGAGATAAGATCTCTCCCGAGCTTCAACTTCAAAAGAAGATAAGATCTCTCTCAACCTCCATGAAAGATAAGATCTCCCTCGAGCTTCAACCTCAATGGGTGCAGAGCCTAGAAAAGAACTTTGGCAGTCATCTTTTTTGTACTCCCTTCCTTCGAATTTTGAACTCGAGAATGGAGGGACTATTGTTGAGGATAAATTCTGCTCCCGCTGAAGTCCAATCTCATACTTAGCCTAATGTAACTAGTAATCGCGAAAGAGCTTCGATCAAAAATTCTTCCTCCAACGATCGAACCCCTCCAGACTCCTTCAGCAGCCAAACTTTTTCAGCGGTCAAACTTCTTCCGAACTTCTCCAGCGGTCGAACTCCTCCAATGGCCGAACCCCTCCCAGACACCTGCAGTGGTCGAACTCCTTTTGGACTTCTTCTTCAATCGAATTCCTTTAGGAACCAAACTCCTTCCAGACTTCTCCTTCAGTAGGATTCCTCCAATAACCGAATTCCTTCTGGACTTCTTCTTCAATCGGATTCCTCCAGGGACTGAGCTCCTTCCAAATTTTTCCTTCAATTAAATTCCTCCAAGAGCCAAACTCCTACTGAACTTTCTCTTCAGTCGGATTTCTTCAGAAGCCGAACTTCTTTCGAACTTTTCCTTCAATCAGATTTCTTTCAGAGCCAAACTTCTTCCTCTAGCAGTCGGACTCCTTCTGAACTTCTCTATCAGTCAAACTCCATCCAAATTTCTCCAGTAGATTATTTTTAGATTTTAAGTAGTATTCCTTCCAAATGATCTCCTCTAGCCATATTCCCTTTAGGAGTCCGAACTTCTCTAGAATTGACATACGTTAAAGCTCTTCACCAACCAACGACTGCTTCCTCCAAACTTCGACTATTAAATCTTGATGAATAGACACATCACGACAACAGACACCTCTCTCATTAACAAACTCCACGTGGCTCCGAGCGGCTCAGTACCGGACGACTACGGCTGTCATTATCAGTCTGCTATAGATGGTGCCCCTCTCCATAACAAATCCCATGCGGTTCCGAGCAGCCCTTTATCAGATGGCTACGACTATCACTATCAGTCTACTACAGGCGGTGCCCCTCTTTATAACAAACCTAATGTGGCTTCGAGTGGCCTGCTATCGGATGGTTATGGCTGTCGCTATCAGTCTGCTCTGAGCTCCATCTATAAAAGAGACCCTTTAGATATGTTTTCTCTAAGCTCTCTTCTTCTTTCCAAAACTCTACTGAGTTCTATCCTGAGCACTCCATTTTTGTTGGTCAAAAGAGCTGACTTGATCGTCGAAGGGTTCTACCGGAGCCACCACCATCGACTTTGGATAGAAGTTTATTTTGTAGGTCACCAGCGGCGACCTCTTTTTTTCCAACTCTAGCTTGATCTGTTATTAACCAGATTTTGCACCAACAGATTCCATACCAGTCTCAATGATAGTAAGCCACCTGAGTATGAGATCAGTCTCTCTACGACTAGCTGATTATCCAAGATTGATGAAACATCGATGTCATTGATAATCATCATAAAATACTAAATAAAAGAATTAAAATAATATAATAATTAATATTTATTTTAAAAAATTAATATTTTTATTAGTATTTTATAAAAAAAGCCTTTCAATGTAAAGATCTTGATTTATGTATTCCAACATAATAAATTTTACTAAAATCGAAGCTAAAATGAAAAAATTATAAAGCCTAGAAATTAAAATAAAAGAAAAATAAAAAGAAAATAAGACTGGTGCATGGTGGACCGATCGACTGGTCCATGGAATAAGCGTAAACTAGCCAGCTCAGCAGGCGCGGCCAGTCGGTGCACGACTCATGAAGAGCATAGACCCTTAAAGGGTCTATCGCATTTTCATCACGGCTCATAGGGGCAATTTTGACATTTCGTCAAGGCCAGGCATGCTCTGATTGGATGATGTATGCGGTGATCTATGCTGAACTGGGTTTGCGATCGATCTACCTAGGACCATGACGAGATCAACAATTATTGTTTGTGGGATTTGATCCAACAATCGAGATTTGAGCACGATCTGACGACTAACATCACAGCCGATCGGAATCCAATGGCTGTCATCAAATTCGGATGTGATAAGAACTCCAGGCTTCATCAGTGTGCGATCCAACGGACGAAATCAATCCAAACTTTGATCAGACGGTCAGAAACACATCTAACAGGATTTGTGGTGGTTTTTGAATTGATTTTGAGCCATTTGATCTAGAATGGATGGCCAGAATTCAACAGGCTCAAACAATTCAAGCTAAACTTGGATTAGACTCCAATAAGAAGCCAAAAACTCATGATTTTCTTCTCTATTTAAGCCATGTTCACCCCAAAAGTTGAGAGAGCTTGCAGGACCTTCCAAGCCCTCCTCAAAATCTCTTTCTCTCTCCCTTCTCTTCTCTTCTCCTCTCTTCCTCTTTCTTCTTTCTTTAATTTTCTTTTCTTTTTTTTATTTATTTACTATAGGAGATCAGAAGATGTCGGAGAGCAGATCATCAACTATGTGCAACTAAAGATCAGAATCTAAGATGTAGATGAAGTCTTCTAGTACGGATTATAATTTTTTTTCTTTATTTTTTTATAATTTTTTTTATGCAATGAATAAATTATTCTCCTATCAATCCTAAATTATATTCTCCATGCATAAGATTTTAACACACTTTTTATTGATTGATATTTAAATAAAATATGTTTAAGGAGATGGATTTGATTAGGAGATACAATTCATGCTCGATTTAATAGTTTATGTTAGAGAGAATCAATAAAAGTCATGTTATTAATTTTTAAGAATTAAAGTATTGAATAATTTATAATTCTGTTGAGATGAATCGTGATCGAAAGATATGGTTCATGCCCAAAAAAAATAGGTTATAACCGTAACTAAATTCTTAAAATAATAAATTCTTATATTAAAAAAAATTACCACAACCCTGCTAGAAGATGGATTCAAAATTTCATAATACCTTTAATTATATTTAAAAATCCTAATTAATTAAGTATTTACTTTCTTTTTATTTTAGTTTTAATTTACTAAACTCTCTATTTGTTCTCTTTAATCTACTTGATCTAAATTTTTGCTTTAAAATTAAATTAAAAAATTTATTTTTAATTATATTGAATATAACTTAGCCTTCAATCCTCGAAAAAATCGACAGCCAACTCACCACTATTCTAATCTTTTGGTAGATCGGTTTTAAATTATTATTTGATGCTCTAACGATAAGGAGTCATATTTTTGGCACTATTGTCAACGATTGTAGCACGATTATTTTAATTAATTAAAAATTAATTAATTAATTTAAAAAATAAAAAAATAAAAAAAACCAAAAAAAATTTATTGCTCTTTAAATTTATTTAGTTAATTACTCTCTTTCATAATTGCTTTCTTGCTTTCTGTAAGTTAGATTTTTACTGCTTTTCAAACTTAGTCACTTGAATTTATTTTTTTATAAAAACTAAATAAATCAAAAACTTAAAATATACTTATAAAAAGATAAAACCATAAATCTTAAAAAATCACTGACATCTCATAACACTTAATTAATTTAACGAAACCAAAATCATAACATAAAATTAATTTTAAATATATTTGGACATCTTGCTTAATTTGCATTGCATATTCATAATATACTCTAAGGGCACAACCCATTAAACAAGATGAGGTGGGAATTTGATCACCCTTTCTTAGCCCACAAACCACCACCCTTCATATTGCGTTGACCTGGATCTTAACTTAAAATCAATTAGACATTGGCCCTAGGATATTCGAGTTCATTAGGATAAGGAACCTAAAAGATAGATCAGGTTAGGGTTAGTCAATTCAACTGGTGTCTAGGAAAATGGTTTGAGGGATGACTAGGCCCGAAGGAAGATGGTTTATAATTGATTCCGTTAGCTTACCTAGCCAAGCACAATTGGTGTCTAAGATAAGCAACGGAGGAACTCCCACTGACCTTATACTTACCTGGCTAGTTGATTGGCTGATTCTTTATTTGGAGGGCTTGAAAGTGATCTTAACAGTTAGGAGCTATCTAGATTTAGATTAACCCTAGGATAGAGAGTCCATACTTGCTTAACTTGTTTGCTAATATAATTCAAACGTTAACTAAAATACTCTTCTCTCTTTCATCTCTAGATTTAGGACTCCTTAGGACTCATCTTTAGAACCCTCTTCTTACTTTTCTCTCATCTCCTTTCTTTAAAATAAAATAAATTAAAATAAAATAATAATTAGAAGAAGATTGCCCTGATCTAAAGCCCTTTATTATATATATTTGAATAAATAATAATTTGAGATGGATCTTGAGAGTAGAGTAGATGAGTTATCCTATAAATTAGATCGTCTAATAGCCAATGAGAACTCTTCCTATTCATCTCTTCTTTCCGTACAATAAATTTGTGCAATATGTTCGAGCCCCACTCACTTTGCAAGAAGATGTCCAAACCAATTTTTGAAGTATATGTATGAGCAAGATTATCACAATTAAACCCATATAGCCTATAGACCAAGAAATAATCCATACTTTAACACTTGCAATCTAGGCTTGGGGCCTCAACCAAATTTCTCATGGCAATCACAACCAGTAGTTACCCTGGTGCCACAAGGACTTACATTCATGGATGCACCTTATTATGATATGCCTTACCTACAATATCAATCTTCTCTAAATAATAATGAGTCAACTTTTGAAGAAAAGATTCAACAAGCATTAGAATTTACCAATCAACCATTAAACAATCTAGATGACCAAAGGTTTAATTCAATAGAAAAAATCTTAAGAGCCATTATGAAATCACAAAATGATCTGACCAACCAACTTATACATACATATTCTCAAACTATAAATTCAAATTTCCAAGCCATTGCTTGTCTGAAAATATAGTTAGATCAATTAGCCATAGCTATTAGTAAAAGTGAGTTGCCCAGTCACTCCGAGAGTGATCTTGAGGTACCATACTTGGCTAGAAATTTTAATGTCTCAAAAGCTTTTCCTGAACAATCACATTTAACTCTTGAAAAAGAAATAGTTATAGAACAACCCTTTAAAACCAAAAAGATCATCTTAGATCATATAATTGAAAAAAAATATAGAAAAAATCAAGAACCATGGGATATACCAAATCCATCATCTTACTTATATATGGATCCATCCCTAAGTATCCTAAAATCATCCAATCCTTTTAATGAGGATGGACAAATTGATGAGATGATTGAATCAATAGAGACTTCCCAAAAACCACAAGTAAATAACATATTAGAGGAAGCTTCACCCATAATTCTTTCTCATGATCCATTAAATCCCAATTTGGCCCATAATGAGGTGGACGATTTTGATGATGATGGATACAATATAGAAGTTAATGACCAAATAGATAAACCCAACCCCAAAACCATGCCACTTTGGATTGAAAAACTTGAGCCATTACCTAGCCCACCAATAGCCTCCTTGTTAGAATCACCAACTGATCAAGAATTGAAACTACTTTTTGATGAATCTATTGACACACTACTAGTGATACCTACCCAGGAAGGCTAACTTATGGATATTCTAAAAGTACATAAAGAAGCTATCGGATAGAATATTACTAACATGAGGGATAACAATTTTATGAATGATTTTTCTATATTCGTGCTACTTTCGAAGATGGCCTTCAAAATTTATCTACAATGTTAAAATGATGTATGGAGGCGGATTTAAAATTAATTTAGAATAAATACCATAATTTTGATCAGGGAGAGAATATGTCAAGACATATCATACCCAAGAAAAGGAGTAGGGTAAATCAGGTTATCATTGAACAAATTTCTAAACCACCATCCTTGATTTCGATCCTACAAACACAATCCCTTCCTGATAATTATAAAAATTATGATAAGGTTAGACTCTAGTTTAACATGCTTGCTCCATGAACTTTACTGATTAGGGCTAAATCTAAACACCGTAAAGCATTTCATGAATGATTTTCTGCCATGATGATAAGGCCTCCCGATTGGCCCTATCTTTTTGAAACTTTGAAGGATGTGCTAAAATTAATTATACATAAAATTTCTTCATAGGATCTGGCTGAAGACGTTAAACTTAGCGCTTACTGGAAGGTAAACCAGCTTTAGATTTTGCATTTAAATTTTTTTTTTTATTTTTAGTTTACTTTTCTTTCAAGACTAAGTTGGGAGGAGAACTATAAATCCATGCTGAATGAAGAACAAATAAACCCAGATCGAGATCAGAACCAAATTAAGTCAGGTGAATTCTTTTCTTATTATTTCATTATCATTTATCACACTTTATTTCTTTTCTCCATAAGGATAATAAAAATTAAGTTGGAGGAAAGGATAAATTAAAATTTTTGAAGTCCTTAAGTATAGTAATAATTAGTCTTATATACCTGATTTTGTACTAATTTAAAATTTTTTAAGCATTTTAATCGATGATTGATTAATGATCTAGAAAATTTTTGAAATACTAAAAACTCAATTATTAAGAAAACTCAATAAATGATTAGGTCTAGAGTAGATAAATTTCTGAGTGATTCTAAAATCTTCTTCCAGCCTATATTCAATAAAGAATCTACTTTATATAGGTATGAGTAAAAAAAAACTTATGAAAAAAAGAAAAAAAATTTAGAAAAAAAAATAAAGTGCAAGGTCTAAATATTGATCTTCCAATGAGTAACCAGATCCAGTTGCCTAAGTAAGTAATGTTATTTACGTCAAAAAGTGGGCAATACGAAGAAGCTTATTATACAGTTAGTTTTAATCTGTAGCATATTTGACTCGAGTCAGTAAGTCCAAGGAATGTTCTACACCTAGTGTCCTAAAGTCAACTGATTTGGAAGTCATTGGTCCAAAGCTCGCTACAAGGATCAGATAGAAAGCTTAAGGGATTAAAACATTACACTAGCGAACCAAAAGAAAAAAAAGCTCTAGTCCATACTAAAGAAAGAGGATTTAAAGAATAAAGATGAAAAATTGATCAAAGAAAAGCTCTTAAATTTTATATTCTTCACTTAACCACTATATTGGGATAGAATTAATAATCCGATGACGTAATTCTTAAATCTTTGATCAGGTATCAAGTGACTTTAGAATGATCTGAAGAAACTTTCATATCCTATTGAGTCAGTACATACTTATAATTTTTCTTTTCTTTACTTGAGGATGAGTAAAACTCAGGTTGGAGGGTGTGATAATCATCATAAAATACTAAATAAAAGCTTTAAAATAATATAATAATTAATATTTATTTTATAAATTAATATTTTATAGTATTTTATAGAAAAAAGTCTATCAATACAAAGAACTCAATTTATAGGTTCCAACGCAATAAATTTTACTAAAATCAGAGCTAAAATGAAAAAGTTATGAAGCCTAGAAGTTAAAATAAAAGAAAATAAGACCGGTGTATGGTGGACCGACCGGTCGGTCCATGAAATAAGCGTAAACCAGCCAGCTCAGTAGGTGTGGCTAGTCGACGCATGACACGTGGCAAATGTAGACCCTTAAGGGTCTACCGCATTTTCATCGTGGCTCATAGGGGCAATTTTGACATTTTATCAGGGCCAAGCACGCTCTGATTGGATGACGTACACGGTGGTCTACGCTGAACCAGGTTTGCAATCGGTCTACTCAAGACTAGGATGAGATCGACGATTATTGTTCATGGGATTTGATCCAATGGTGTAGATTTGAGCACGATCCAACAGCTGAAATCGCAGCCGATCGGAATCCAACGGCTGTCATCAAATTCAGGTGTGATAAGGACTCCAGGCTTCATCAGAGTGCAATCCAATGGGCGAAATCAATCCAGACATTGATCAGACGGCCAGGAACACATCCAATAGGGTTTGTGGTGGTTTTTGAGTTGATTTTGAGTCGTTTGATCTAGAATGGATGGCCAGAATTCAACAGGCTCAAACAATTCAAGCCAAACTTGGATTAGACTCCAATAAGGAGCCAAAAACTCATAATTTTCTTCTTTATTTAAGCCATATTCACCCCAAAAGCCAAGAGAACTAACAGGACCTTCTAAGCCCTCTTCAAAATCTCTTTCTCTCTCCCTTCTCTTCTCCTCTCTTCCTCTTTCTTCTTTCTTTTTATTTTATTTTCTTTTTTTATTTATTTACTCTAGGAGATTAGAAGCTGCCAGGAAGCAGATTATCAACTACATGCAATTAAAGATCAGAATCTGAGATGTAGACGAAGTCTTCTAGTATGGATTGTAATTTTTTTTTTTAATCTTTTTATAATCTTTTTATGCAATGAATAAATCATTCTCCTGTCAATCCTAAATTCTATTCTCCATGCATGAGATTTTAACATACTTTTTATTGATTGATAATTAAATAGATTATATTTATGGAGATGGATTGTGATCAGAAGATACAATCTATGCTCGATTTAATAGTTTATGTTAGAGAGAATCAATAAAAGCCATGTTATCAATTTTTAAGAATTAAAGTATTAAATAATTTATGATTTCATTGAGATAGATCGTGATCGGAAGATATGGTTCATACCAAAAAAATAGGTTATAATCATAACTAAATTCTTAAAATAATAAATTCTTTCATTAAAGAAAATTACCACAATCCTACTAGAAGATGGATTTGAAATTCCAGAATACCTTTAATTAAATTCAAAAATCCTAATTAATTAAGTATTTTCTTTCTTTTTATTTTAGTTTTAATTTACTAAACTCTCAATTTGTTCTATTTAATCTACTTGATCTAAATTTTTACTTTAAAATTAAATTAAAAAAATTATTTTTAATTACATTGAATGTAATTTAGCCTTCAATCTCCGAGGAAATCAACATCCGACTCACTGCTATTCTAATCTTTAGGTAGATCAATTTTAAATTATTATTTGATGCTCTAACGACAAATAGTCAGTCATCAACTCAGCAGATGTGCCGCCAAGTTGACATCGAGATCGATAAAATATTGATCTAGTCATATTGCCTAGATCGGTGATTTACCGACCTCGACATGATCTAAAAGCCAATTAAGCACCAACTACACTCCAATTAAATTTATAATTATCCTCCAGCCGTATTACAGCTAATTGCCATCAAGGTAAATGACCAATAGCTACAATCTAGCTGACCATAACAAATTAACGACCTAATAAACTCTCCTTAAGGTCTAAGCAAATTTCTCTATAAATAGAGAAGCAAGGTATCCTCCAAAGGTAAGCTCAAGCACAAGATTCACAAGGCACAGATTCTACTGAAATCTTCTCTCGACTTTCTCACTAAAGGAAGATCGAACTCTCTTTCTATTCAAACCCTCTTATTCTACCTTTCAATCTTCCATTTCCACTATCTATTGATAAGATTTCAGCTGATTTAAACATCGGATGGTCCTAAACTAGAGGGTACCCCACTAATTCTTAGATTTTTTTTCTTGTAGATTGGACTGCGATCCAAATCAATCTAATCTTTGATCAGCTCTCCAGCACGAATCTTCTATAAGAACCTGAAGCCCTACTCCAACAGTTATCACATGATGCTGGCATCACTTGTTGGTTCTGAGGCAAGTGTTATGGGTTCTAAAGAGTAGGAAGCTCTTTTTGTTGCGTTAATTTGCAACTGGACAAAGGAAAAGCCAGGACATATTCTCTCTCTCGGAGACCTACCATCAGGGCAAGGTGGCAATTAGGCCTGAGTAGGGACTTTTGGTCTTTAAGACTTTTGCTCAGGCCAGCAAACAACATTCTTTTTATCATGATACACCGTAAGTAATTTCGTATCATGCCTAGGACTCCCCGGAATGTTTTTATGCATGAATTAATTGCAGGCCAGATTGTTCTATGCTGCGGCACTCATTCCAGGAAATCATTTAGTAACAATCTAAGAGCATGTTTAGTTGGGGGTAGTTCGATGCTGAAAGCGAAATATGAATGAAAAACATCCACTTCAGCCATTTAGCTGGAAGAGTCCAATTACTTTTCTAATTTTAGGGATGGGAAGGAATGCAACAATCTCCTAAAACTCAATCGCTGGTCTAAGATTTAAATTCCACTTTGACTCTGATTCTAAATTCAGTCAAAAATTAGATACATGAATATAGTCATTCTGATTCTCATTTCCATCCATTCCAATTTTTGTTCTTATGGCAGACCAAACATACCGCAGAATTGCTTTTGCTTTGTTAACTAGATCACCAAGACAATCAGTCCTTGCTAATCATCGCTATTCCTAGCCCCAATAATCCAGATTGTCCGTAAAATTCATAAACCATGTTCATATTAAAAGCAAAGAACAATACGAAATAGTTCAAAATTATTTTAGAAGGAATAAGCCATAGTAGATGGAGTGGGTGGTTCAGCAATGCAGTACACCCATGCGCTATTTATGAATAGTTGACTGGTCTGGTGCCATCGATAACGCCAATTGATCTTTGAAACCATGGCAGCGGCCGTCATCCTGGTGTGGGATCAGCAGCTAATGGATAAATGGGCCTTACCAGCTGACGCAACGGGAATAGGAAGGAGAAGGAGAGAGAGAGGAAGAGGAAGCCAAGGGAGGAAGAAAGAGAAAAAGCAGCGGGAGAAGAAGATAGAGGGAGAGACAACTTAATACTACTTCTCGAATCTTAAATCTTAATAAGATGAATTTGTATTTTCAATTATATTAATAAGAGTCAACATAGAAATAAAATACTAAGATTCTCATAAAATTTTAATTCTAAAATCCAAATAATAATAAGATTTTCAAATTTTTAAATAAAATAATTTTTTTTAATTTTAATATTGATGTCTAATAGAAATACATCTAGATATGTTATAGGATGGTTGTTTAACAGCAACAGCTCCTGAAGTGCTAACTCACTAATTTGATATAATTTAAATTTTTTTTTTAATAAATTGGATGAATTAAATTATTTGAGAATATATATATATATATATATATATATATATCATAAAATAAAATAGTTAACAATTGAATTAGAATATTTTTTGAAAAATCCTAATATATATATATAATATTATTGGTGATATAAGACACCATTCAATTGACTAAACTGTTAGCTTTCTCATAAATGTGTTACTTTAATGGAAAGCGATATGCACATTATCCATCAACAATATTGTAAAATTACAGTTCCAAATCTTTAGAGAAACATTATAGTGGATTTTTATTGCAGAAAAAATGTGTCAGAACTTGCTATGTCTGAAACTGAATTCCATTGACCTCTAAATATCAATTTATAAATGAGCAGCTCTTGCTTATATTCATTCTTATTTTAACTGCGGAAAAACAAGGTAAGCAAGTATTGAGACCGAATTGGATAAGCATTCTCTCACGTCTGGAAAGTACTCATGTTTAAAGGACAGATAAAAGCAAGAAGAGGCAAGGAAAGAGTAGGTAAATGAACAGTGCCAAATAAGGGACGTCAGGCCCGGTGGGTCGGTAGCTGCCAAAGATGTGGATGGGGTTATTTATAAAGTCAGTGGTAAATGGCAGTAAATTCGCCAAAGGAAGGACATGTTCAAGTATATTTTAGTGGGAAATGCCACTACCCAAGCAGTGACAGGATGAGCACAAAAGCAAATATATTTATAAAGAGAACCCCAGGGGAGGGGGGCAGAGAGACGTAGTACTTGGAGTTTTAGCAGACAAAAGGAAGTATTAGGGATAAAGGGGAGAGGGAGATTCAATAGGAAAGGTGTCAGATTCTTTTATTTTAGAGTGGTTGGAATCCATTCGTCTTGGCTTCCATTGCCTCTGCCTCCTCTCTCTTATTTCTTTCTTGTGCCTGTGATTGCGAGCATTGCTTCTTTCTTCTCTTATCATAATCATCTTCTAATTCTTGAGTGGATGGAAGCAAAGCAACAGGTGGCAATCGAAAGTGAGAATAGAAGCAAGTTTAGAAGGATATGTGTCTTCTGCGGGAGTAGGTCAGGGAACAGGACTTCATTCAGTGATGCAACTCTTGACCTTGGGAAGAAACTGGTGAGAAAACTGAAGGCAAATCTGAATGCAAACTACCACCTGGCATAATTGAGTTCTACGAAGCTAACTTTATGAAGAACACTCCTTTATTTTCTCATTCTTATGTTGCTTTCCATTTTCTAGTGAAGTTTGTCCCCCTTTTAATTGTTTCGCTTGACGATTAAACAAAAATAATGTGATGTGATTGTTTGAAGAAAAAATGTTTATCTTTTATATTCTTCTTTTAGTTTGTTTTTTCTCTTCTGGTTACTTCTTGGAAAAAAAATATCGGTGCATCCATGTGAAGAATGATTCTTCTCTGATATTCCCTTCAGTTGTAGACTTTGTTATAAAAGAAGTGTATTCTTTGCTATAGAAAATTAGTTCCTTTTAACTTGCTCATTTCTCCTTCAGGTTGAGAGAAAAATAGACCTCATTTATGGCGGTGGAAGTGCAGGTCTGATGGGCTTGATATCTCAGACTGTTTACAATGGTGGATGTCATGTTCTTGGGTAAAGAGTATATAAGTCCATGTTGTAGCTCTTCTGCTTTGCTTTCTTGTTACATGTAATACATTTTTGTTAGACTTCCATGATTCACATAAGAAGATCACAAGTTTCTTGCTGATCCATTCTTTCATCGCAGAGTCATTCCTAAAGCTCTCCAGCCACATGAGGTAAGTTCCAAGTTATCTTCTCTCGTCTCTTATCTTCTCTTAAAGTTCAGCAGTGGTTATTGCTTTCCAGATACCAGGAGAGACCATTGGAGAGGTGAAGACAGTAGCAGACATGCATGAGAGGAAGTCCGAAATGGCTAAACATGCTGATGCCTTTATTGCCCTTCCAGGTGAATCCCCAAGACAACTCCTACTCCAATGCTAGCTAGGCTCTAAAACAGTCACAATTATATGTTTCCATACAAAACTCTGTAGGTGGTTATGGAACCATGGAGGAGCTTTTGGAGATGGTAGCATGGTCTCAGCTTGGAATCCATGATAAACCAGTGAGTTATTGTCTTACTCAACTGCCTTCCAATTTAATATTACATTTGGGATCGAGGTCAAGCTCTATTAGGTCTTTGGTTTTGAATTTGTTGGGCAGGTGGGGTTGCTGAATGTGGATGGGTACTACAACAGTTTGCTTGCACTGTTTGACAAAGGGGTGGACGAAGGCTTCATAGAGGAGTCAGCAAGAAATATCGTGGTTTCAGCAGAGAGCGCAGAGGAGCTGATCAGGAAAATGGAGGTAAGTGAGGGAGGAGGGCAAAGGATGGGAAACACAAGCCTAAAGAGGAAGCGGGGCTGCTAGAGGTGAATTCATTTGTTTGATGGCTTCATTCTCTTCCTTTATTTGTTTATGTTCTCCTTTACCCTTGGTTGGTTGATGAATTATTGAGCTGGATGACAGAGACAAAGGTTCCAGGGAAAAGTATGTTTTTGGTTCACTGTTACTTGCAGAGTATGCGACACTTGATGACAGGGCTGCACCCAGACAAAGCTGGATGTGGACCAATTATTAGAATCTGCTGCAAGTGAGCTTACTCAAATGTCTTAAAAATAAGCCTAACTCCCTTGTGTGTACGTATGTCAAATATTCCCTTCCCATTTCTACCTAATCCACTCTTCCCCCCCCCCCTCCTCTCTCTCTCTCGTCGATGTTGTGTGAACCCCCAATGAACACATCAAGGAAAGAGAACATTGGCCCAAGGAAGAGCCAGGAAATCATATTGACAATTCTCCCTTTTCTGTGGTGCTGTCTCTTTTTTTGTGGATTTTAATGTGGATGGAAATGTTTGGGTTTATTTGCTATATCATTGCAGCTGTCTTATGTAGATCGAGAAACTAGCAGGTTTTTTTTTTCTTGAGAGAGAGAGAGAGAGGAATAGTGATTTTTGCTCGCTTTGTTGCTCGCCGGGTTTCTGTCTACTTCGGATTTGGTCCAATTGCAATGGGAGCCATCCCAGCAATTCACTAATGGTACGTCATTTTTAAGTGTTTGGAAATCTGTCAACCAATTCTACCTAACTGCAGACTGGAAGTAAAATCTTCACTAAGTTTTAAACAAAGTTAAAAAGACCTTGTTGAGGCCCACCGAGAGAAAATCAAATGAACCCTTGGTTAGGCACATCAGATTGGAGGATAGGCCATCATGGGTTCGCAAGCTTAAGTTGTTAGGAGGAGAACCAGCTTAAGCTAATAAATTTATATGGTACTCCTTATATGAGACCATGACACCAAGCAGCATCCTTCTTAAGGACTCCTAATTTAAGGGCCAGTTAGGCCCAAAAAAGTTAAAATATTTTGACTGTTGGGGCTGTCAATCTATTGCCCAACTCACCAACTTATAGCCGACTAGTCGTCGGACACCTATGGACGTTCGCCGGCTAACGATCAATGATGGGTGGTTGATAAATTACTTGATGAACCACCGATCGATTGACTCAACGATCGACGTTCAACTGACCCAGTCGATTATTGATTGATTAGCTGAAGGAAAATAATTAACATCAGATCGATCATCACTACAAAGAAGGCTCGCCAAAGGATCAACACTCGCCGATCCATCAATTGTTCAACCAATACATTGACGGCAACACCGACACATGGCCATTGGATGAGTAATCGGCCTAACAAACGACGACTGGGTTGCTTCTTCTGACCGACTACCCATTGGTCGGAAATCACTAAGGCGCTAGTCGACTTCAGGTTCTCCACATGGCAGACAGTCGTTCGGCTTCAAGTCTTTCGATCGACTGATGATTGGTCGTGCCAAATCAGCTGACTGACTGATGGAAGTTCTCTAAATAACTTATTTGGCTCACGATTGGCCCTACAAAATCACCCCTAAGAAGAGTGGACAACGATGATTATTGGATGGTCTTAACTACCTACCTATGGTTGCACTACACCAAAAAAAAAAAGATCAATATGCTAAGCGGTTATCACCCCAATATCTATAAAAGAAAGGTAAACTGGTTAGTCTAGTAAGATACATCAAGATACTCTTAGGGCAAACTCTGTTAGTTTGCTCTTAGTTTTCTATTCGATCAGTCCACCCTACTAAAGCATCGAAGGGTTCCCACCGAAGCTAACTCCAGTCTATGTGGACTTGCTCTTGCAGGTTTCTCGGTGTTCAACTATGGGCACGGGTGGATTGGCTGATAGGAATGGTGTAGAGGGCGGAACCATGAATTTTAAAGCAAAATTATGAAATCATACAAATCAAACCCGAATCCTAGGACCACCTTATTAGCAATTAAATCATATAACATTCATTTATAATATAAAAGAAAGTATTAGAACATACCTCTTATCGCTAAATCCTAAATTGTTCCTAATTACCGGCAGCAGTCTGTCAGGGGTTCCATCAGATGCCTACGTGTTCACCCTCCAATGTTGATCCACACGGAGACTTGATCAAGACACCAGCACCTCTGATTTATATATAATTAAAATTTTAATAATAAAAACTTTAATTAAATAGGCAAGACCTTCCTTAGCCTTTATGTCACCTTTCTTGCCTCTCCTTATCTATCTTTCCTTTTCCTTGTCTTCTTAATTTTTCTTCCTAATCTCTTAGTCTTAAGATGACTTCTTATCCTTATAAGGACAAGGTTTGGACAAGAGAAAGAGAAAGAAATTGACAAAAGAGAAAACTCTTGTCAGAAAGAAGAAATTTTTTACAATCTCCGGACTATGGTACACACCTTATTTATAATGTACGTAAGGTCAACCAACATTTCTCGCACCCTTTCAAAATATTTATCTCATGTTCCTTTAGCCAATCTCACACCTCATCAAATAATAACGACATTAGACTTAGTCCCAAGAGGTGCCTTAAAGCAGAAGGACTCTCGGACTAATTCTACATAAGTATTTATGAAGAGTCACGGGCTTTCATTCTTGGCGCCATCATTTTCAACAATTAGATCAGTAAAGAAGCCATCCAATGCTTTAAAAGACCCCATTCAGCAAGATGGCGTGGAGATAATCTTTGAATAGTCAAGATCCCAAAGGACTTTGACTTGGTCCAAAGCACAAGAAAGAAGGACGGTAAGAGTATCCAGGGCGGCAAGAGTCTTGGCGACAAAGAGTCCTGCGACAAAAATTAAAATGATAATGAGTTTTTTTGCCTGCAGAAGACTCTTTGCACCCCATATCTGATGTCTATGCCCATATAAAAAATTTAGGCAGCATAAAAAATAGAAAAAGTCAAAGAAGATAGGCGCCAACTTAATCCCATACGCTAAAGACTCTTTGCGCATGAAAGACTTCCTATGCATAAGAGAGAGACTCTCTGGTGCATGGGATTCTGGTATGTGATGCCTCATCTGAAGCCCAATCAGTCTAGATTAATCCAATTCAACACCAAATCCAATTTGGCTCAAATTGATCCTTAATTAGCCCAAATTGGAAGCCGATACGAATCCAATTCGAATCTAGGTGCTAGGGTTTGCAACATATGCTAGCATGTTCATCTTGCAAATATGATATAATCTAATTAGATCCTTAATCAATTTTCTTTGCATGTACCATTGATCCACATCTAACACATGGGTCTGATGTGATTGACCTAATTTGGTTAGAACTCAACAAACTAATTTAGGTCAAAAAACTAGCCTACCCAATTTGACTTAATATAGACACTTTCTAATTTAAATGAACAAATAAAAAATTTTAATTTGATCGAACCTACAAGAAATGATTGACATCTAGCAACATATCGTGACTTCCCGAAAGATGTGAAATTTTGATGGAAATACCAAAAATATCCTTCAATGAAAATTATCATGCAACTAGATCCTTCGATCTCCCTGCATCCCGAATATGACTCTAGGTATGGAAAAATGTCAATCCCAATATCATATTATTTCCTTTCAATCTTATATGATGATTATTTAATGAAATATTAGAAATCATTTTTAATTTCATCATGCTTTGATCAAAGTCTCCTAAATCATCATTTATTTGAAGCAGGTAGGATGCAATTTTATCTTACTAGGAATGATCGATTCCATGTTAACCTACTCACAACCTTCATATATAATCCACCATATCCAGATCAACCCGTACATAACTGAGTCATGAATGAGTAATGAACCAAAATATGGATATATATATATATTAAATATGTTCATTGGTAGTTTCAGGTCAAAGGATTACATGCACAATTCACTTAGAAACCATCTATTGACAGTAGATAAGACTCCATTAGATTTATTCTCAATTGGATCAATCAGTGAACTCATATCTCGTAATGAACACCCACATTCTGTATGTGGTCATACACAAGTAATTAGGAGTCATCAATTCATCCCTCATATCGAGCATTAACAAAAGGATTGCTAGTCTCATACCGAAAAATATGATCCTCAACTCCATGTCCCATTATAGGAAAATTAATTTAGAGGTTTTTAAGATTTATAGGTCTCACTAGTAGAGGTACTATCATACCTAAAAACCATAGTTCAATTTATGAGTTCATCATAATCTAAAACAATAAGCCTGCGATATGATGAAAAGCTTTATTTTATTTTAAAATGTGCAATTACATGAGTTTGGCAACAAAAATAGCCCAAATAATAAATAAAAATTGTGATGCTTGAGGCATATTCTTCATGGCATATAGATATGGTGCTCCAGGAGAAAATGTATGCGAATCATAATCAATCCCATATATGGTAAACAGGCATCTCGCACTCAATCAGGCTTCATTCGACAGTCATCCTAGGATATGAGAACTTCCCCCCCACTGCCAATCAATGTGTGATTACACAGCTTCCTGCAATCCGAACAGTCACATCAGATGCATAGCGCTCAACAAGTGCTATTTGAGCAAAGTTTCCCTGGGAATTATTGAAGTTGGATAAGAGGATGCACCCCCTTTGGCCCATCACCCCTCCGCCCAACAGCAAACACGCTTACAAGTGGTAGTGAGGATCCAGTGATGTAGTTGTACCATCCAAACTTAGCCGCTCGCGCTGTGCCAGAGCTCATTCTTCCTTCACTAAGAATGACCATCTCGATGCTCGCAATCAATGATAGCCCATCTCCTCGTTGCTCGCAAGAAACCACTCATCGATCATACATGGTCTAGTTTTCCATTTTTTCATCAAAGTCAGCATCAAGAAGAAATGGCATGAGACCGACAAAAATACTTTCCCGCTCCTCTAGTCTTCAGAAGATGAGCAAGGATGTTTGCCATAATGTATCATAACTACGACGAAAGAGCTCAAGAAAATTGACCGTCGACTGGCCTAGATCCAGAGGACATGATAGGAGGTCCCTGAGGTACCTCCACATTCCATATGCCCTCCTTTTTCTCGTGCATCTTGACGAGCCAATCTACATAATTCAAAGATGCCTCAATGAAACAAAATGATAGCTCCACCAATAATCGATCGTTCAAGAGCTATAACGCTCATGATGATTAGGGTTTAAATGATCCCTCGGTTGCATCAACTTTCCGACCATCCTTTGGAAAGCTGCTCGAGCTGTAACGCTGAGCTTCAGCTAAAAATATGTCGATCCTTCGATCAGCTTAAACTCCTTCGTGGCTATCCACACTAGCAAAAATTTCGTGAACTTAGACAGTCTCTCTCGATCAAGCAAGACTTAGGGAGAGACTCTTTGGACCTTGTAGCATTACAATGCTCGCACCAGCTTAGATTCCAATAATCTAATAAAATGTAGCCATTTCAGCTATAAAGCAGGTTTCAAGGCTCTCGATTCACCTACTCGCTAGATAAGAACACCCCCAGACTTATGTAACTCTTGGGTGCATGGATAAATATCATATTAGAAGAAGCACTTTGACCGCACAAATTGAACAAAAAAGATCAGAAGAAGAATACATATGAAAGAATATCTTCGATTGATCAAACTTGACTTTATTAAAAGAAAGTTACGTCCCCTGATTTAACCTAGTGTCAACAATATGAAGAGTCGTAGATATACTTATACTTTCCTCTCACTCCACAGCAACAGACTTGATGAGACAAAGAGGAAATACCTTCATCGATCCGCCGATGAAGAATCGAAGCAAGTATAAAGAAGTACGATCAATTTTATCACGACTATGGCCTCGACACTGAAAAGTGCTTCCAATTAAATATGAAGATCGAGACTCCATTTGATGGAAAACTTGCCAATGGCTTGATTGCCCGACCTCAGCAGATGTTTATCAAACCCATTGTTAGATAGAATTCTAAATCGATCGATTGGTGCAACAACATAATCTAGGCACCAGAGCAGGAAAGCCACTTTCAAAGAAGAATCAGCTGAGAAGTGATAATTCGATGAACTTATTTTTTTTTGGATGACGATGTAAGAAAAATTCAAACTCTCCATGATGATGCTGTCATCATCTCAATGACAATAGCAAACTATGATGTAAAAGGAATTCTCATTGATAATGAAACCTTAACCAATATTTTATTTTACTCAACTTTCTTTTGAATAAAATTATCGACAGAACGACTCCGAAGAGTTCCCATTCCCTTGGTCGGATTTATAAGAGACGTTGTCGACGTTGAGGGAGAGATTGATCTTTCATTGATTACGGGGATAGAGCCTTGACTTTTATGGTTGTTAGAGTTCCATCAGTATACAATGCCATACTTGGAAGATCGAGACTTAACGCTCTCAAGGTGATAGTGTTGACATATCATTTGTTGGTCCGATTTCCAACTAAAATTAGAGTCGGAGAGATACGAGGTGACCAGCAGATTGCCCGATGTTATCTCATAATTACTATAAACAAAAATAAGTCAGAAGACTTTCTACCACTGGAAAGACTTGATCAGTAGGAGGATGAAAAGTGGGACAAACCGACCGAATGGCTGGTCTCGATCCCATTGAAAGGAATGACCTAACTAAAGTTATTCAAATTAGGTCATAGCTTTAGATGATGGAGCGTGAGCAGCTGATCTAGTTGCTGAGAGCTAATGTTGATGTACTTGCTTGGTTGGCAATCGACATGCTGGGCATACCTCCAAAAATAATAACTCATCAACTAAACATCAATCCAAATGTCAAGTCGGTGAGATAGAAGAAGCGACCATTCACTCCCGAGCGATAAAAAGTTATTGATGAAGAGGTGGACAAACTCATCATGGCAGGCTTCATCAGAGAGTCCCATTATCCAGATTGGCTTGCGAATGTCATGATAGTAAAAAAAAGCCAATGAAAAATGATGCATATGCATCAACTATACCAACATGAATGAGACATATCCGAAGGATAGTTTTCCTCTTCTAAAGATCGATCAGCTGGTCGATGCAACATCGGAGCATCAACTTTTGAGTTTTATGGATGCTTTCATAAGGCTACAATCAAATTTGAATAGCATCCAAAGATGAAGAACATATTGCTTTCATCACTAATAAGGAAATTTATTACTATAAAGTCATGCCGTTCGGACTCAAAAATGTAGAAGCGACCTACCAATGGTTGGTGAACAAGGTCTTCAAGCCACAGATTAGGTAGAATATAGAAGTGTATGTTGACAATATGCTAGTAAAAAGTACTCAAAGTTAGGACCACGTTCGAGACTTAGAAGAGGCTTTCGACACATTTTGATGATATCGAATGATATTAAATTTGACCAAATGTGCCTGCGAAGTGATGGTCAAAAAGTTTCTTGATTTTCTTATTTCACGTCGAGGAATCGAGATAAATTTTAAAAAAATAAAAGCAATCATCGATATGAAACATCCAACTTCGAAGAAGAAGGTACAACAACTCAACGGAAGAGTCGCCACACCTAACTGATTCATCTCCAAGTCTACTGAGAGATGTCTTCCATTCTTTAAGACTCTATAGTAGACTAAAGATTTCTCATGGACCAACTAATGCTGATGATCCTTCGAAGAGCTGAAGAAATACCTGATGACTCCTCCATTGCTTATAAAGCCAATGGATGGAGAACTTCTATACATATATCTGGCCATATTCAATGAAGCTGTTAGTTCAATTTTGGTCAGAGAAGATGAAAGTTGAGTATAGCACCCCATCAACTATGCAAGTAAAGTACTTCACAATGCCGAAACCCAATATTCAAAGACCAAGAAGATGATCTATGCCTTGATCATTTTGATGCAACGGCTTTAGCCCTACTTTCAAGCCCATATAGTACATGTTCTAACCTACCAGCCTCTGAAATCGATCTTGCATCGATCGAATACTTCAAGCTGAATAGCAAAATGGATAATAAAGCTCAGCGAATTCGATATTCAGTATTGCCCTCGCCTGTTAATGAAGGCCTAGGTTCTAATCGATTTTATTATCGAGTGTACCATCTCAGACGACAAGTCCTAATCTAAAAAGTGACTTGCAAGTCAATAGAAAACACCCTTGAAATCGATTATAAGTCAGGCTTGGGTGTTACATGTCGATCGGGCATCAAATGCCCTTGGAAGCGGTGCTAGACTCATCTTGGCAAGTGCTAATCGAACAATCACTGAGTATGCACCATCCGATTTAACTTTAAAGCTTCGAATAATCAAGTTGAATATGAAGCTCTTCTTGCCAGCTTGAAAATTACCAAGGAGCTTGGTGTCGATGAGCTGAAGACATCCATCGACTCTCAACTCATAGCAGGATAAGTCAAAGGCGGCTTCGAAGCTCGCGATCCGACGATGCAGAAATATTTGGAGAAAGTGAAGGACCAAACTTTCATCTTCAAATACTTCAACATTTTGCACATCCCCAGAGCAAAGAATGCTCGGGTTGATGCACTCTCCTGACTCATCATTACTACCCCCAACGAACTTGATCGAACGTACATCGAGTATCTCGATGCACTAAGTATTGAAGGATGGAAGAAATATTGTAGATCAACGATGAGCCAAGTTGGATGGATTCAATTATTAAGTACCTAACTGAAGGAACCCTATCCAATGATCCATCGAAAGCAAAGCGCTTAGCCTCGCAATACATCATGATGGATGGATGACTCTACAAGCAATCTTTCTCCCTTCTGCTATTAAAGTGTTTGGGACCTATTGATGTCGACTACGTGCTATGGAAAGTCCATGAGAAAATCTATGAAAATCACTTTGGAGGCAAGTTCCTCACCTATAAGATCCTTCGATAAGGATATTATTGTACAATAATGTGGAAGGATGCAATCGAGTTCGTCTAAATATGCAAGCCGTGCCAAAGATACGCCAACATTCAACACCAATCAGTGATGCAACTTACATCGATCATAGCTCCATGATCGCTTGCACAGTGGGGGATCGACATACTTGGCTCTTTTTTTCTGGCATCTAGATAAACAAAATTTTTGGTCATTGCCATCGACTATTTTACAAAATGGATGGAGGTCAAATCTTTGGTGTAGATTATGGAAAGTAAGATGGAAGACATCATTCGAAAATCTATCATCTACAGATTTGGACTCCCATATACTATCATAATTGATAATGATCGATAGTTTGACAACTAAAACTTTAAATACTTCTGCACGACATATCATATCATGTACAAGCTGATATTTGTCAGCCATGCATAGTCAAACAGAGAATCAGAGGTCACAAATCGAATGACTCTTCATGGCCTAAAAATCTAATTCAACAAGGCTAAAGATCTCTGGATAGAAGAACTACCTTTGGTGTTATGGGCCTACCGAACAACCCTCCGAGTTTTGATGGGCAAATCTCCCTTTAACCTTGCTTACAAAATAGAGACAGCGATACCCGTCAAAGTCAAACTACCGTCAATGAGAGTGGAGAGATATGATGAGTCAAATAACTTGGATCATTGAAGTGCAGATTTGGATCTGTTACTTGAAGTGCGGTAACAAGCTCAACTCAGGATGGCCGCTTGTCGATAGCGAGTCACAAGATACTACAATAGAAGGGTCAAACTGAATCCATCCAGAAGACTTAATCCTGGGAAAGGCCAAAGTATCCAAACCGTTGGATCAAGAAAAGCTCTCTCTAAATTGGAAAGGATCCTATCGAATAATGGAGACCCTTTGACTTGGTGCATACCGACTCGAAACACTAAACATAGTGAAAATTCTTTGAACATGTAATACTGACAATCTTAAAGTGTATTATTAATAAAATCAGCTCCATGTACTTTTGATAGGAATAAAGAATAAAAATTTTTACAAAGGTTTCTTCAAAGAAGACCAAGGTATCCTCTCCATGAACAACGATCGGTTAATCGACATGTCAATCGATTGAAAATTGAATAAACCAGCCGGATGAGAATCGGTGCAACTTCAAAAATAATGGATGAAAACTAATTGATCAACCATCAACTAAACATTACAACCAACTGATGATCAGCATACCACAGTCAGCATGATTCAATAATTGACTGATAGACGACGATCATCGATCGGTATTTCTTTTGATGTTGACTATCGATCGGCACATCTTAAACAATCGGTTAAGCTGATCGAAAATAAGTCGGTCTCCTGTGACATAACAACCGACCGACCAATAGCCAATATCGATGCATAACTTTCTTATAAAATAATAAAGAAAGAAAAGCATCAAACTACTAGTTGTAAACTGGTTAGTTTGCCCCAACACGTAAAGAACATGATCCTTACCGATTTGGCTATGGCCGAATCGAGGGACGGTTGGATTGCACCCGATCGTCATGCGCTTCAGCAAATTGATCAAGTATTGGTTGGTAAGAAACCAACTAAAAGTTGGTTAGAAACTAACCCATGATCGGCTTAATCCTGATCATCAAGCACTTCAATGATTTGGTTAAGTATAAGTTGGTAAAAAATCAACTAAAAGTTGGTTAAAAACCAACCTAGGGTTGGCTTGCCCCTGACCTATGAATGTCTTAATAAATGACTAAGTATTGGTTGGTTAGAAATTTGACTTTAAGTCAGTTAAAGAACTAGCTGATAGTTGGTTACATAAAATCGATAGAAGATTGGTTAACGATCGATCAATCAAAGTTTTTACAAACAAACATCGTTCATCAAGGCTAAGTCAGGAAGATGACTCAATTCATTTGATGAAGTTACATCAAAAGATGAACCTTTATTCATCCAATGACACTAAGTTAAAAAATGAACGTCGTTTGGCAAAGATGAATTAGAAGCTGATGGATGATACTAATTCAGATTTGATTACTGGATGATAGATAGTTATAATGGACGACAAATTGGCATCAAAGAAAACAAATACAAACTAAACTTTTCTTTCATTACTATAAAAAGAAAGTTACAAAATGGACTTTTAGTCCTTACAAAAATTTAGACTTTAGTCTCGAAAGAAAATAAAAGTATAAGTTTACTTGTCGATCGACTGCTCTAAAGGTTGATCGAAAGCGGCTTCAACTTCGGTTGTCAGTACAGCATCAGTCGGCAAAACGACTTCGATCGAGGCAACTCCTTGGCTCTCCAATGGAACATCAGTAGCCAACTGAAGAGCTATATCCATCAGCGCTGAGGGAACCAAAGCACCTTCAATTGAAGTTGCAGGAGCTGTAGGAGGAGCCAACTCAATTGGAACAGAAGCAGTAGCAGGAGTGCTGTCATCCATCGGGCCACCAGGTGATCCATCGTCGCCTCCCTCTTCCTCTTCTTAGGCATCTTAGATGACGATGCTGCTGAGATCAAGGTCAAGATAAAGCTGTTTAACGACGTCCCAACCATCACCAATTCTGATCCAAAAGGAAGTTTCACTTCCTTGAAGGATCAAAGTCTTCAGATCGGTCGAGTCCTTAAATTTCTAGATGCCCAGCTCTTTTGCCCAACTGAGATCCTGTCACAGAACCTGGATCTCCATCTTGGCCAAAGATGCCTTCTCATTGGCAGACTACCATTTCCGATGCCAGTCCTCCGCCTCCTTAGCCTAGTTGTCGTGATCCTTCTTCAGCTTATTCATCGCATGTTTCTTCTTCTTAATGTGATTCTCCTATGCCTTCACTTCCTCCTAAGTCGACATAAGGTCGGACCGAACCGACTCAAGTTTGAATCTTACCAATCCAAGCTCAACTCTGAGGTGGGAGACTTGATCGGACAAGTCCTTCTCCCGAACAGTGATTTCCTTCTCTAGCTACTCCAATCGATAAATAGTAGAATCTCGTTTGGCATTTGCAGCCGACACGGTGTCAGACCATGCATACTAAAAATTGGCCATTTTATGATAGGCCGACTCAAGTTCGACTATATTGTGAGCCCACTATTAAAAAAAAATAAACCAAGTTAGTCAAAAAAAAGCAAATTACCAACTTACCCTAATAAAGGTCGGGTGGAATGACCCAAATAATTCAGCCAAAGTCTGACTCTTCCTTGACTCCTAATCAGTCGAGAGAAGAATGGCATGAACTAAGCTCCTCGCTAGCTAGGGGTCAGAAAGAGCCGATCCACCATCTAGGATCTGAATATCAATTCGTTCGGAGTCCGTATATCCATGGCTAGAAGCATCACTCTCAGCCAATGCAGAAGGAACTAGTGCCTTCCCTTTTCCTTGGATAGATGACTGTTCGAGAGGCACTGACATCCACTTAGGTGTGGATGGAGACAACGAGCATCCCGGATGAACTGGAGCCGATCGTGGAATGAGTGCAAGAATGGCCGACTGAGCTCCTGACATAGGAATTATAGCTGGAGCATCAACTATAACAACATCTTCTTCTAATCATGTGACAGCCAGAGGGGCTTTGGTAGATGTAACCACCATTGGAGTGAAGAGGGCAACGATAGATGCATCGATGGTTCCAAAAGGTGCTACCGATGGAATGTCGACATAACTGGGGGCAACTGAAGGACCAGCTGCCCGACCTTTCTTCGATGCATGCGATGAACCAGCATCAGACACCACCCTCTTTCAAGTGGCAAATTAATGAACTTCATCCATAGAAATTCCAAGAGAAAGATGCATCCCTACAAAGTAGAATAACACATCCAGTTAAGTATCAATAACCGACTGAATGGAAGGACATGCAAAATTATGGACACTATGTGTACCTATGGATGGCGCCGAACCAAGTCCAGCTTCGTACAGAGCCTCTTCAATGTTTAATTCTTTCTATAGTGAAACTTCCATGTCTTTTAGCCAAAGAAAGTCCTCTCGATTGATCAGATCCACCCAATTGTTCTCATTTGGATTGACACTCAGCTCACCCCACACCGATGGAAAGCCCTAGGAAGTGGGAGATGATACAAAAAAAAATTGGGTCTGCCAGTCATGAATGGACGATGGAAGACTAGTGATAAAAGAAAGGCCCCTCCTTGGGGCAAAGTATCACCATCCATTGGCTTTCGAATGGGGTCGAAGGGCAAAGAAGGCTCTACATAGAAAAAGTTGAGGGTTCATCAAAATTAACTGACACAACAGGATCTTGATCCATCAAAATTAGGGCAAAGAAGGCCCTAATTGAACTAGGACTAGTTCATCCTTGCAATTGACTCATCCAAAAAACCAATTGAACTTGATCCAATCAAGCTCAAACCAAATCTAATTAAATTATATTTAATTAGACTTAATCTTAGCCTTTTGATTTAATCAAATTAAATTAATTAGCAATCAACTTGCTAATCGTTCCTCTTACAATACTTGCGCTAGGTTAAACATCAATCGTATTGATTATTTAATTCTAGAACGATTCTTATTTGTTGATCAACCATCGGATCAGATCAAGATTTCTTATATATGTGACCCCATAGGTCCAAACCTAAGCCAGTAGTATAAAAATTTCTATATCAATCGAATTGATCATTTAGCAATGGTATCCGATGGTTGGATAGGTCGAATGTATAGAACAATATCCTTAGAACTCATATGGATATAGTTTCTATATAATTCATCCCCTTGACCAAAATACTCATAGGATATCTCAAAGTTTAACTGTCAACCCTGATTAGTCATCCACATGGTATTTTAAAATATCAAATCCATCTTATGAATTATCCTGACCAAGATTTTTGCTATATTGAAATACAACGATGTTCTTTAACTCTTGGAGTGGTCAATCCCATCTTGATCACTCACTGACTTTGCAAGTACTTGACTATGTTTAGAAATCTTCTACCAAAGCATAATGAGTTGCTTGCAAGCCACTATGATGATCTCAGGTCTAAGAGATATTTATTTCTATATTTCATCAGAATAATTCTCGATGGTAGAATGCTCTAGAATTGATCAAGTCCAATGATGATGTATCCATACATCTCATTTGTATGCCATACCAGTATCTCCACACTCCTTGGTTAAGAGGATAACTAACCTATATGGCATACAATGATCTATGCTCGATAAATGCTGTCATCCTAATTAACAGTGTATCATTTGGTCATAAACTGTTTAAGGACTAATCAATAAATCCTCTATTTATCAAAATTAAATGGTCCTAAGGACTTCATCACAATAATGAAGTTCATTAAAAGATGTAGACTTTATGATAAAAATGCTAAAAAATATATTTTATTTAATAGTGAATCAATTATAATTATAAGATAGCACAATCGTCAACAGACTGATGATTGATTTTGGGGCATATTTTTCAATAACTTTCACTTGTCCTAAAGCCAGTCATTATAGTATCTAAAGCCATCTTCGACTTATGGTCGTTGAACTCCTTTATCACCAGAGCTTTAGTGAAGGGGTCAGCTAGATTTTTCTTTTCATCGATCTTCTGAAGATCGACATCACCTCGATCCATGATCTTCCGGACCAGATGGTAGGGGCACAGTATGTGCTTCATTTGCTGGTGTGCTTTTGGTTCTTTCACCTGAGCAATGGCACTAGTGCTGTTGTAGTGGATCAGGATCGGTCCATTAAGGAAGGGTGCTACTCTAAGCTCGATGATGAATTTTCTCAGCCACAGCTTTCTTCATGGCATCTAATGCTACGATGTACTCTGCTTCACAAACAGTTTGCCATAGTATGCTGCTTGAAATTCTTTCAGCAGACAGCTCTACCATTTAGAGTAAAGACACAACCTGACATGCTTTTGCTGTCATCATGATCAGATTGAAAGCTAGAGTTTGTAAACCTCTTAAGTTTTACATCTAACTCATTATAAACCAACCATTGATCCTTAGTATTTTTTAAATACTTAAGGATGGCTCTAACTACTTTTCAGTAGTTTTCTTCTGGATTAGATTGGTATCTACTCACAACTCCTATTGAGTATGCCACATCTGATCTCATACATGTCATGGCGTATATGATAGATCCCACTATCGAAGCATATGGGACTCTACTCATATGCTATCTCTCTTCAAGAGTTATCGGATAATACTTCTTAGTGAGAGAAATTTCATGGCCTATCGAAAGATAGCCTTTCTTGAAATTCTCCATGCTAAACCTCTTCAGTATAGTTTCTATGTACATGGACTGGGATAACCCAAGCATCCTCTTAGATCTATTACTATAGATCTTCATCCCTAGGGTGTAGGATGCTTCACCCAAGTCTTTCATGGAGAACTGAGATGACAACCAAACTTTTATTTCTTGTAGTGCGGGGATATCATTCTCGATTGAGAGAATATCATCTACATATAAGATAAGGAATACCACTATCGGACCATTCACTCACTTATAAATGCAGGACTCTTCTTCATTCTTAATGAATCCATATATTTTGATCACCTTATTAAAATGCATGTTCTAACTCCGAGATGCTTGCTTCAATCTATAAATGAATTTCTGAAGCTTGCATACCTTGGACTCATCTATAGATGTGAACCCCTCAGATTGTATCATATACACTTCTTCGATTGGCTCTCCATTTAGAAAAGCTATCTTCACATCCATCTGCTAGATCTGATAGTCCAGATGCATAGCTATAGCAAGTATTATCCAAATAAATTTTAGTATTATCGTAGGAAAGAATGTCTCATCATAGTCAATACCATAATGTTGACGATATTCCTTTGCAATTAGATGGACTTTATAGCTCTCTACCTTTCTGTCGGTGCCTCTCTTCCTTTTGAAGATCCACTTACATCCAATAGGTTTAACCCCTTCGAATGGATCAACCAATGTCCATACGTCATTGACCTTCATGGACTCCATTTTAGATTTCATGGCCTCAAGCCATTTTTTGGAATCAGGCCTCTACATTATATTCATATAAGTGATCGAATCCTTATCATTCTCATCGAGTTTGATGGGATCATCATCTCAGACCAAGAAACTGTAGTATCTATTCGACTAATGTAGTACTCTATCGGATTGCCTTAATGGTGTAGGTACATTAGGCTCTAGATTTAATCTAATTAAATTTGATTCTAGTTTAACTATAGGTGTCGGTGTTTGTATCTATTAAACTTTATCAAGTTCAACCTTAGAGGTAATAGTTCCTTCACCAAGAAATTTTTTTTCTAAAAAGATTGCTTTAAGACTGATGAACACTTTTTATTCATCAGCATAGTAGAAAATATCTCCTTTTGATTCTTTGGGGTACCCGATGAATGTGCACTAGTCAGACCTTGGTCCAAGTTTATCTGAAATTAATCGTTTCACATAAGTCGGGCACCTCCAGATCCTAAGGTATGAAAGTGCTGGCTTACGTCCATCCATATCTCATATAAAGTTTTAATCATAGACTTACTTGAAACCCTATATAAAAGATAGCAAGCCGATTTGAGTATATATCCCTAGAAGGATATCGACAAGCTGACAAAACCCATCATAGATCAGACCATGTCTAATAGAATCTGATTCCTCCTTTTCGACAAACCATTATATTGTGGTGTTCCTGGAGGAGTCCATTGGAAGAGAATCCCATTTTCTCTTAGATATGTAAGAAACTTACCAAAAAGATATTTCCCTCCTCGATCAGATCGAAGAATTTTATACTCTTTTCAATTTATTTTCTACTTCACTTCGAAATTATTTGAATATTTCAAATAAATCTGAGTTATATTTTATCAGATAGACATATCCATATCTGGATAGATCATCTATAAAATTGATGAAGTAGAGATATTCACCTCTAGCACTAGTGCTCATAGGTCCACATCCATCAATATGTACTAGACCTAAGAGCTTAGTGGCTCTCTCATCTTTTTCAATAATAGTTGGCTTGGTCATTTTTTAAGAAGACAAGATTCACAGGTTAGAAGTGATTCACAATCACTAACTTCGAGGATTTCCTCTTGAGTCATCCTATTTTTCCTATTCTTGTTGATGTGACCTAGCCTACAGTGCCATAAGTATATATCAGATACACTATCTAATCTAGGATGCTTGCCAGTAGAATAGACTATATTTATAGATTGTGATAACATATATACACCACTATTTAAATATCTAGAGAATATAGTAACACCATTCATAATGACATTACATAACTCTTTCTTGAAATTTCATAATTATCTTTGGCCATAAGGGCTACAGAAATGACATTTAAAAAAAAATTAGGACAAAAATGATAATCATTAAGAACAATGATATGAGACCTAAATACATGTTTCAAGATTTCTAATGCTAGAACTAGAACTGGTCTTCCTTCTCCAATGTTCAAGAACCTCTCCCCTTGCTCAAATCTCCTATTGACTTGCAACCCCTGCAACGAATTACAAATATGATAAGAACTACTAGTATCCAATACTCAGTCAGTAATATCATAAATAGAAAAATTACAAGCAGTTATCATATAAATACTTTGTCTAGCAACTACTTGCTTCTTTCTTGGCCTGTTTGAGTCCAAGAAGGTAATGTACTAAGGATAGTTCCTCTTCCAGTGCCCTCGCTTCTTGTAGAAGAAGCACTCAGCTTGACTCTTATTAATCTTTACATTCTTGGTCTGGCCCTGCATAGATGTCCTAGCTTGAACTCGCATCTTCTTACTCTTCTTCTTCTTGTTCATCTTTCTTTTCTTAAAGGGTTGAGAATCAGAAGAAGATCTTCTACTAAGTTCACCGACTCCTTGTGGAGCTAGTCATCTTTCTCAAAGTTCTGGAGTAACCCCAATAATCTATGGTAGTTTACTTCGCACTTTATTATTCTATAATGAGTAAGGAATGGGAGAAAAGATTTGGGCAATAAGTTTAAAATTGCATCTTTTCCTAGCTGCTCGTGCAAGAGAAATCTGAGCTTGCTCAAACACTCCATCAGCTTGATCATGTATAGTACATGATCAGTGATTGATGCTCCATCTCTCATCCTAGCATTGAAGATGGCACAATTAGTCTTGTGCCACTCAACATCATCGAATGTGCCAAAAGACTTGTTCAACACTTGAATCATATCTTCTAACTGAGCAGACTCGAATCTATGACTAAACTCATTGCTCATGGCTGCTAGCATGATACAATGCACCATGGTTTGATCATTGAGTGACTTCTGATAAGTGTCTTTGATTATTCCATGTGCTTTGGGTGCTGGCTCCTCAAGTGTCGGATTTGTCAGCACGTACGCGATCCATTCATGCTCTAGGACAATCTTCAACTTATGGTACTATTTATCGAAGTTGGATCCCACCAGCTTATCATTGTCTAATAATGATCAGAACGAAAGAGAAGTGGCCATGTCTGCACCAAGAAAAATCAAAACCTAATTAGTAATTGATTCATTAAATCTAAAGATTTGAACTTTAATCAAAAGATTCTCCTACTATTTTATTCGAATTGGTAGCCTCTACCTCCAATTCAAGGAAATACCCTAATTTCTTAGTGGGTACTAGAATCCACATAGACTATACATAAGCCCAACTTTGGTTGGTCAACCCATGTAAATCTAAGGATAGGTTCATAACCAATTATTTTTCTAAATAATTTTTAGTAATTTAATTTTGCCCCAATTCCTAATCAATAGACTTGGGCCTCCATTGAAAAGGTCTGGTTAGGTCCAACTATTAACACGACTATACTTGGTCCATCTAACCAATGAATGATTAAGCTCAACTTTGGTTGGTTAACCTAACCACCATTTAGAGAGATGCGGCCAAGAAATCATATTATGAATAATAATTTCATTAGCCGATAAGCACCAAGCCTTTGGGCTCCCAATGATTATCCAACTATTGGACCCATTATCATCCACTTAATGGAAGGCTATGATCAAGTTATCACCATAACTATTTTATTTTAAATCTAATAATTTTAAAATTTAATTAAATTTATAGAACCTATTTCACCTTTACAGGAGAAAAGACACTGATTTAGAATGGAGCAAATAATCAAAAAACTTCAAACTAGGTAAGTGAGACCGGTGGAAGGAATATGCCATTAACTCGTACAAGAACGCATTCAGGTCGAGTAGCTTCCAATTAAAAACCAGTCGGTCGTCTATGTGCCAAACTTACCTTAGACACCAATTATTAGTTTTAATTGGCAACCTTGAAACTGTAGCCATGAATCTCAGGTCCTTAAAGATACTTGACCAACTACAACTATTATAATTCTAAAGTCCTTGACCTAATAAGAATATTTTAGATTTATCAATTTCTAACTAAAGGTCTAACCAAATTCTTAATTCACTAACCCAATAACCCAACGTTATGATCAATGATTTAGGATCTTTAATTCATAATTCTAGAGCCTAATTCATCATACTTAATTCCTAATTAAGTTTTTGGGCTGAGAGTTGGGGTTCGATATTTCAAAAATATTTTTTAAAATTTTAAAAGATTCTTTTACAATCTAGCACTATTCACCAAATGGGTCGACTCACTTAAAAATTGAGTCGGCTCATTTGACTAATAGTACTAGTTGTAGGTTTTAATCTATGACTATGTACAATGCATAAAAAAAATCATAAATTATTTCAGATCTAATCGCAATACTAATTCATGATTAAAATTAGATTAAAACCATCATAAAAATTATTAGATCAAATCTAAAATTTTATGATTAATTTTTTTAGATTGGCAAAGTACCAGGATAACCTTTTCACTATAGGGGGTAAATCCTACAACAGGACAACGTACAGTCCGTGTGATCATAATTTTTAATTTCAGATTTAAATATCAGATTATAAATTAGATCTAATCTAAAAATATAATCTAAACATGCATAAATCATATAATAAATAACATGGCTTTAATACCAATTGAAGGAATTAGTCTGGGGTTTCAGGGTTAGATTTTAAAATTTTTTTAAATCTATGCAGCAAAAGCATGAATTAATCATATTAATTTATAATTAAACATAAAAAATCCTAGATCTAGGATCCTATTATATGATTAAATCATTATATTAAATCAAAAATTAAAACATGAGAATAAATCATATTGATCATATCAACATAAAAGCTATTCTATGCTAGATCAAATCTAGATAGGAGAAAGATGATCGTATCATCCATACCTTTGCAAATCAAGTTCTCTAACTCACTGATCAAGGCCTGAGATTGTTGTTCTGAGATGCACACATTTCTTGCCTCTACAAGTTGTCCACATGAGCCCTCGATCGCTGATTAGAAGTTCGATGCCCGAAAAACAGTATAATTTGCTAGAACTGCACTGATCCTTCTTTGATGGTTGATCTGGATCTTTCTTTCTTTGAAACTTGGACCCTCCAATTTTTAAAAAATGAGGAAGATAATTTTGGACTTGAGACACCTCTGAAAATCATAAAAGGAATGGAGAAATAGATGGAAGAAAATCCTAGATAAAGATCCTCTTCTTCTTCTCTTTTTCTCCCACCAAAGCACCTTAATCGGTGCCTTTACAATTCCCATGCCTAAACCTCTCAATGCCCAACCTCTCCATGCCCAAAGACCTCTCTCTTAGATCTACAATCTAAAAAAAATTAGATTAAAAATTCTTTTATATTGAGAGATATGGACAAGTCCTTGTCTAGGTCAAATACCTAGTCAAGAGACCTCCAAATTGGGCTAGACTTGGGGCATCCAACTCTTGGGAGTCCCCTCATTTTTGGGCATGGACCACCTGGTGTTTGGCACATTAAAATCCTTTATTTTTTATAAAAGTATAAAAAAAATGTTAGAAGTTTAGGCACCATACATGGATAAGAATTCTAGTTACAATAAACTATCAAATTGAATTTGAAATCAAAACAACTAATTTATTTTGACTTGGTCGTCAATCAAATACCATATAAGAAGTATATAGAACATGGGGATGCATGTCCTCTCTCTAAAAAAAGGAGATTCCATGAAAAAATTAAATAAAATTTCATGGAGAGTGCATGGAGATTGAATGGTGCAAGGATTTGGGAGTCCTAGTCTCACTACTAGGACTCCTAATTTGACTTGGACCAAGGATCGACTAGGACTCCTAATTTGACTTGATCTAACTTGATCCTTGGTCCAAATTAAATTAGAATTTATTTAACATAATTAGATTAGATCTTAGTCTAACTAATAATCTTATTAAATTAGATTAAATTAAATTTAATTTTGATTTAATTTTTAATCAAATTAGAGATTAGGTTCAGTCAAGTCCTAATTAAACTAGGACTAGTTCTTCCTTGCATTTGGCTCATCCAATAAATCAATTGAACTTGATTCAATTAAGTCCAAACTAAATTTAATTAAATCATATTTAATTTAACTTAATCTTAGCCCTCTAGCTTAATCAAATTAAGCCAAGTAGCAATTAAATTACTAATCAATCCTCCTGTAACACTTACACTAGGTTCAACATCAATCATATTGATTGTTTAAACTTAGAATGATTTTTAATCATTGATTGACCTTTCGATTAGATCGAGATCTCTTGTGTGTGTGATCCTATAAGTCCAAATCTAAGTCGATAGCATAGAAATTAATTTTTGTACCAATTAAAGTGACCATCTAGCAATGGTACCCGACGATCGGATAGGTCGAATATGTAGAACAACATCCTTAAAACCCATGTGGATATAGTTTTTGTATAATTCATCTTTTTGATCAAAATGCTCATAGAATACCTCAGAGTTTAATTGTCAACCCTGATTAGGTTATTTATATTGTATTTTAAAATATCAAATCCATCTTATGGATTACCCTGGCTAAGGTTTTTGCTATACTGAAATATAGTGATGCATTCTTCCCCAACTCTTGGAGTAGTCAATCCCATCTTGATCACTCACCAACTTCATAAGTACTTGATTGTGCCTAAAAATCTTTCATCATTAAATTAAAAATTTAGTTAGTGCGGTACTAAAGCACCATGAGTTTCTTATAAGCTACTGTGGTGATCTCATGTCTAAGGGATATTTATATTTATATCCCATCAGAGCAACTCTCGATAGTAGAATACTCTAGAATTGGTCACATCCAGTGACGATGTACCCATACATCTCACTTGTATGCCATACCAGTATCTCCACACTCCTTAGTTAAGAGGACAATCAACCTATATGGTATGCAACGACCTATGTTCGATAAATGCTGTCATCTTAATTAACAACATATCATTTGATCGTGAACTATTTAAGAACTAATCGATAATTTTTTTTTTATTGAAACTAAATAGTTCTAAGAACTTCATTACAACAATGAAATTCATTAGAAGATGTAGACTTTATGATAAAAATATCAAAAAATATATTTTATTTAATAATAAATTAATTATAATTATAAGATAGTACAACCATCAACTGACTGATGATTGACTTTGGAATATATTTCCCAACATCGAGGAATGTGGAGGCAAAAGAATTTGTATAATTGAAATGCTTGATATTTTTGAGTGCTGCCAAATGTTGCAAACATTCCTTGCTATTAATCCATGTTAGAACAATTTTAAATCTCCCTCCAAGATGATTATATCATTCTTATAACTATTTTAAGTCCACACCAAATAGCCATTAATTCATCCATAGGGGTGGAGATAGTATCGGTCGGAATAGGTGCAATACATAGTGCTCAACTTATTTGATTTCAAATGGCAAATCCAAGATGGCAGAATTAGGTTGAATCAAACTTTTAGAAGGATGGACATAATTAGAAATATTTCTAATTAAGGATCTAATGTAGACATTATAGCAGACAGATATATGAATTTAAGAGATCGGATTCAAAAGGATGTGAATTCAATTTGATTGCACCAATTCTATAGGATTCTAACACTGCCAAACTAGAATGGCCATAACTTTGTCATCCGATGTCAGAATCCTTATTATGATCCTATTCCAAAAGCCTGTCTTCGAGTCCTACAAGCATAACTACTTCTCCATCATTAAAAATTTTGAAGCCTAATTATATTGCTTGATAGGCTTATGGGAGTGTGCAAGTTTACTAGGATTCCTAGTTCGAGTAGGAGTCTAGTTTTTGACTTTGTTTCATTTTGTTCTTTTTGATTTCATTTAGAATTTCTTTTGTTACTTTATTTAGGATTTTTTTTGCTTTCGAATTAAGTCTTTTAGACTATAAATAAGGCCCTTGGCCTTCACTGTAGTCAGTCAATTTTTGAGTTATTGAATTAAATTTTGAGAGAAGAGATTTTCTTCCTCTTTCTTTCATTCCTTTTGTTTCATGCATCTTTCACCCTTTTTCCCCGACAATTGCCATGCTATAAGCTGCATCAGTTGGTATCAAAGCCCTTTAGATCTGTGAGCAGTGATTCTTTCCTATAGTTCAGATAGCTGGCGGTGGTCGCAAAAGAACTCAACCAGAAAATCAAGCAGCAGCCTATGAAGAAATTATGTAATGAGAACAGGACCTGATATTGGAGTGCAAAGATTTAAGGAGACAATTAGTGGATCTAATTGCACATCCTGCATAGTTGGAAACCCGAGATGCGAGATCTATGATGAAACTTGATGATCGTAGATCCAAAGTAGAGTTGTCATATTTTGAAAATTCCTTTCATAAGGATCTTTCCATATGCCGATGAGAGGGTCATGGAGAGTTGTTCAAGCAATCAACCTGTTGGTTCGACTCAATCAGAGTAGATTTACCAGAATATTCAGATAGTCTAAATAGAGGTGTTTCTTAATTAGCTGGATCAGATCGAGCCCATCATCAAATACAAAGAGGTTTCTGACAATAAAAAGGTAAAGCTTATTGCCCTTAGATTAACTGGTCATCTTCTGCATGGTGGCAACAATTGAAGAAAACTCGAAAGCATAGAGGCAACCAAAAATTCAAGATTAGGAGAAGAAGAAGAAGGCATTGAGGGAGCAGGTCCTACCATTCAACTATACCCAAACCCTATATCAGTGCCTACAGAATCTTCAACAAGACCCTAGGTCCGTTGATGAATATACGGAGGAGTTCTACCAGCTAGTGGCTCAAAATGATCTAGTAGAGAGCAAGGAGCAGATGGTCACGCGATATCTCAATGGTCTATGACAACAGATCCAAGACATCCTGTGGCGTCACACCATGTGGACAGTCAAAGAAGCATACCATAGGGCTATGGTGGCAGAGGAGCAATTACGATGAAGACCTTTTCCCTGACCTGAACCTTTCCTGTAAAATAATCGAGTACCAACAGCTAATAATCAAAGGGATATGTGGTGCAACCCAGTCCTAGCCCCTTACCCCTCTTATATGTACTGCTGATATGAGAACCCCAAGACTAGCTCAAGCTGGATCTTCCATAATTAGATGTTTTAATTATAGCGAAGTTGGGCATACCCAGAACAAGTGCTAGAAACTTGCTAGTTGTCTTAGGAAACAACCACTGATTGAAGAAGAAGAACCTAATGATGAAGAACGGGAACCTGCATATGATGAAACTGATGGTGAGGAGGATGATTCTGTACTTTTTGGGGATAGTGAAAAAGCCCTCATTGTGCAAAAGAGCTTGCTGATTTCAAGAAAAAAAGAGGAAGAAGACTAAAGATGAACAAATATTTTTCATACCAGTTGTACCATTGTAAAGAAAGTTTACAGGATGACAAGTACAATAAAAATACTAATAAAAATAATAATTTATTAATTAATTTATTTTATTTTTAAAAATTAAATATTTTTGTTTATTATTTTTAGAAAATATATTTATCAATGGAAAGAGCTCATTTTTTTATCATAATAAAACAAGTTTGGAGCAAAACGGAGTTAAAATGAACCTAATAGGAATTTTCAAAGAAAAAAAATTAAAAAATTAATTTGGCTCAGTCAGCTCGCTCAGTCAAGCTAGGGCACTCAGCCAAGCCACTGAAAGCAACTCAGCTGGCACATCCTAGCTCAGCCAGCACGCCGTCCAAGCCAGCTCAACCATAAAAGCCAGCCACCAATCCACAAAACCAGGCGTGGACCGGCAGCTCAGCAGAAGGTGCCCAATCATAGGCTGTCACATGGTGGACCAAGATCCTTAAAGGGTTTATAGAAAATTCATCATGGTTCATGGAGCAAAATGGTCTTTTCACATGCAAAAATTGGGTGCTGATTGATTGCAGTCTGTGGTATGGTCGGTCTATAGGGTCCATGAGAATAGTGTTTGCGCCATCCAATGGTTGTGGTCCTACCGGTGATGATCCAACGATTGAGACTTTTTCCTATTTTGATTTGAATTTCTTCAGCTCCCATCATGCAATCGAATGGCTGTGCACATTCCAAACGAAGATCTAATTACTGATTTAAGACCTAGCGGTGATCAAGGCATCCAAAGCTCCATCCAATGGTCGAAAATCATCCTCCACACACGATCGGACGACCCACATTGAATCCAACTTGATTTAGGCTTTTAAAACATGATTTCTAGGATTTTTCAAGCCGTTTGATCAACATCTGATGGCCAGAAAGGATCAGAGCTTTGAATTGACAATAGAGAGGCTAGTTTGACTTGATTTCAAGTGTTTTAAGCCAATTTTTACCAGAATTTCATCATATTTAGCAATCAAAATACTCTCTTAATCCCACATTGCCCAGCAGCAAAAGATCCAGCTCTCCAATACTCTATAAATAGGACTCCAAGCCATCAAACCCAAGTATCTTCAATCATGGAAAGGTGATGGTAAAGGGTAGAGCCATGATTGGGTTCAAGGTTGCTTTGAGGCAGACGGTACCAAGAGGAAGAGCGGGACTTCTACACTATCTCAATTGCAATACTGATCCAAGATCAAGATCAGCTGCTTTTATTTTTATTTTTTAAATTTTATGTATTTAAATTCTAAAATTTTAATTAATACAAATTTACTTTTCTGCTCTTTAAATTTCATGCTCTTTATTTTTATTTCAAATTTAAATTTATTGTTCTTTATTTTTATGCAAGTAGATGCTAAGATCTAGGTAGTAGATCTTAGTACCAAAATTTATTATTATGGTATTTCTACTATTTAATTTTATATAATTTAAATTTTTATTTTTTGACTTCAATTTTATTTCTAATAATCTTTTTTTTAATAAAAATTAAAGAATTCAAAATCAAAACACTGCCTTCTTTATGGATTCAATCCAACTCACTAACTATCTACGTATTTTTAATTATTTAAAAAAGTCAAAATTAAACTGATAAACATGGTGTCTTAACGACAACATCGTGTTCTTATTAAGTTTTTAGCATCGTTGCCAGGAAAGGCATGAGCGTTAAATTTTTTATTTCTTTGATCTTTTTTATAAATTAATTATAAATAAATTTTTAATTTTTTTTAATTTTTTTGCAAATATAGCTTACTACCTTTTTTTTATTTTTTTTATAAAAAAAAGAAAAAATAAAAATAATAGGGTATAGGAGGAAGCTTCCAAATTTTTTTGGTGAGATCAATCCTAACCCTAGACTTTTTTATTATTATTTATTTTATTTTTAAATTAATTTAAAAAATATATACTTAAATCCTAATTAAAAGCTTCATGTCAAGATTAGAAATCCTAACTACTTAGAGCATTCATCATTTTATTTTTATTTTTATTTTTATTTTTTTTGGTGATCACTGGAGACAAGGTAAGCTCCTTTCAAGTTCAATTAGTTTTATGCATCTAATTTAATCACATAGAACCCCTTGTTGAAAGTGATTATGCATATTCATCTTAAAGCAACTTAAGGGCATAACCTATTAATCAATATAAGGTGGAGATTTAATCATCCTTTCTTGGTCCACAACCAAGCAACCAGCATCCTACATTGATCTAAGCCTTTAAAATTAAAATCAATTAGACATCGGCCCTAGAAACTTGAGCTCATTAGAACAAGAAATCCTAAAAGTTAGATTGAGTTAGGATTAGTCATTTTGACTGGTGTCTAAGAGAAATGGTTCAGGGATGATTGGGTCCGAAGAAAGATGGTTTATAATTAATTTCGTTAGCTTACCTAGTCAAGTACAATTGGTATCTAAAGCAAGTAACGAGAGTACTCCCACCAATCTTATACTTATCGGGCCAGTTAAGTGGCTGATCTTACACTTGGAGGGCTTAAAGGTGATCTTGGTAGTTAGGAGCTATCTAGATTTAGGATAATCCTTAGTCAGGATTGTTTGCCTAACTCGATTGCTAACTAAAACATCAAACCTAATTAAACCTAATTCTTCTCTCTCTTCTTAGTTTTAGGATTCCTTAGGACCTCTTCTTTAGAACTCTTCTTTCTTTCTCCTCCTTCTCTCCTCCAAAAATAAAATAAAATAAAATAAAAAATTAAATTAAATTAAATTAAAAATAATAATAAAATAAATAAAATTGTAAAAAATATAAAAAATTTAAAAAATAAAAAAATAAATAATAATAAAAAATTTTAAAAAATTCTAAACCATACATTGGGGTTGCACTAATACATGCATGATAGAAGAATACTTTTTCTAACCTAGTTGAACCCAGTCATAAAAGTGAATAGCCGAACCATATTAAACCTAATAGTTAAATGGCTGAAAATTTTAGAAAACCACCTAGGTAGATGAAGAAATACTTTATTTCGTTCACTTAAAATCCTTCGACTTATATCCAGTTATCTAATATCCATACTACCTACTATGAGATTAAGCTGACTACAATCTAGATGCTCCCATCCTTCTATGGAAAGACTAATGAAGATCCTTATAAGCTTCTAGATAAGTTTTTAGAAATTTGCTCTATGGTAAAAATTCAAAATTTATCTAATGATGCCCTTAGACTAATTTTATTCTTCTTTTCATTAAAAGATAAAGCCAAGTACTGGCTTGGCACAATAGGAAGACCAATCCAAACTTGGGCTGAATTCCAAAATAAATTTCTTAAAAAATTTTATTCCACAGGCTGAACCAACATCATGAAGCAAGCTATCACTAGGATTTGCTCAGCTTCTAGGAGAACAAATTCATGAGTCATGGGAGAGACTTCAGAAATTTTTTAGAAAATGTCCACACCATGGTCTATCTATGTGGCAAATAGTTCAAGCTTTTTATGAGGGATTAGGAGACCAATATAGATAATTAGTAGATGTATCATATGGAGGTGCATTCATGAACAAGAGTGAGGATGAAGCCTATGTCTTATTTGAAATCCTAAGTGAAAACTCAATTAATCATGCTTTGTTATCTTTCTACCAAAATTGGATAAGAATCTATGATCCAGAATCCAGTTCATAAGCTGACTTCAAACCTTGATGAAATAAAGTAGGACCTTTCTTGCCCAAAAATTAGATCAACTCCTAAACCTAGGTCAATAATCTCCTGCACAATTTACATACCATCCTTCTAATTATCAAGAGATTTGTTCAATCTATGCTAGCCTAATCCATCATATGAGTGAATATCCCATATGGCTGCACAATTTTCATCTCTTTATCCAAGAAATAAGTTCAAGCTGCACAAGAGTTACTCCAAGTTGATTAATGACCCTTTTTCAAATTCATATAACTCAGATTGGAGTAAATCACCCTAATTTTTCTTGGATATCCCTAATAGACTCAGGCTTAGGACCCAATATCAAAATCATGCCTATAATAGAGGTCAGTCTTAGTCAGTTTATCCTAGCCATCATATTATAATCAGTCCATCATACCCACCTCCTCAACAGACCAATCTAGTCGATGATAGATTTAATCAACTTCAACAACTGATTTTGACTCAATAGGAATCCATCATCAGGCTAGAGATACAAATAGGATAATTAGCTGAGTCTACTATGAGGGGAGAACTAGGTCAACTATCGAGCCAATCGAATTCATATAAACATAAATCCCATCCTATTGTCCACCAACCATTTAGACCTAAGTCATCAATCTAATGTTCATACCTAAGAATCTTCAATTAGAGAATGCCAAAGTAATTTATGAACTTAAAAGTTATAGAATTCTTATGGATCCATACCAAGATCACGTGAGAGAGGCTGGTGCTGATGCTAGCCAAAATAAGAATATAGAAAAAAAGATTAGTACAAATACTTGTTAGGATTAGTGGTGCTCCGAAACCTTGGGAGTTCACTGTATATTGTAAACCCTAGGTAGTATGACAAAGAGTAACAAAGATCACTATTTTTTCCCACATCTCTTCCTCTCTCTGATCTTTCACATGCCAAGGTGCCCTAGGCATGCCCCACTATTTTTTCAGCCTCAACAACGTCAAGAGATCCTTACATAATAATTGATATCAGAGCCATCTTAATGAGGAGACAAGAAGAATAGATCCAGTAATGGAAGAACATAAAAAAAAAAAATCTTGAGAGGAACCGTAGGGCCCCCTTTCTTCCTTTCAATTGTGGTGGTCAGTGATAGGCCATCGATCCCGGGCCCAGTGGTCGATCCCGATGATTGGCCACTATTCTAGCGATCTGGTGGCCGATCGTGGCATGCGGTGGGGTTTCCATAGGTGGTCGGTGGTGGCGCTCATGGACAGAATGTGTGAGATCCAGAGGGAGGTGGCACAGTCGTCTTCTTCTCTAGGGAGGAATGTTGTAGGTAGCAGCATCAACTTCGATGGTGGTGCACAGCAACATCCGTGTGTGTGAGCAACGGTGACCAGGCCAGCAATAGGGTGATGGGGAACCCATGGAGAGGGTTCTCCACTCCAGGAAGCACCTTACAGTGTTGAAGCAGGCTCCAATGAAGGAGGCTAGCAAAATGGTGCAAGCGATGGGGTTTTGTGGCTGTGGGTGCCATGATGGCATTGGATCCCATGACGGTGACTGGCATGCAATGTAGAGCCGATCGGGGAGCATCGATCCGACAATGGAGCACTGATCTGATGGTGGCCATGCCTAGATCTAGTGGTGGTGTGCGAATCCAATCCAGCGAGATGGTGTAGGGCCCCTCTTCCTCCTAACATGCAGATCTGATGGCAGGCCATGAACAATGATAGTGATGTGCCGTGATGGTGATCTTGTGGTGGTAGCATCCAGATTTGGCGGTTGCATGGGTGAAAGAGGTCAGTGGCAGTCTATGGCAGCAGGCGGCTATTCTCTTGTTTGGATGGAACAAAGAGGAAGAAGCTATAGTGGAGATCCGACGGTGGTAGCACCCGAATCCAGCAGTCGTGCGGGTTGAGCTCGATCGGCAATGGGCGAGCAATCTGATTTTGGTTTTGGATGGGAAGGAGGAAGGAGTCGAAGAAAGCTCGGAAGGTTCCAGGAGAGAGAGAGAGACAAAAAAGGAAAAATTGAAGGGGTTTTGGGTTTATTGATTTTTTGATTTTCTCTCTATTGTTCATGGTTGTTCTTCTGGATGCAAGTTTGCATGGTGTTAAAATTAAAAATATGCAAAGGCTGGGCTGCTAGTGATGTTTTTGTTTGGCATATTAGAGAAGAGATCACTCAAGAGCTTGTGGTCAAGGTGGAGTTGAAGAAGTAACTATTCAGTCTGGTGGAAGGCTGTGAAAAGTAATTGAGGTGTATTCAATGGTGTGACTAGTTGGAGCCTTGAGGATGATGGAGATGGATGATTCATAGAGGTCCAGCAGGTTAGGATTGGATGGCTGTAGAGTGGCACTAAGATTAGGTAGAAAGTGCTGGAGTGCTGTAATAGCACTTCTTTGGATGCACAGGAGTTGAGAGAGGCTCGACAGTGCAGCAATCGAGAAGGGTATCTTAATAGATAGTGCTAAGAGCTTCTCAAGGAGACCAGAAGTAGGTCTCAGGGAGTGCCAGGGACATCTAGCAGTCGAGAGTATCCTAGATCAAGTTTTTTTTGCAGGAGCACCAAAGATAGTAGTGGTTTAGGTGGAGGATGATTTGTGTACAGCAAGAGAGGATCCAGATACCTATGAGAAGGTGGTATCGAGATGAGGCATGAAGCACTTGGAGTGCTGCAGTAGTGCTTCTCCTGAAGGCATAGGGGCTGAGAGAGGCTCGGTGGTGTAGCAATCGAAAGAGGTATCTCAGTAGAGAGTGTCAGGAGGCATCTCAAGAAGATTAGGAGTAGGTCTCAAAAAGTGCCAGGGAGTCTTAGGAGCCTCGAGATGAGATAGATGGGTCTGAGCCCAGGACAGGATTTTAGCTGTAGTTCCTCTAGGCGAAACTGAAGCGATGGTTGGTGCATGGGCAGAAGAAGAGAAGTACTAGGGTGAAATTCTCTAGGGTTCAATCACTGGATTTAGAATAGTTGGATGAGCTCTTATGTTTTGAAGGTGCCCATGAATTGTGAAGGTATTGAAGATGGCTTTGATTGGGTTCGTGGAGTGTGGAGGGTTCGAAGGAGCAGCGATGGTTTACGAGGTGCAACAATAGGCCCAGTAGTACAGCGTTGGATGGTTGGCCTCGGATGACTCGATGATAGAGTCAGGATCTTCTGCAACATCAGATGAACTTTGGATATAGGTGGAACTCCAGAGTGGTGGCTTCATAGGTGGAGAGAAAATTTGGCATGAGTTTAGACTAGAGGGATACAGGAGGATCGATATCTTAGCACCAATATCGATGATGCATAGTTCCAGGTGGACTGGCATGTACAAGTAGATAGGCAATGTTTTGAGAAGATTCTGTTAGGTGGTACAACATGTACCAGTATAGGAATGCTGTAGGTTCTTCAGAAAAGTCTAACAAAAGTGATGCAGCTACTAGATCTTCAGCTATGAAGGCGGTTATCCCAAAGGTCTCCAAGGGTGCATAGCAACTGAAGAGGATTGGCAGAGAAGTTAGAGTTTGCATAGTGAGCTATCTGGGTGCACTGCAGAGCACAAGTCGGTGTTACAGCCATGGGGTGGAGCATAAGTGTGGCTTAGGGCAGGAGGATATCAGCTCGAGGCCAATGAGTGCGGTGGAGCACGAGTCTCAAGAGCTATGGAGCATAGGTCAGTGTTGAAGCTTGGGAGGCAAGGTGGATTCGATGGGATGGTGTCAGCTCTAGAGGCAGCAGGATGATGCAGATGGTTCACGCAGGATTTGCCAAGGCTTGGGGTGCAAAGGTGGAGATTGTTAGGATTAGTGGTGCTCCTAAGCCTCAGAAGGCTACTGGAGGAGTTAGGATGTTGGCTACGAGTGACTAGGATAGGTGTCATCCTAGGGCTAGGACCGGTTTGGTCCTAGGGTGGAGGTTCAGCCCTCCATGATCATGAGACCCTGGTTTATAGGTCTCATGGGGGCTACTCAGAGTTTGGACCAGATTTGGATCTATGAGGTTGAGTGCATGATCAGACCATTGGTATACATGAGTTTGGGTGAGTGCATTTAGACTGGGTTAGCCTAGAAAGTTTTTTACGGGTTAGGATATTGATCCATGTATAAGTATATATATACATGTATATTGTAAACCCTAGGTAGTGTAACAAATAGTAACAAAGATCACCATTTTCTCCCACATCTCCTCCTCTCTCTGGTCTTTTACACGCTAAGGTGTCCTAGGGGGCACACCTCCAAGCACCAAGGAAGGAGACGCGCCCCACTCTTTCTTCAGACTTAACAATGTGAAGGAATCCTTGCACAACAAGACTAACCATATAGAAGAACTTAAGCTAGGAACTAGTACTGATGCTAGTTGTGATTTAAATGAGATAGATAAAGGAAAAGAAGAGAGTAGATGATTTAACCAAGATCTATAAACCTAAAGTCCTATTCCCTTCAAACCCTAGAAGCTGGTTCTTCTTATAAAAAGCAAGAGGGCATGTAATGAAGAGTCAATGGAGTTGTTTAATCAAGATCATATTAATTTACCTCCAGAATTAAACCCATCTTTAGTCACCCTTTCAGTATCCCATTGAATCAAACTTAACTCCTTAATCCAAAAAACTTAATATATGAGCATTCTAGAAGAACAAATAGGAAAAATTCTTGAACAAACATAGGTCTAAGAATAGGGATCATAAATTATGTTCCCTAAAATTAAAATGAATATATCAATAAAGAGATAACAAACTATCTTTCTGATGATTGGCAATCTAAAATCATTAGAATTTGTCAATCCAATATTTGATATAGGATAGTAAGCTACATTGTGTCTGGCTGAAGATGGTAAACTTAGCACTTATTGGGAGGCAATCCCAATATTTAGTTCTTTCATCTAATTTATCTTTTTATTTTATTTTATTTTTATTAGGATATTTTGAATAAGTTGGAGGGAGAGCCAAATTTTCAAAGGCAT
>QRFJ01000148.1:808032-841201 GCA_006176705.1 Cocos nucifera
GAATTCTTTAATTTTTATTAAAAAAAGATTATTAGAAATAAAATTGAAGTCAAAAAATAAAAATTTAAATTATATAAAATTAAATAGTAGAAATACCATAATAATAAATTTTGGTACTAAAATCTACTACCTAGATCTTAGCATCTACTTACATAAAAATAAAGAACAATAAATTTAAATTTGAAATAAAAATAAAGAGCATGAAATTTAAAGAGCAGAAAAGTAAATTTGTATTAATTAAAATTTTAGAATTTAAATACATAAAATTTAAAAAATAAAAAATAAAAGCAGCTGATCTTGATCTTGGATCGGTGTTGACATTGAGATAGTGTAGAAGTCCCGCTCTTCCTCTTGGCACCGTCTGCCTCGAAGCAACCTTGAACCCAATCATGGCTCTACCCTTTACCATCACCTTTCCATGATTGAAGATACTTGGGTTTGATGGCCTGGAGTCCTATTTATAGAGTATTGGAGAGCTGGATCTTTTGCTGCTGGGTAATGTGGGATTAAGAGAGTATTTTGATTGCTAAATATGATCAAAATTCTGGTAAAAATTTGCTTAAAACACTTGAAATCAAGTCAAACTAGCCTCTCTACTGTCAATTCAAAGCTCTGATCCTTTCTAGCCATCAGATGTTGATCAAACGGTTTGAAAAATCCTAGAAATCATGTTTTAAAAGCCTAAATCAAGTTGGATTCAATGTGGGTCGTCCGATCGTGTGTGGTGGATGATTTTTGACCATTGGATGGAGCTTTGGATGCCTTGATCACCGCTAGGTCTTAAATCAGTAGTCAGATCTTCGTTTGGAATGTGCACAGCCATTCGATTGTGTGATGGGAGCTGAAGAAATTCAAATCAAAATAGGAAAAAGTCTCAATCGTTGGATCATCACCGGTAGGACCACAACCATTGGATGGTGCAAACATTGTTCTCATGGACCCTATAGACCGACCATACCACAGACCGCAATCAATCAGCACCCAATTTTTGCATGTGAAAAGACCATTTTGCTCCATGAACCATGATGAATTTTCTATAAACCCATTAAGGATCTTGGTCCACCATGTGACAGCCTATGATTGGGCATCTTCTGCTGAGCTGGCAGTCCACGCCTGGTTTTGTGGATTGGTGGCTGGCTTTTGTGGTTGAGCTGCTTGGACAGCGTGCTGGCTGAGCTAGGATGTGCCAGCTGAGTTGCTTTCAGTGGCTTGGTTGAGTGCCCTAGCTTGATTGAGCGAGCTGACTGAGCCAAATTAATTTTTTAATTTTTTTTCTTTAAAAATTCCTATTAGGTTCGTTTTAACTCCGTTTTGCTCCAAACTTATTTTATTATGATAAAAAAATGAGCTCTTTCCATTGATAAATATATTTTCTAAAAATAATAAACAAAAATATTTAATTTTTAAAAATAAAATAAATTAATTAATAAATTATTTTTTTATTAGTATTTTTATTGTACTTGTCATCCTGTAAACTTTCTTTACAATGGTACAACTGGTATGAAAAATATTTGTTCATCTTTAGTCTTCTTCCTCTTCTTTTCTTGAAATCAGCAAGCTCTTTTGCACAATGAGGGCTTTTTCACTATCCCCAAAAAGTACAGAATCATCCTCCTCACCATCAGTTTCATCATATGCAGGTTCCCGTTCTTCATCATTAGGTTCTTCTTCTTCAATCAGTGGTTGTTTCCTAAGACAACTAGCAAGTTTCTAGCACTTGTTCTGGGTATGCCCAACTTCGCTATAATTAAAACATCTAATTATGGAAGATCCAGCTTGAGCTAGTCTTGGGGTTCTCATATCAGCAGTACATATAAGAGGGGTAAGGGCTAGGACTGGGTTGCACCACATATCCCTTTGATTATTAGCTGTTGGTACTCGATTATTTTACAGGAAAGGTTCAGGTCAGGGAAAAGGTCTTCATCGTAATTGCTCCTCTGCCACCATAGCCCTATGGTATGCTTCTTTGACTGTCCACATGGTGTGACGCCACAGGATGTCTTGGATCTGTTGTCATAGACCATTGAGATATCGCGTGACCATCTGCTCCTTGCTCTCTACTAGATCATTTTGAGCCACTAGCTGGTAGAACTCCTCCGTATATTCATCAACGGACCTAGGGTCTTGTTGAAGATTCTGTAGGCACTGATATAGGGTTTGGGTATAGTTGAATGGTAGGAACTGCTCCCTCAATGCCTTCTTCTTCTTCTCCTAATCTTGAATTTTTGGTTGCCTCTATGCTTTCGAGTTTTCTTCAATTGTTGCCACCATGCAGAAGATGACCAGTTAATCTAAGGGCAATAAGCTTTACCTTTTTATTGTCAGAAACCTCTTTGTATTTGATGATGGGCTCGATCTGATCCAGCTAATTAAGAAACACCTCTATTTAGACTATCTGAATATTCTGGTAAATCTACTCTGATTGAGTCGAACCAACAGGTTGATTGCTTGAACAACTCTCCATGACCCTCTCATCGGCATATGGAAAGATCCTTATGAAAGGAATTTTCAAAATATGACAACTCTACTTTGGATCTACGATCATCAAGTTTCATCATAGATCTCGCATCTCGGGTTTCCAACTATGCAGGATGTGCAATTAGATCCACTAATTGTCTCCTTAAATCTTTGCACTCCAATATCAGGTCCTGTTCTCATTACATAATTTCTTCATAGGCTGCTGCTTGATTTTCTGGTTGAGTTCTTTTGCGACCACCGCCAGCTATCTGAACTATAGGAAAGAATCACTGCTCACAGATCTAAAGGGCTTTGATACCAACTGATGCAGCTTATAGCATGGCAATTGTCGGGGAAAAAGGGTGAAAGATGCATGAAACAAAAGGAATGAAAGAAAGAGGAAGAAAATCTCTTCTCTCAAAATTTAATTCAATAACTCAAAAATTGACTGACTACAGTGAAGGCCAAGGGCCTTATTTATAGTCTAAAAGACTTAATTCGAAAGCAAAAAAAATCCTAAATAAAGTAACAAAAGAAATTCTAAATGAAATCAAAAAGAACAAAATGAAACAAAGTCAAAAACTAGACTCCTACTCGAACTAGGAATCCTAGTAAACTTGCACACTCCCATAAGCCTATCAAGCAATATAATTAGGCTTCAAAATTTTTAATGATGGAGAAGTAGTTATGCTTGTAGGACTCGAAGACAGGCTTTTGGAATAGGATCATAATAAGGATTCTGACATCGGATGACAAAGTTATGGCCATTCTAGTTTGGCAGTGTTAGAATCCTATAGAATTGGTGCAATCAAATTGAATTCACATCCTTTTGAATCCGATCTCTTAAATTCATATATCTGTCTGCTATAATGTCTACATTAGATCCTTAATTAGAAATATTTCTAATTATGTCCATCCTTCTAAAAGTTTGATTCAACCTAATTCTGCCATCTTGGATTTGCCATTTGAAATCAAATAAGTTGAGCACTATGTATTGCACCTATTCCGATCGATACTATCTCCACCCCAATGGCTGAATTAATGGCTATTTGGTGTGGACTTAAAATAGTTATAAGAATGATATAATCATCTTGGAGGGAGATTTAAAATTGTTCTAACATGGATTAATAGCAAGGAATGTTTGCAACATTTGGCAGCACTCAAAAATATCAAGCATTTCAATTATACAAATTCTTTTGCCTCCACATTCCTCGATGTTGGAAAATATATTCCAAAGTCAATCATCAGTCAATTGATGGTTGTACTACCTTATAATTATAATTAATTTATTATTAAATAAAATATATTTTTTGATATTTTTATCATAAAGTCTACATATTCTAATGAACTTCATTATTGTGATGAAGTTCTTAGAACTATTTAGTTTCAATAAAAAAAAAAATTATCGATTAGTTCTTAAATAGTTCACGATCAAATGATATGTTGTTAATTAAGATGACAGCATTTATCGAGCATAGATCGTTGCATACCATATAGGTTGGTTGTCCTCTTAACTAAGGAGTGTGGAGATATTGGTATGGCATACAAGTGAGATGTATGGGTACATCATCACTGGACGTGACCAATTCTAGAGTATTCTACTATCGAGAGTTGCTCTGATGGGATATAGATATAAATATTCCTTAGACATGAGATCACCATAGTAGTTTACAAGAAACTCATGGTGCTTTAGTACCGCACTAACTGAATTTTTAATTTAGTGATGAAAGATTTCTAGGCACAATCAAGTACTTATGAAGTTGGTGAGTGATCAAGATGGGATTGACTACTCCAAGAGTTGGAGAAGAATGCATCACTATATTTCAATATAGCAAAAATCTTGGCCAGGATAATCCATAAGATGGATTTGATATTTTAAAATACAATATGAATAACCTAATCAAGGTTGACAATTAAACTCTGAGGTATTCTATGAGCATTTTGGTCAAAGAGATGAATTATACAAAAACTATATCCACATGGGTTTTAAGGATGTTGTTCTACATATTCGACCTATCCGATCATCGGGTATCATTGCTAGATGGTCACTTTAATTGGTACAAAAATTAATTTCTATACTATCGACTTAGATTTGGACCTATGGGATCACACACACAAGAGATCTCGATCTGATCGAAAGGTCGATCAATGATTAAAAATCATTCTAAGTTTAAACAATCAATATGATTGATGTTGAACCTAGTATAAGTGTTACAAGAGGATTGATTAGTAATTTAATTGCTACTTGGCTTAATTTGATTAAGCTAGAGGGCTAAGATTAAGTTAAATTAAATATGATTTAATTAAATTTAGTTTGAACTTAATTGGATCAAGTTCAATTGATTTATTGCATGAGCCAAATGCAAGGAAGAACTAATCCTAGTTTAATTAGAACTTGACTGAACATAATCTCTAATTTGATTAAAAATTAAATCAAAATTAAATTTAATTTAATCTGATTTAATAAGATTATTAGTTAGACTAAGATATAATCTAATTATGTTAAATAAATTTTAATTTAATTTGGACCAAGGATCAAGTTAGACCAAGTCAAATTAGGAGTCCTAGTCGATCCTTGGTCCAAGTCAAACTAGGAGTCCTAGTAGTGAGACTAGGACTCCCAAATCCTTGCACCATTCAATCTCCACGCACTCTCCATGAAATTTTATTTAATTTTTTCATGGAATCTCCTTTTTTTAGAGAGAGGACATGCATCCCCATGTTCTATATACTTCTTATATGGTATTTGATTGACGACCAAGTCAAAATAAATTAGTTATTTTGATTTCAAATTCAATTTGATAGTTTATTGTAACTAGAATTCTTATCCATGTATGGTGCCTAAACTTCTGACTTTTTTTAATACTTTTATAAAAAATAAAGGATTTTAATATGCCAAACACCAGGTGGTCCATGCCCAAAAATGAGGGGACTCCCAAGAGTTGGATGCCACAAGTCTAGCCCAATTTGGAGGTCTCTTGACTAGGTATTTGACCTAGACAAGGACTTGTCCATATCTCTCAATATAAAAGAATTTTTAATCTAATTTTTTTTAGATTGTAGATCTAAGAGAGAGGTCTTTGGGCATGGAGAGGTTGGGCACCGAGAGGTTTAGGCATGGGAATTGTAAAGGCACCGATCAAGGTGCTTTGGTGGGAGAAAAAGAGAAGAAGAAGAGGATCTTTATCTAGGATTTTCTTCCATTTATTTCTCCATTCCTTTTATGATTTTCAGAGGTGTCTCAAGTCCAAAATTATCTTCCTCATTTTTTAAAAATTGGAGGGTCCAAGTTTCAAAGAAAGAAAGATCCAGATCAACCATCAAAGAAGGATCAGTGCAGTTCTAGCAAATTATACTGTTTTTCGGGCATCGAACTTCTAATCAGCGATCGAGGGCTCATGTGGACAACTTGTAGAGGCAAGAAATGTGTGCATCTCAGAACAACAATCTCAGGCCTTGATCAGTGAGTTAGAGAACTTGATTTGCAAAGGTATGGATGATACGATCATCTTTCTCCTATCTAGATTTGATCTAGCATAGAATAGCTTTTATGTTGATATGATCAATATGATTTATTCTCATGTTTTAATTTTTGATTTAATATAATGATTTAATCATATAATAGGATCCTAGATCTAGGATTTTTTATGTTTAATTATAAATTAATATGATTAATTCATGCTTTTGCTGCATAGATTTAAAAAAATTTTAAAATCTAACGCTGAAACCCCAGACTAGTTCCTTCAATTGGTATTAAAGCCATGTTATTTATTATATGATTTATGCATGTTTAGATTATATTTTTAGATTAGATCTAATTTATAATCTGATATTTAAATCTAAAATTAAAAATTATGATCACACGGACTGTACGTTGTCCTGCTGTAGGATTTACCCCCTATAGTGAAAAGGTTATCCTGGTACTTTGCCAATTTAAAAAAATTAATCATAAAATTTTAGATTTGATCTAATAATTTTTATGATGGTTTTAATCTAATTTTAATCATGAATTAGTATTGCGATTAGATCTGAAATAATTTATGATTTTTTTTATGCATTGTACATAGTCATAGATTAAAACCTACAACTAGTACTATTAGTCAAATGAGCCGACTCAATTTTTAAGTGAGTCGACCCATTTGGTGAATAGTGCTAGATTATAAAAGAATCTTTTCAAAATTTTAAAAAATATTTTTGAAATATCGAACCCCTAACTCTCAGGCCAAAAACTTAATTAGGAATTAAGTATGATGAATTAGGCTCTAGAATTATGAATTAAAGATCCTAAATCATTGATCATAACGTTGGGTTATTGGGTTAGATGAATTAAGTCCATTAATTTGGTTAGACCTAAGGTTAGTTAAAGAATAGACTAAATTAGAGTAATTGATCAAATCTAATCAAATATTAAATTAGATTAGATCAAGGACTCTTTAGACTCTATTATAATAGTTGTAGTTGGTCAAGTCCATGCCTTTAATGAGGACCAAATGGATCAGATTCATGGCTACACAGTCAAATTCAAAATTGCAAGGTTGATCCAATTAAAACTAATGAACTTGATAGTGTCTAAGGTAAGTTTGGCAGTCCAGACCAGTGATTTTTAATTGGAAGCTACTTACACTGATTTCAATCTTGGATGAGTTAATGGCATATCCCTTCCACTGATCTCACTTACCTAGCTATCCTGGTGAATTAGGTTTTGATTAGATCACTTGATGATTTGGCTTCACCCATGTCAATTAGGTAAATCAGTGTGACTGATTTAGGTGCTCCTAATGCCAGCTTTAATTAGGTTCTTTATGATCTGACTTGATGAAGTCAATGGAAGGATTGAAATTGGCTGGTTCTCTTCTCTCTTTCTTAAAATTAATTAATTAAATCCTTTAAAATTATTAGATTTTTAAAAATAAAATAGTTATGGTGATAACTTGATCATAGCCTTCCATTAAGTGGATGATAATGGGTCCATTAGTTGGATAATCATTGGGAGCCCAAAGGCTTTGTGCTTATCGGCTAATGGAATTATCATTCATAATATGATTTCTTGACGACATCTCTCTAAATGGTGGTTAGGTTAACCAACCAAAGTTGAGCTTAATCATTTATTGGTTAGATGGAGCAAGTATAGTCGTGTTAATAGTTGTACCTAATCCGACCTTTTCAATGGAGGCCCAAGTCTATTGATTAGGAATTGGGGCAAAATTAAATTACTAAAAATTATTTAGAAAAATAATTGGTTATAAACCTATCCTTAGATTTACATGGGTTGACCAACCAAAGTTGGGCTTATGTACAGTCTATGTGGATTCTAGTACCCACTAAGGATTAGGGTATTTTCTCGAATTGGAGGTAGAGGCTACCAGTTCGAATAAAATAGTAGAAGAATCTTTTGATTAAAGTTCAAATCTTTAAATTTAATGAATCAATTACTAATTAGGTTTTGATTTTTCTTGGTGTAGGCATGGCCACTTCTCTTTCATTCTGATCATTATTAGACAATGATAAGCTGGTGGGATTCAACTTCGATAAATAGTATCATAAGTTGAAGATTATCCTAGAGCATGAATGGATCGCGTACGTGCTGACAAATCTGGCACTTGAGGAGCCAGCACCCAAAGCACATGGAATAATCAAAGACACTTATCAAAAGTCACTTAATGATCAAACCATGGTGCATTGTATCATGCTAGCAGCCATGAGCAATGAGTTTAGTCATAGATTCGAGTCTGCTCAGTTAGAAGATATGATTCAAGTGTTGAACAAATCTTTTGGCACATTCGATGATGTTGAGTGGCACAAGACTAATTGTGCCATCTTCAATGCTACGATGAGAGATGGAGCATCAATCACTGATCATGTACTATACATGATCAAACTGATGGAGTGTTTGAGCAAGCTCAGATTTCTCTTGCACGAGCAGCTAGGAAAAGATGCAATTTTAAACTTATTGCCCAAATCTTTTCTCTCATTCCTTACTCATTATAGAATAATAAACTGTGAAGTAAACTATCACAGATTATTGGGGTTACTCCAGAACTTTGAGAAGGATGACTAGCTCCATAAGGAGTCGGTGAACTTAGTGAGAAGATCTTCTTCTGGTTCTCAACCCTTTAAGAAAAGAAAGATGAACAAGAAGAAGAAGAGTAAGAAGATGCAAGTTCAAGCTAGGACATCTATGCAGGGCCAGACCAAGAATGTAAAGCTTAATAAGAGTCAAGCTGAGTGCTTCTTCTACAAGAAGCGAGGGCACTGAAAGAGGAACTATCCTCAGTACATTACCTCCTTGGACTCAAATAGGCCAAGAAAGAAGCAAGTAGTTGCTGGACAAAGTATTTATATGATAACTACTTATAATTTTTCTATTTATAATATTATTGACTGGGTATTGGATACTAGTAGTCCTTATCATATTTGTAATTCGTTGCAGGGGTTGCAAGTCAATAGGAGATTTGAGCAAGGGGAGAGGTTCCTGAACATTGGAGAAGGAAGACCAGTTCTAGTTCTAGCATTAGAAATCTTGAAACATGTATTTAGGTCTCATATCATTGTTCTTAATGATTATCATTTTTGTCCTAATTTTTTTTTAAATGTCATTTCTGTAGCCCTTATGGCCAAAGATAATTATGAAATTTCAAGAAAGAGTTATGTAATGTTATTATGAATGGTGTTACTATATTCTCTAGATATTTAAATAGTGGTGTATATATGTTATCATAATCTATAAATATAGTCTATTCTACTGGCAAGCATCCTAGATTAGATAGTGTATCTGATATATACTTATGGCACTGTAGGCTAGGTCACATCAACAAGAATAGGATAAACAGGATGACTCAAGAGGGAATCCTCGAAGTCAGTGATTGTGAATCACTTCTAACCTGTGAATCTTGTCTTCTTAAAAAATGACCAAGCCACCTTTTACTGAAAAAGATGAGAGAGCTACTAAGCTCTTAGGTCTAGTACATATTGATGGATGTGGACCTATGAGCACTAGTGCTAGAGGTGAATATCTCTACTTCATCATTTTTATAGATGATCTATCCAGATATGGATATGTCTATCTGATAAAATATAACTCAGATTTATTTGAAATATTAAAATAATTTTGAAGTGAAGTAGAAAATAAACTGAAAAGAGTATAAAACTCTTCGATCTGATCGAGGAGGGAAATATCTTTTTGGTAAGTTTCTTACATATCTAAGAGAAAATGGGATTCTCTTCCAATGGACTCCTCCAGGAACACCACAATATAATGGTTTGTCGAAAAGGAGGAATTAGATTCTATTAGACATGGTCTGATCTATGATGGGTTTTGTCAGCTTGTCGATATCCTTCCAGGGATATATACTCAAATTGGCTTGCTATCTTTTATATAGGGTTTCAAGTAAGTCTGTGATTAAAACTTTATATGAGATATGGATGGACGTAAGCCAGCACTTTCATACCTTAAGATCTGGAGGTGCCCGACTTATGTGAAACGATTAATTTCAGATAAACTTGGACCTAGGTCTGACTAGTGCACATTCATCGGGTACCCTAAAGAATCAAAAGGATATATTTTCTACTATGCTGATGAATAAAAAGTGTTCATCAATCTTAAAGCAATCTTTTTGGAAAAAAAGTTTCTTGGTGAAAGAACTATTACCTCTAAGGTTGAACTTGATAAAGTTTAATAGATAGAAACACCGACACCTATAGTTAAACTAGAATCAGATTTAATTAGATTAAATTTGGAGCCTAATGTACCTACACCATTAAGGCAATCCGATAGAGTACTACATTAGTCGAATAGATACTACAGTTTCTTGGTCTGAGATGATGATCCCATCAAACTCGATGAGAATGATAAGGATTCGATCACTTATATGAATGTAATGCAGAGGCCTGATTCCGAAAAATGGCTTGAGGCCATGAAATCTAAAATAGAGTCCATGAAGGTCAATGACGTATGGACTTTGGTTGACCCATTCGAAGGGGTTAAACCTATTGGATGTAAGTGGATCTTCAAAAGGAAGAGAGGCACCGACAGAAAGGTGGAGAGCTATAAAGTCCATCTGGTTGCAAAGGAATATCGTCAACATTATGGTATTGACTATGATGAGACATTCTTTCCTATGATAATACTAAAATTTATTTGGATAATACTTGCTATAGCTATCCATCTGGACTATCAGATCTAGCAGATGGATGTGAAGATAGCTTTTCTAAATGGAGAGCCAATCGAAGAAGTGTATATGATACAATCTGAGGGGTTCGCGTCTATAGATGAGTCCAAGGTATGCAAGCTTCAGAAATTCATTTATAGATTGAAGCAAGCATCTCGGAGTTAGAACATGCATTTTAATAAGGTGATCAAAATATATGGATTCATTAAGAATGAAGAAGAGCCCTACATTTATAAGTGAGTGAATGGTCCGATAGTGGTATTCCTTATCTTATATGTAGATGATATTCTCTCAATCGAGAATGACATCCCCACACTACAAGAAATAAAAGTTTGGTTGTCATCTCAGTTCTCCATGAAAGACTTGGGTGAAGCATCCTACACCCTAGGAATGAAGATCTATAGTAATAGATCTAAGAGGATGCTTGGGTTATCCCAGTCCATGTACATAGAAACTATACTAAAGAGGTTTAGCATGGAGAATTTCAAGAAAGGCTATCTTTCGATAGGCCATGAAATTTCTCTCACTAAGAAGTATTATCTGATAACTCTTGAAGAGAGAGAGCATATGAGTAGAGTCCCATATGCTTCGATAGTGGGATCTATCATATACGCCATGACATGTATGAGATCAGATGTGGCATACTCACTAGGAGTTATGAGTAGACACCAATCTAATCCAGAAGAAAACTACTGAAAAGTAGTTAGAGCCATCCTTAAGTATTTAAAAAATACTAAGGATCAATGGTTGGTTTATGATGAGTTAGATGTAAAACTTGAGAGGTTTACAGACTCTAGCTTTCAATCTAATTATGATGACAGCAAAAGCATGTCAGGTTGTGTCTTTACTCTAAATGGTAGAGCTGTCTGCTGAAAAAATTTCAAGCAGCATACTATGGCAAACTGTTTGTGAAGCAGAGTACATCGTAGCATTAGATGCCATGAAGGAAGCTGTGTGGCTAAAAAAATTCATCATCGAGCTCAGAGTAGCACCCTTCCTTAATGGACCGATCCTGATCCACTACAACAGCACTAGTGCCATTGCTCAAGTGAAAGAACCAAAAGCACACCAGTAAAAGAAGCACATACTGTGCCCCTACCATCTGGCCTAGGAGATCGTGGATCGAGGTGATGTCGATCTTCAGAAGATCGACGAAAAGAAAAACCTAGCCGACCCCTTCACTAAAGCTCTGGTGATAAAGGAGTTCAACAACCATAAGTCGAAGATGGCTTTAGATACTATAATGACTGACTTTAGGACAAGTGAAAGTTATTGAAAAATATGCCCCAAAATCAATCATCAGTCTATTGACGATTGTGCTATCTTATAATTATAATTGATTCACTATTAAATAAAATATATTTTTTAGTATTTTCATCATAAAGTCTACATCTTCTAATGAACTTCATTATTGTGATGAAGTCCTTAGGACCATTTAATTTTGATAAATAGAGAATTTATTGATTAGTCCTTAAACAGTTTATGATCAAATGATACACTATTAATTAGAATGACAGCATTTATCGAGCATAGATCATTGTATGCCATATAGGTTAGTTATCCTCTTAACCAAGGAGTGTGGAGATACTGGTATGGCATACAAATGAGATGTATGGATACATCATCACTGGACTTGATCAATTCTAGAGCATTCTACTATCAAGAATTATTCTGATAAAATATAAATATAAATATCTCTTAGACCTGAGATCATCATAGTGGCTTGCAAGCAACTCATTATGCTTTGGTAGAAGATTTCTAAACATAGTCAAGTACTTGCAAAGTCGATGAGTGATCAAGATGGGATTGACCACTCTAAGAGTTAAAGAACATCACTGTATTTCAATATAGCAAAAATCTTGATCAGGATAATTCATAAGATGGATTTGATATTTTAAAATACCATGTGGATGACCTAATCGGGGTTGACAGTTAAACTTTGAGATATCCTATGAGTATTTTGGTCAAGAGGATGAATTATATAGAAACTATATCCATATGAGTTCTAAGGATATTATTCTATGACCTATCCGACCATCGGGTACCATTGCTAAATGATCAATTCAATTGATATAGAAATTTTTATGCTACTGGCTTAGGTTTGGACCTACGGGGTCATATATATAAGAGATCTTGATCTGATCCAATGGTTGATCAACGAATAAGAATCGTTCTAGGATTAAATAATCAATACGATTGATGTTTAACCTAGCGCAAGTGTTGTAAGAGGAACGATTAGTAAGTTGATTGCTAATTGATTTAATTTGATTAAATCAAAAGGCTAAGATTAAGTCTAATTAAATATGATTTAATTAGATTTGGTTTGAGCTTTATTGGATCAAGTTCAATTGGTTTTTTGGATGAGTCAATTGCAAGGATGAACTAGTCCTAGTTCAATTAGGACTTGATTGAACCTAATCTCTAATTTGATTAAAAATTAAATTAAAATTAAATTTAATTTAATCTAATTTAATAAGATTATTAGTTGTACTATGATCTAATCTAATTGGATTAAATAAATTTTAATTTAATTTAGACCAAGGATCAAGTTGGACCATGTCAAATTAGGTGTCCTAGTGAGACTAGGACTCCCAAATCCTTGCACCATTCAATCTCCATGCACTCTCCACAAAATTTTATCTAATTTTTTCATAGAATCTTTCTTTTGTAAAGAGAGGACATGCATCCCCACATTCTATATACTTCTTACATGGTATTTGGTTGAGGACCATGTCAAAATAAATTAGTTGTTTTGATTTCAAACTCTACTTGATAGAGTTTGTTGCAACCAGAATTCTTATCCATGTATGATGCCTAAACTTCTAATTTTTCTCTAAAATTTTTATGAAAAATAAATGATTTCAATGCACCAAACACCAGGTGGTCCATTCCCTAAAAGAAGGAGGGGATGCCCAAGAGTTGGATGCCCCAAGTTTAGCCCAATTTGGAGGTCTCTTGACTAGGTATTTAACCTAGACAAGGACTCCTCCATATCTCTCAATATAAAAGGGTTTCTAACCTAATTTTTCTTAGATTACAGATCTAAAAGAGAGATCTTTGTGCATGGAGATGCTGGGCATAGAGAGGTTTAGGCGTGGGAATTGTAAAGGCACCAATCAAGGTGCTTTGGTAAGAGAAAAAGAGAAGAAGAAGAGGATCTTCTTCTAGAATTTTCTTTCATCTATTCCTCCATTCTTTTTATGATTTTCAGAGGTGTCTCAGGTCCAAAATTATCTTCTTCATCTTTTAGAAATTGGAGTGTCCATGTTTCAAATAAAGAAAGATTCAAATCAACCATTGAAGAAGGATCAGCACAGATTGTGCTGATTTTTGGGCATCAGATTTTGATCAGCGATCGAGGGCTCGTGTGGATAACTTGTAGAGGCCGGACATGTGTGTAGCTCAAAATGATAATCTCAAATCCTAATCAATGAGTTAGAGAACTTGATTTGCAAAGGTATGGATAATACGATCATCTTTCTCCTATCTAGATTTGATCTAGCATAGAATAGTTTTTATGTTGATATGATCAACATGATTTATTCTCATATTTTAATTTTTGATTTAATATCATTCTTTAATCATGTAATAGGATCCTAAATCTAGGATTTTTCATATTTAATTATGAATTAATATGATTAATTCATATTTTTGCTACATAGATTCAAAAAAGTTTTAAAATCTAATCCTAAAATTCCAGACTAGTTCCTTCAGCCGGGAGATAATCACATGGTAGACTATTTTGCCAACATAGTAAGCATTGAGCAAGCTAAAAGGGTTTGGTTTGAAGACCTTGTTCCTATCTTATCTTATTTCATTAAAGTGGATGGAGGGGCATCACATTTATTAGCTTATAATGAGTTATATCTCAATCCTCTCTTATAAAGGGGGAGAAAAGGGCAAGAATGGTGTTGAGCCTATAAACAAACCCATTGAAATCAGGCAAAAGTTGTGTTCAAACAAGCCCATAAAACTTTTTAGCTAATATTTTATAATCAGTCTGTACCTATCATTATAACATTTGAAAATGTGTGTTACAAATATTTTTATAGGTCCGAAGAACCTTAACAAATACCTAAAATGCAATTAACTGAGTCTACAGAAGTGGCAGGTAGATATGTTTTTTTCAATTGTCAATGTTGCAGCCAATCCACCCACGCCTATAGTTGAATGCCAGAAAACCTATAAAAGCAAGTCCACACAGACTAAAGTTAGCTTCAGCAGAGACTCTCCGATACTTAAGTTAGTAGGATGGACTCATCGAACAAAAAATTAAAAGCAAAGTAGTAGAGTTTGCCCTAAGAGTATCTTGATGTGTCTTACCAGACTAACTAGTTTACCTCCCTTTTATAGGTATTGGAATGATAACCGCTTAGCACATGGGTCTCTCTTTTTTTTGGTGTAGTACGATCGTGGGTAGGTAGTTAAGACCATCCACTAATCGTCGTTATCCACTCTTCTCGGGGGTGGTTTTATAGGGCCGATAATGAGCCAGATGAGTTATTTGGAGAGCTTCCATCAATCAGTCAACTGATTTTGCACCGATCAATCATCAGTCGATCGAAAGGTTTGAAGTCGATGATTGTCTACCATGTGGAGAACCTAAAGCTGACTATCACCTTAGTGAATCCCAACCAATGGTTAGTCGGTCGGAAGAAGCAATCTGATCATCATTTGTTAGGTTGATCATCCATCCGATGGCCATGTGTCGGTGCTCCCGTTAATATATTAGTTGGACAATTGATGGATCGGCAAGCCTTCTTTATGGTGATGATCGATTTGATGTTAATTACCATCCTTCAGCCAATTAATCAATAATCTACTAGGTCAGTTGAACATCGATCATCAAGTCAATCATTCGATGGTTCGTCAAGTAATTTGTCAACCACCCATCATTGATCGTCAATCGATGAACATCTATAGATTTTCAATGGTTGGTCGGCTGTAAGTTGGTGAGTCAGACGACAGATTGACAACCCCAATAGTTGCCCCCCATGCCCAAGTTTGGTGCAATGATTTTATACTTTGGCTTGATGCATCGAACGTCGGGAGTCGACATGTGCAATTGCTTCGAGCTTCATTCTGTCGCCTGCCATTAGTGATCTCCACGACATTCAATAAGGTTGCTATCCAATGCTTTGGGGATCACAACGATTGCCATTAATAGTCGTACGGCCATGGGGCTTGAGGGATTTGATGCTTGGCCGATCTTCGGTCGATATGTATTAGCATCTTTTGGGGCCTCTGCATATCACGACACCCTCCCCACTCCCCACCCCCCCGATGGCTTTTCTTCTATCACTTTCAGCAGAAGTAAATTTTGGGTAGTTTGTTTATTCCTTTGTCTTTTAGCTTTTAGGTTCGAGGTTCAAACCTTTCTTCTGACATCCTTTTCCTTTTTTCTTTATTTTGTCAAGTTGCATATATGTCTAGTTCCTGTAGTGGTTCATTGCTGGGTCCGGCAGTCGAAGCATCCATGCTGACAATGTTGATTGTGAAGCAACTTCAGGATCAATACTAGATCTCAAAGGACTTTGGGCTATTGGCTCCTAGCCCCGATTGTCGGGTGATCTCACCTCTATTGAATTTTGTTGCTTTTTACTTAGAGAATCTTAGGTTGGGCCTTAGATTTCCTATTCCAGGGTTCGTTCAAAATGTCTTCGATTACTATTGGGTGTATCTGGCCCACTTGGCACCAAATTCCATTCGGCTTCTGATTATCTTTATCCTGTTGTGTCAGTTAATTTTGATGAACCCTCAACTTTTTCTATGTAGAGCCTTCTTTGCCCTTCGACCCCATTCGAAAGCCAATGGATGGTGATACTTTGCCCCAAGGAGGGGCCTTTCTTTTATCACTGGTCTTCCATCATCCATTCATGACTGGGAGACCCAATTTTTTTTGTATCATCTCCCACTTCCTAGGGCTTTCCATCGGTGTGGGGTGAGCCGAGTGTCAATCCAAATGAGAACAATTGGGTGGATCTGATCAATCGAGAGGACTTTCTTTGGCTAAAAGACATGGAAGTTTCACTATAGAAAGAATTAAACACTGAAGAGGCTCTGTACGAAGCTGGACTTGGTTCGGCGCCATCCATAGGTACACGTAGTGTCCATTATTTTGCATGTCCTTCCATTCAGTCGGTTATTGATACTTAACTGGATGTGTTATTCTACTTTGTAGGGATGCATCTTCCTCTTGGAATTTCTATGGATGAAGTTCATTAATTTGCCACTTGAAAGAGGGTGGTGTCTGATGCCGGTTCATCACATGCATCAAAGAAGGGTCGGGCAGCTGGTCCTTCAGTTGCCTCCAGTTATGTCGACATTCCATCGATAGCACCTTTTGGAACCATCGATGCATCTATCATTGCCCTCTTCACTCAAATGGCGGTTACATCTACCAAAGCCCCTCTGGCCGTCACATGATTAGAAGAAGATGCTGTTATAGTTGATGCTCTAGCTATAATTTCTATGTCAGGAGCTCAGCCGGCCATTCTTGCACTCATTCCACGATCGGCTCCAGTTCATCGGGGATGCTCGTTGTCTCCATCCACACCAAAGTGGATGTCGGTGCCTCTCGAATAGTCATCTATCCAAGGAAAAGGGAAGGCACTAGTTCCTTCTGCATTGGCTAGGAGTGATGCTTCTAGCCATGGATATACGGACTTCGAACGAATTGATATTCAGATCCCAAATGGTGGATCGGCTCTTTCTGACCCCTAGCTAGCGAGGAGCTTAGTTCATGCCATTCTTCTTTTGACTGATTGGGAGTCAAGGAAGAGTCAGACTTTGGCTGAATTATTTGGGTCATTCTACCCGACCTTTATTAGGGTAAGTTGGTAATTTGCTTTTTTTTTGACTAACTTGGTTTATTTTTTTTTAATAGTGGGCTCACAATATAGTCGAACTTGAGTCAGCCTATCATAAAATGGCCAATTTTTAGTATGCATGGTCCGACACCGTGTCGGCTGCAAATGCCAAACGAGATTCTACTATTTATCGATTGGAGTAGCTAGAGAAGGAAGCCGCTATTCGGGAGAAGGACTTGTCCAATCAAGTCTCCCACCTCAGAGTCGAGCTTGGATTGGTAAGGTTCAAACTTGAGTCAGTTCGGTCTGACCTTATGTCGACTTAGGAGGAAGTGAAGGCATAGGAGAATCGCATTAAGAAGAAGAAACATGCGATGAATAAGCTGAAGAAGGATCACGACAACTAGGCTAAGGAGGCGGAGGACTGGCATCGAAAATGGTAGTCTGCCAATGAGAAGGCATCTTTGGCCAAGATGGAGATCCAGGTTCTATGACAGGATCTCATTGGGCAAAAGAGCTGGGCATCTAGAAATTTAAGGACTCGACCGATCTGAAGACTTTGATCCTTCAAGGAAGTGAAACTTCCTTTTGGATCGGAATTGGTGATGGTTGGGATGTCGTTAAACAGCTTTATCTTGACCTTGATCTCAGCAGCATCATCATCTAAGATGCCTAAGAAGAGGAAGAGGGAGGCGACGACGGATCACCTGGTGGCCCGATGGATGACAGCACTCCTACTACTGCTTCTGTTCCAACTGAGTTGGCTCCTCCTACAGCTCCTGCAACTTCAATTGAAGGTGCTTTGGTTCCCTCAGCGCTGATGGATATAGCTCTTCAGTTGGCTACTGATGTTCCATCGGAGAGCCAAGGAGTTGCCTCGATCAAAGTCGTTTCGCTGACTGATGCTATACTGACAACCGAAGTTGAAACCACTTTCGATCAACCTTTAGAGCAGCTGATTGACAAGTAAACTTACACTTTTATTTTCTTTCAAGACTAAAGTCTAAATTTTTGTAAGGACTAAAAGTCCATTTTGTAACTTTCTTTTTATAGTAATGAAAGAAAAGTTTAGTTTGTATTTATTTTCTTTGATGCCAATTTGTCGTCCATTATAACTATCTATCATCCAGTAATCAAATCTGAATTAGCATCATCCATCAGCTTCTAATTCATCTTTGCCGAACGACGTTCATTTTTTAACTTAGTGTCATTGGATGAATAAAGGTTCGTCTTTTGATGTCACTTCATGAAATGAATTGAGTCGTCTTCCTGACTTAGTCTTGATGAACGAAGTTTGTTTTTAAAAACTTTGATTGATCGATCGTTAACCAATCTTTTATCAATTTTATGTAACCAACTATTAGCTAGTTCTTTAACTGACTTAAAGTCAAATTTCTAACCAACCAATACTTAGTCATTTATTAAGACATTCATAGGTCAGGGGCAAGCCAACCCTAGGTTGGTTTCTAACCAACTTTTAGTTGATTTTTTACCAACTTATACTTAACCAAATCATTGAAGTGCTTGATGATCAGGATTAAGCCGATCATGGGTTAGTTTCTAACCAACTTTTAGTTGGTTTCTTACCAACCAATACTTGATCAATTTGCTGAAGTGCATGACGATCGGGTGCAAGCCAACCGTCCCTCGATTCGGCCATAGCCAAATCGGTAAGGGTCATGTTCTTTACGTGTTGGGGCAAACCAACCAGTTTACAACTAGTAGTTTGATGCTTTTCTTTCTTTATTATTTCATAAGAAAGTTATGCATCGATATTGGCTATTGGTCGGTCGGTTGTTATGTCACAGGAGATCGACTTGTTTTCGATCAGCTTAACCGATTGTTTAAGATGTGCCAATCGGTAGTCAACATCAAAAGAAATACTGACTGATGATCGTCGTCTATCAGTCAATTGTTGAATCATGCTGACTGTGGTATGCTGATCGTCGGTTGGTTGTAATGTTTAGTTGATGGTTGATCAATTAGTTTTCATCCATTATTTTTGAAGTTGCACCGATTCTCATCCGACTGGTTTATTCAATTTTCAATCAATTGACATGTCGATTAACCGATCGTTGTTCATGGAGAGGATACCTTGGTCTTCTTTGAAGAAACCTTTGTAAAAATTTTATTCTTTATGCCTATCAAAAGTACATGGAGCTGATTTTATTAATAATACACTTTAAGATTGTCAGTATTACATGTTTCAAAGAATTTTCACTATGTTTAGTGTTTTCGAGTCGGTATGCACCAAGTCAAAGGGTCTCCATTATTCGATAGGATCCTTTCCAATTTAGAGAGAGCTTTTCTTGGTCCAACGGTTTGGATACTTTGGCCTTTCCCAGGATTAAGTCTTCTGGATGGATTTCCTTCAGTTTGACCCTTCTATTGTAGTATCTTGTGACTCGCTGTCGACAAGCGGCCATCCTGAGTTGAGCTTGTTACCGCACTTCAAGTAACAGATCCAAATCTGCACTTCGATGATTCCAAGTTATTTGACTCATCATATTCTCTTCCACTCTCATTGACGGTAGTTTGACTTTGATGGGTATCGCTGTCTCTATTTCGTAAGCAAGGTTAAAGGGAGATTTGCCCATCAAAACTCGGAGGGTTGTTCGGTAGGCCCATAACACCAAAGGTAGTTTCTTCTATCCAGAGATCTTTAGCCTTGTTGAATTAGATTTTTAGGCCATGAAGAGTCATTCGATTTGTGACCTCCTGCATTCTCTGTTGACTATGGCATGGCTGACAAATATCAAGCTTGTACATGATATGATATGTCGTGCAGAAGTATTTAAAGTTTTAGTTGTCAAACTATCGATCATTATCAATTATGATAGTATATGGGAGTCCAAATCTATAGATGATAGATTTTCGAATGATGTCTTCCATCTTACTTTCCATAATCTACACCAAAGATTTGACCTCCATCCATTTTGTAAAATAGTCGATGGCAATGACCAAAAATTTTCTTTATCTAGATGCCAGAAAAAAAGAGCCAAGTATGTCGATCCCCCACTGTGCAAGCGATCATGGAGCTATGATCGATGTTAGTTGCATCACTGATTGGTGTTGAATGTTGGCGTATCTTTGGCACGGCTTGCATATTTAGACGAACTCAATTGCATCCTTCCGCATTATTGTACAATAATATCCTTATCGAAGGATCTTATAGGCGAGGAACTTGCCTCCAAAGTGATTTTCATAGATTTTCTCATGGACTTTCCGAAGCGCGTAGTCGACATCAATAGGTCCCAAACACTTCAATAGCAGAAGGGAGAAAGATTGCTTGTAGAGTCATCCATCCATCATGATGTATTGCGAGGTAGTCCATCTTAAGCGCTTTGCTTTCAATGGATCATTGGATAGGGTTCCTTCAGTTAGGTACTTAATAATTGAATCCATCCAACTTGGCTCATCGTTGATCTACAATATTTCTTCCATCCTTCAATACTTAGTGCATCGAGATACTCGATGTACGTTCGATCAAGTTCGTTGGGGGTAGTAACGATGAGTCAGGAGAGTGCATCAACCCGAGCATTCTTTGCTCTAGGGATGTGCAAAATGTTGAAGTATTTGAAGATGAAAGTTTGGTCCTTCACTTTCTCCAAATATTTCTGCATCGTCAGATCGTGAGCTTCGAAGCCGCCTTTGACTTATCCTGCTATGAGTTGAGAGTCGATGGATGTCTTCAGCTCATCGACACCAAGCTCTTTGGCAATTTTCAAGTGGCAAGAAGAGCTTCATATTCAACTTGATTATTCGAAGCTTTAAAGTTAAATCAGATGGTGTACTCAGTGATTGTTCGATTGGCACTTGCCAAGATGAGTCTAGCACCGCTTCCAAGGGCATTTGATGCCCGATCGACATGTAACACCCAAGCCAACTTATAATCAATTTCAAGGGTGTTTTCTACTGACTTGCAAGTCACTTTTAGATTAGGCTTGTCATCTGAGATGGTACACTCGATAATAAAATCGATTAGAACCTAGGCCTTCATTGACAGGCGAGGGCAATACTGAATATCGAATTCGCTGAGCTTTATTATCTATTTTGCTATTCAGCTTGAAGTATTCGATCGATGCAAGATCGATTTCAGAGGCTGGTAGGTTAGAACATGTACTATATGGGCTTGAAAGTAGGGCTAAAGCCGTTGCATCGAAATGATCAAGGCATAGATCATCTTCTTGATCTTTGAATATTGGGTTTCGGCATTGTGAAGTACTTTACTTGCATAGTTGATGGGGTTCTATACTCAACTTTCATCTTCTCTGATCAAAACTGAACTAACAGCTTCATTGAATATGGCCAGATATATGTATAGAAGTTCTCCATCCATTGGCTGTATAAGCAATGGAGGAGTCATCAGGTATTTCTTCAGCTCTTCGAAGGATCATCAGCATTAGTTGGTCCATGAGAAATCTTTAGTCTACTATAGAGTCTTAAAGAATGGAAGACATCTCTCAGTAGACTTGGAGATGAATCAGTTAGGTGTGGTGACTCTTCCGTTGAGCTGTTGCACCTTCTTCTTCGAAGTTGGATGTTTCATATCGATGATTGCTTTTATTTTTTTAAAATTTATCTCGATTCCTCGACGTGAAATAAGAAAATCAAGAAACTTTTTGACCATCACTTCGAAGGCACATTTGGTCGGAATTTAACTATCATTCGATATCATCAAAATGTGTCGAAAGCCTCTTCTAAGTCTCGAACGTGGTCCTAACTTTGAGTACTTTTTACCTAGCATATTGTCAACATACACTTCTATATTCCTACCCTAATCTGTGGCTTGAAGACCTTGTTCACCAACCATTGGTAGGTCGCTTCTACATTTTTGAGTCTGAACGGCATGACTTTATAGTAATAAATTTCCTTATTAGTGAATGAAAGCAATATGTTCTTCATCTTTGGATGCCTATTCAGATTTGATTGTAGCCTATGAAAGCATCCATAAAACTTCAAGAAGTTGATGCTCCGATGTTGCATCGACCAGCTGATCGATCTTCAGAAGAGGAAAACTATCCTTCGGATATGTCTCATTCATGTTGGTATAGTTGATGCATATGCATCATTTTTCATTGGCTTTTTTATACTATCATGACATTCGCAAGCCAATCTAGATAATGGGTCTCTCTGATGAAGCCTGCCATGATGAGTTTGTCCACCTCTTCATCGATAACTTTTTATCGCTCGGGAGTGAATGGTCGCTTCTTCTATCTCACCGACTTGACATTTGGATTGATGTTTAGTTGATGAGTTATTATTTTTGGAGGTATGCCCAGCATGTCGATTGCCGACCAAGCAAGTACATCAGCATTAGCTCTCAGCAACTAGATCAGCTGCTCACGCTCCATCATCTAAAGCTATGACCTAATTTGAATAACTTTAGTTAGGTCATTCCTTTCAATGGGATTGAGACCAGCCATTCGGTCGGTTTGTCCCACTTTTCATCCTCCTACTGATCAAGTCTTTCCAGTGGTAGAAAGTCTTCTGACTTATTTTTGTTTGTAGTAATTATGAGATAACATCGGGCAATCTGCTGGTCACCTCGTATCTCTCCGACTCTAATTTTAGTTGGAAATCGGACCAACAAATGATATGTCAACACTATCACCTTGAGAGCGTTAAGTCTCGATCTTCCAAGTATGGCATTGTATACTGATGGAACTCTAACAACCATAAAAGTCAAGATGATAGTGCTTTGTCGAGGCTCTATCCTCGTAATCAATGAAAGATCAATCTCTCCCTCAACGTCGACAATGTCTCTTATAAATCCGACCAAGGAAATGGGAACTCTTCAGAGTCATTCTGTCGATAATTTTATTCAAAAGAAAGTCGAGTAAAATAAAATATTGGTTAAGGTTTCATTATCAATGAGAATTCTTTTTACATCATAGTTTGCTATTGTCATTGAGATGATGACAGCATCATCATGGAGAGTTTGAATTTTTCTTACATCGTCATCCAAAAAAAAATAAGTTCATCGAATTATCACTTCTCAGCTGATTCTTCTTCGAAAGTTGGCCTCCTGCTCTTGGTCGCCTAGAGATTATGTTGATCACCCTGACCATCGATCGATTTTAATGAATCTCTTCTGACAATGGTGGTTGATCAGCATCTGGCTGGGTCGGGCAATCAAGCCAAAACTTGGCAAGATATTTCCATCAAATGAGAGTCTCGATCTCATCCTTTAATTGGAAGCACTATTCAGTGTCGTGGCCATAGTCGTGATAAAATTGATCGTACTTCCTTTTGTCCTTGCTTTCGGTTCTTCATCGGCGAGGGTCGGCATGAAGGTATTCCCTCCCTTCAATCTCCATCAAGATCTATGCCCTGTGGAGTGGAGAGGAGTATAAGTATCGTACCGACTCTTCATATTGGTTGGCACTGGGTTTCAAGTCGGGAGGACGTCACTTCCTTATTCAGAATAAGGTCAGGTTTGGTCCTGACCGAAGCATCATTCTTTCATTGTTTCTTCTTCTGATCTTTTTTCATTTCAATTGGCACCGGTCAGAAGCATGCCTTCTTCTACATGAATGTATTTATCCATGCACTCCAAGAGTTTAGCATAAGTCCTGGGGGTGGTTCTTATTTAGCGAGTAGATGAACCAAGAGCCCCATAGATCCTACTTCATGGTCAAAATGGCTATATCTTCATTGAGATTTCAGATCTCAAGCATGGCGGCGTTGAAACATGCCATGAAGGCCTGAAGAGTCTCTCCTTCGCCTTCCCTGATCGAGATGAGACTGTCTGAAGTTCGTGGCATTCTTTTACTGGTGCTGAAGTGAGCCACGAAGGAGTCTTCAAATTGCCCAAAAGAGTTGGCACTTTCTGACTGAAGCTTAGTGTACCAGGCTCGAGCAGCTTTCTGAAGGATGGTCGAGAAGTCGATGCACATGAGAGCATCATTCACCTCCTGAATCATCATGAGAGTCTTATAGCTCTCGAGATGATTGATTGGATTGGTGGATCCATCATACGGCTCCATCTAAGGCATCTTGAATCGTGACGGGATCGGCTTGTCCAAGATGCGTGAGGAAAAAGGAGCTGCATGAGTGCGGAGTGAAGGAAAATCCTGATTTTCCGATCCATGTACGTTCAGATCTGATCAGATCAAGAGATATATTTCAAAAATTTTTTTCTTTGATCCATATCAAATTTGGGATGTTTCAGATTTGATTCTTATTATTTTAATAAATAAAATAAATTTAGATAAATTAAATTATATTTAATTTACCTTGATTTGGGTAATCCTATTACCCTGTTGATGATCCTGATTGCAGCGGAAGGTTCTGGATCTTAGCCACGCAAGCGCCTGGCCTCTACCGGTATCCACTCGGGTTGGATCTGGAGATCCTCTTCTTCTCTATCACGTCTCCAAAAATCAGATCTGGATCTGATCTGGAGGATCTTCAAAACTCCTTTTGAAGATCAGCAGTCGTCCTTTGCAGCAGCGCAGCCTTCTTGCTTTTGATCGCCTTTCTTTGATCTGGATCGCACCAACCAAGGTCCAAAACTCTTTTGGACGTGGAGAGGAGAGGGAGAAGGAGACTTTGGCATGGAGGAAGGAGGGGAGAGGCAGCCTTGGGGCATGGAGAATTGTGATTGCTCTTTGAGTTGGGCGCAGGGTCTTATTTATAGACTAAGCTTGTGATCCAACTCCTCTTCTTCCCAACCAATCACAACCCTTTGTGAAATCAGATCTAAATCTGATTGGTGGGAATAGAGTCCCCTGGATTCCTCCTTAGAGGGTGCCTAAGACCAGTCAAACTGGATTCTTAGAAGAACTCTAATTGGAATCCAAAAAGGAGGATGGAGTCCTTGTCCAACAAGGACTCCTAGGCGCCTCCAACTTGGGCACACGCCAAGGGTGGCGTGCGCCCTTCCTCCTTGCCAGGTTCTGGCAGGGGGACAGGCCCCCACCAGCTCTCCAATAGGTGCATGACATGTGGTCAAAAGTCAAAGTGTCAATGGTCAACGTTTGACCAGTCAAAGGTAGACTTTTGACCAAAGTCAAAGAACAAGAAATGGCAGGTGACCAAAAATGGCAGGTAATGTCTTACAAAATAAGACAACCTTTTCTGACTTGGACAACCTCCAGTCAGACCATATGAAGGCCTCTGATTGAGCACAAACTCCTTTGGCTCAGTCAGGACAACTTATTTATGATAGTAAAAGAAGAACGTTAGGTTCAATCGAGTGCTAGCACGATTTCCTTGAACCTAATTGAATCTCATTCAGATCAATTGAACTAGATCAGTTCAATTGATGATCACCAGATTCAAACCCTTGTTTGTGTGACCCAGTTAGGTTCAGTTCTGTATGGTAATGGGATATGTCATGATCTCTATCATCGACATCATCGAAACTCCTTTCGATGGATCAGAACTCTTCTGATTCGAACAGCTAGAATGATCGATCATCTAAATCATTCTAATTGCTCCCAAAATCCACCAGTGACACCTAGCAGTATATGGTGGCAACCCATCAGAGCTGAATGCGAACCTCTTGGTGCAGCTACCTGTGTGATTAAGTTCTTCTATCTTGAGCCCCGATCAGATTAGGGTTAAGGTGAACTCGTCAAACCCTAGTCTCTGTCATATGATGTAATCATTCGATTCGAGTCCAATGTGAAAATCTAAATAGAAACTCTTTCTATTATTTCACTCTGCCATGGCCATGGGCTTCTGGACTTGATTCTCATGATCATCATAGGGCTGCTCCTCTACCACCGAGGTAGATAGATTCCATCTTGATGCAATCCAGTTCCTACAATGAACATGCTATAGCCAACATACACCTCAGGGTTCCATATGGCTAGGAGACCGAGTAATGGTGTAGTCAAACTATAACACCCTCAAGGTGAACTGCCGATGCATCTCAGGTCAAAGAACCAGACACACTACTGCAGCATCGAGTCAGTCATTGACGAGAAGGTAGACTCCCTAATGACTACTCGAGGTGGTCACGCTCAGTGCCCTCGTTCTCTAACGAGTACCTGTACTCTCGCTCCGGTGTCTCCACACCGTAGACTCAAGACTCATCTACTAAAGAGAAGCGATTGTACACCAACCTTCCGGATCAATCACCATCCTCGTGATGATCCTATGGTCGGGAGCATTTTATGAGTTAATAATGATTATTCATGTCTTAAATTTTCAACTCTTGAAAATATGAATTATCATTACCATTAACTCAAAGGATGTATCACAGACACTAAATACACATATGTGATAGAAAATAACCCATTTTATTGATTATAGTCAAAATTATAATTTTGCCCCTAGAAGTGTATTACAAGTGTCAGCCAATTCTGGCTTCTAGGGCACATATATCTAACAATCTCCCACTTGTCCTAAAGCCAATTGGCTACAAGTCTAAGTCCCATCTTCTCAAGGTGGGCTTCGATCTTCTGCTGGCCCAACGGCTTTGTAAGTGGGTCTGCCACATTATCTGTGGAGTTGACTCTCTTGACCTCGACGTAACCCTTCTCGAGGTAATCGCGGATGAGGTGGTATCGCCGCTCAATGTGCTTGGATTTCTGGTGAGACCTCGGCTCCTTAGCAAGGGCTATGGCGCCATTGTTGTCGCAGTATAGAGGAATGGCATCTGATGGCATTACTCCAATTTCTGCAGCAAACTTCTTGTACCAGAATGCTTCCTTTGCAGCCTCTGATGCAGCGATATATTCTGCTTCCATGGTGGAATCTGCTATCACAATTTGCTTGGAACTCTTTCAGCTGACAGCACCACCATTGCACACAAACAGACTCCCAGATGTCGACTTTCGATCATCTATATCGGACATGAAATCCGAGTCTGTGTATCCCTGGACTTGGAGTTCTCCATTACCAAAGACCAACATCATATCCTTAGTTCTTCTCAAGTACTTAAGGATACATTTCACAGAAGTCCAGTGTTCTTCACCTGGATTTGACTGATATCTGCTTGTGACACTCACAGCATGGGCTATATCAGGTCGTGTACATAGCATGGCATACATGAGGCTCCCTATTGCAGAAGCATAAGGGATCTTGCTCATGCGTTCTATTTCCTCAGGTGTGCTGGGGCACATCTTCTTGGAAAGATGAATACCATGTCTGAAGGGTATTAATCCCCTCTTAGAGTTTTCCATACTAAACCTCTTTAGTACTTCCTCTATGTACATCTTCTGTGAAAGTCCTAGCATCCTATTCGGTCTATCCCTATAGACCTTAATTCCTAGAATAAAGGATGCTTCACCTAGGTCTTTCATGGAGAATTCCTTGGACAACCATAATTTGACTGATGTCAACATGGGAATATCATTCCCAATAAGGAGGATGTCATCCACGTACAATACGAGGAAGACAACAGCGCTCCCACTGACCCTTTTTGAAAACACATGGTTCCTCTTCATTTTTGATGAAACCAAATTTTTGATCACATCATTGAAACGAGTGTTCCAGCTCCGAGATGCTTGCTTAAGTCCATATATGGACCTTTGCAGCTTGCAAACCTTGTGATCAGTATCACTGGATGTGAAACCTAGCGGCTGTTCCATATAGATATCTTCCTCAAGATATCCATTTAAGAATGCCATTTTCACGTCCATTTGCCATATTTCATAATCGAAATAGGCTGCAACGGCAAGCAATGTGCGGATGGATTTTAGCCACTGGGGAAAAGGTATCCTGATAGTCAATGCCTTCGCGTTGACTATAACCTTTTGCCACTAGTCTAGCCTTGAATGTCTCCACATTCCCATCTGCACCAATCTTTCTCTTGAAGATCCATTTACACCCAATAGGTACTATACCTTCTGGTGGATCTACCAAGGTCCAGACTTGGTTTGAGTGCATCGAGTCAATTTCTGACTTGCATTGCCTCTAGCCATTTCTCGGAGTCGATATCTGATATCGCCTCGTTGTAGGTTTTGGGATCATCACCATGAGCACCATTACCTACGAGGAACATTTTCTCTACTTCCTCTGAAATAATACCTAAGTATCTTTCAGGGGGATGGAAAACTCTTTCCGATCTACGAGGTGGAGGAGGTAGTGTTCTTATTGGCTCAACCTGATTTGGTTCCAATTGGTCCTTAGCTCGTTGTACTTGTGAGACTTTCTCATCAAGCTTAATCTGCTTTCCAATGCCGCTATCTTGAATAAACTATTTTTCAAGAAAGATGGCATGTCGACTCACAATCACATTGTGGTCTTCTGGAATGTAGAAATAGTATCCTAATGACTCTTTAGGATATCCTATGAATCGAGCTCTAAAGGACCTAAACTCTAACTTGTCCGCTTGTTGTCTTTTGACATGAGCCGGACAACCCCAAATTCTGAGATGACTCAGACTTGGTTTCTTACCGTGCCATATCTCATACGGTGTGGTAGGAACGGTTTTAGAGGGAACCCTATTCAGTAGATAAATTGAAGTTAACAATGAATGTCCCCAAAGAAAATCAGGGAGGTCTGTGAAGCTCATCATGGATCGAACCATATCCAATAGAGTCCGATTTCTCCATTCTGAAACCCCGTTGAGTTGAGGTGTTCCTGGTGGAGTCCATTGAGAGACTATGCCATTTTTCTTGAGATAGTCTAGGAATTTTCCCGGCTAAGGTATTCACCTCCTCGATCTGATCGAAGAACCTTAATGGGTTTTTCAGTTTATTTTTCTACTTCATGTCTGAATTCTTTGAACTTTTCAAAAGCTTCAGACTTGTGTCTCATAAGATACACATACCCATACCTAGACAGATCATCGGTAAAGGTAATGAAGTAGACAAAATTGCCTCTAGCCGGCACATCAAATGGGCCGCACACATCAGTATGTACTAGGGCAAGGAGATCTGTGGCCCTCTCCCCATGTCCAACAAAAGGGAGTTTAGTCATTTTGCCTTGAAGACAAGATTCACAAGTTGGATATGACTCAAAAGTCAATGGACTCAATAGCCCATTTTTCTCCAATTTGTTAATCCTATCTTCTGCTATATGACCTAATCTCAGGTGCCATAGATATCTGTCGTTTGGACTATCCCTAGGTCGTTTGGCATTCACGTTTTGCTCGATAGTTAGAATAGGTACATCAATATGTAGCTGATAAAGACCATTAATAAGGAAACCATTTGCAATTTTATTTCTTTCATAAAGAATGTTACAATGGTCCTTAAAGAAGGTAATCACATAAGCCTTCTTGTGCTAAGCATGAAACAGAAATCAAATTCCTGCTAGCTGCAGGCACATAATAACAGTCTTTCAAAACTAAGTCTAAACCAGATGGTAATCGAAGAGGGTATGTTCCCACGGCTACTGCAGCAACTCTTGCTCCATTACCGATGCGTAGGATCATGTCTCCATCCCTCAGCCTCCTGCTATCCTCAAGACCCTGCATAGAAGTGCACAGATGAGCACTAGAACCAGAGTCAAGCACCCAACTGGATGCAGAAGAAACCGTAAGGTTAGACTCAATAACGAGCATACCTCCAGAAGGACCTTCCTTCTTGTTCTTCAGGGTGGCCAGGTAAGTAGGGCAGTTCCGCTTCCAATGGCCGTCGCTGTTGCAATGGAAACACTTTCCTTTGCCATCGGCCTTTCTTCTTCGGTTCTGCCTTCTTCTTCTTTGATCCTTCCACCTTTTGCTTTTTCACAGACTTCTTTTTCTTTCCATAAGACTTTCTTTTGGAAGAAGTCCATTCCATAGCAAGAACTGAGCCTTTAGAACCTTTCATAGAAAGCTCAGCGGTAACCAGCATATTCATTAATTCGGCCAAGGAATTTTGAAGTTTATGCATGTGGTAATTCATGATGAATTGCCCATATGCATCAGTCAAGGATTGCAGAATAATATCATTCTGCAGATCCAAGTCCTAACTTCACACCGAGCTTCTCAAGCTCTTCCATGTCCTTGATCATTCATCAGACAGTGATCTTGGACTGACTGCCCATCACGCATCTTAGCCTTAAAAAGTCATTTCGTGACTTGATATTTGGCTGCGCGACTCTGTTCACCAAACATCTCCTGCAGGTGAGCCAACATTTGGCGAGCAGTCCCGATATCTTCATGTTGGCGCTGGAGCTCATCAGACATCGAGCCCAACATGTAATATCTGGCCTTATTATCTTCGTCTATCCATTTTTTCAGAGACGCTCTCTGTTCAGTGGATGGACGGGCTGGTAAGGTGGGAGGGTCCTGGTCCAAATACATGGGTTAACTTCTCAGAACCCAAAACTAATTTTGTAGTTCCTGAGCCAATCTTTATAATTGGGTCCAGTCAGTCTATGTGTGTCCAGGATACGTGCCAATGGGTTGGACGCAGACATTTTCCTGTAGAGAGTCAAAGATTCTAGTTAGATACTGTAATTTATGACTTGACCAATTTATTTAGGGATTTTATTTTTAAATAAATTAGCTTCCACTATTTTCTCGGATCCCTACACTCCCTCTGTAGAGATGCAAAAATCTCCACGATTAATGATTTCTAGTGGGTGGTGCGGTCTCACCAACTGACTCATCACCTCACCTAACAGTTATTGGTGATGGGTTAGCCAATGAGTGAACAACTCTTGTTCAATGATTCTCTAATCATGGTGCACCCAAACTTGGTCTCTAATTCATGAATCTCACCGTATCCGAAATATTGATCCACTCCTTAGTTAAGTCAGACCCACCATTTGCATAGACTGGAGTTCCTAATTGAGTCTCTCACCGTATCCGGAATATTGAGCCCAACTCATCCTCCAGCCCATAGCATCCAATGCCTAATAGACATGGTTGCATCTTCCCGGTGCAACTGAGCCACTGTATCCAGTCGAGAACAATCAACCCCGGGAAGGGCCCGCACATCTACAATGGTGGAAGACCTCAGACTTAATCTTTTCTTAGGGAGAATTGATTCAGGTCTCATTAAACTAGACTTGGTCATAGTCATAACAATTATGACTAACCTAGTGGCATGGGTTAGCTCGGATTATTGACCACCTCAGATCAGAACTGTGTCAACAGATATGGCCAGGTAAGTGAGACCGGTGGAAGGAATATGCCATTAACTCGTACAAGAACGCATTCAGGTCGAGTAGCTTCCAATTAAAAATCAGTCGGTCGTATGTGCCAAACTTACCTTAGACACCAAATTGTTGAGTCAGAACCAATTGGGTTAGCCTACAATCCAGACTCTAACCTCTGAGCCTAATTAGGTCTTGCTTGATCGTGACTCGATCTTGACCCAGACTTAATCCTATTAGGCTGGTCAATTTAAGCATTGTTGATCCCATCTAACCAACTCTTGATTCGGTTTGATCAACCGCTTAGACCTAATTGAGCTACCCAAGCCCGAACCCAGTATTATGAATATGTCTTAGATCTGAAATTCTCAATTTTAGACCTAATTAATATTCCATAAATCTTAATTCTTAATTAAGTAGGGTTCATAAACAAAATATGCACAATAAATCCTAGGGTTTCAGGATCTAGGGTTTTGCAGAAAGTAAGTTTTGGATTTTCTGATTAAGGACGAACACGCAGCACCCCTACACATCATAAGAACACCCCATCGAATGGGAAGAGAGGGCCTTTAAACCCTTCTTCGTTCTTATGACCGGACGGCCAAGAGGAACGCCTTAATCAGGAACATGCAATACTACAAAACAGTTTTAGATCTATATCATATATCTCATATACAAATTAGATCTAATCATGGCATATTTTGCATACATCTCATGTATCAAATCATGCATATTTTCAGATCTAAATTATCTCATAATAATCTAAAAAATTAGATTTAAATTGATCTAATCAAAATAAATTCTAATCTAGACAATTATGTAGAACTATTCTACAACTAGTCTAGACATGCATCAATCATATCTCATATGATATTTAAAATTAAATAATTTTTATTTGCTATTTTTTAGATGTTATTATAATCATTATAATATCAAAAAATAGTAAATAAATAGATCTAAAATATGATTTAATCAAATTAAATTGAAAACATGCAAGACTATTCTATAGAACTATTCTATTTTAGAACTAGTCATGCATATTTTCTAATCTTAGATCCAAATCATTTAATTTTAATTTTTTCTGATTTTAGATCTGATCACATCTCATGTGACATCTAAAATCACTTATTTTCTAATTAAAATAAATTTAAAATCAGATCTAAATACTTTTAGAACCTTGGCTCTGATACCAGTTGAAGGAAAATCCTGATTTTTCGGTCCAGGTTCGTTCAGATCTGATCAGATCAAGAGATATATTTTCAAAAATTTTTTTCTCTTTGATCTAATCAGATCTGAGATATTTCAGATCTGATTCTTATTATTTTAATAAATAAAATAAAATTTAAGATAAATTAAATCAAATTAAATTTACCTTGAAGTGGGTAATCCTATTATCCGTTGATGATCCTGTAAGCAGCGGAAGGTTCTGGATCTAGCCACGCAAGTGCCTGGCCTCTACCAGTATCCACTTGGACTGGATCTGGAGATCCTCTTCTTCTCTATCACGTCTCCAAAAATTAGATCTGGATCTGATCTGGAGGATCTTCAAAACTTCTTTCGAAGATCAGCAGTTGTCCTTTGCAGCAGCGCAGCCTTCTAGCTTTCAGTCGCCTTTCTCTCATCTGGATCGCACCAACCAAGGTTCAAAACTCTTTGGACGTGGAGAGGAGAGGGAGAAGGTTTTTTGGCATGGAGGAGGAGTGGAGAAGCAGCCTTGGGGCATGGAGAATTATGTTGCTCTTTGAGTTG
>QRFJ01000149.1:0-137471 GCA_006176705.1 Cocos nucifera
TAGTCAGGGACAACTATTTATGATAGTAAAAAAGAACATTAGGTTCAATCGAGTACTAGCACGATTTTGCTTGAACCTTAATTTGAATCTCATTCAGATCAATTGAATGGATCAGTTCAATTAATGATCACCCAAATTCAAACCCTTGTTTGTGTAAATCCAGTGTGTTTAGTTTTGTATGGTAATGCGGATATGTCATAATCTCTATCATCGACATCTCGAAAACTCTTTCGATGGATCAGAACTCTTCTAATTCGAACAACTAGAATGATCGATCATCTAAATTCATTTCTAATTGCTCCCAAATCCACCAGTGACACCTAGTAGTATATTGGTGGCAACCTTCCCTCCATTCAGAGCTGAATGCAAACCGCTTAGTTGTAGCTACCTGTATGATTAAGTTCTTCTATCTTAGCCTCGATCAAATTAGGGTTAAGGTGAAATCGTCAAACCCTAGTTTCTATCATATGATGTAAATCATTTCGATTCAGTCCGATTGTGAAACATAAATAGAAACCTCTTTCTATTATTTTCCACTCTTACCATGGCCATGGGCTTCTAAACTTGATTCTCATTGATTATCATTAGGGCTCTCCTCACCATCGAGGTAGATAGATCCATCTTGAATGCAATCCAGTTTCTACAATGAACATTGCTATAGCCAACATACACTTTAGGGTTCCGAGATGGCTAGAGAATCGATTATAGTGTAGTCAAACGTATAACACCCTCAAGGATGTTGAATGCCGATCATCTCAGGTCAAAAGAACTAGGACACACCAGTACTTATTGCAAGCATCGAGTCAGTCATCGAACGAGAAGGTAGACTTCCTATTGTACTACTCGAGGTCGTCACGCTCAGTGCCCTCATTCTTAATGAGACTTGTTACTCTCGTTTCCCGATGTCTCCACACACATTAGGACTAAGACTCATCTACTAAACGACAAGAATTGTACACCACCTTCCAGGACTTATCAATCACTATCCTCGCGTGATTCGATTCCTATGGTCAAGGGGAGCATTTTTATGATTAATATATGATTATCATGTCTTAAATTTTCAAAACTCTTGTGTTACCATACGTGGCATTATTATCATGACCATTAACTCTCAAAGCGACTGTATCTAGCCGACAGCTAAAAACACATCAATGTGATAGAAAATAATTCCATTTTATTGATAATACTCAAAAAATTATAATTTTGCCCCTAGAAGTGTATTACAAGTATCAGCCAATTCTGGCTTCTAGGGCATATATATCTTAACAATCTCCCACTTGTCCCTAAAGCCAATGCCTACAAGGTCTAGTTCCCATGCTTCTCAAGGTGAGGGCTTCAATTTTTTGTTGTCTCCCAACGACTTGTAAGTGGGACATTGGCTATCGCAGTTGTCTCGGGAATTGGACTCTTCTTGACCTTCGACGTAACCCTTCTCGAGTAATGCGATGATTGGTGGTAATCATCGCTTATTCTGCCTTGGATGGATTCTGGTGAGACCTTGGCTTCTCATTAGCAATGCTTATGCACCATTGTGGTCGGCAGTAACAGAGGGAGCATCTGATGGCATTACTCCAATTTCTGCAGCAAACTTCTTGTACCAGAATGCTTCCTTCGCAGCCTCTGATGCAGCGATATATTCTGCTTCCATGGTGGAATCTGCTATCACCGTTTGCTTGGAACTCTTCCAGCTGACAGCACCACCATTGCACACAAACAGACTCCCAGATGTCGACTTTCGATCATCTATATCGGACATGAAATCCGAGTCTGTGTATCCCTGGACTTGGAGTTCTCCATTACCAAAGACCAACATCATATCCTTAGTTCTTCTCAAGTACTTAAGGATACATTTCACAGAAGTCCAGTGTTCTTCACCTGGATTTGACTGATATCTGCTTGTGACACTCACAGCATGGGCTATATCAGGTCGTGTACATAGCATGGCATACATGAGGCTCCCTATTGCAGAAGCATAAGGGATCTTGCTCATGCATTCTATTTCCTCAGGTGTGCTGGGGCACATCTTCTTGGAAAGATGAATACCATGTCTGAAGGGTATTAATCCCCTCTTAGAGTTTTCCATACTAAACCTCTTTAGTACTTTCTCTATGTACATCTTCTGTGAAAGTCCTAGCATCCTATTCGGTCTATCCCTATAGACCTTAATTCCTAGAATAAAGGATGCTTCACCTAGGTCTTTCATGGAGAATTCCTTGGACAACCATAATTTTGACTGTTGTCAACATGGGAATATCATTCCCAATAAGGAGGATGTCATCCACGTACAATACGAGGAAGACAACAGTGCTCCCACTGACCTTTTTGAAAACACACATGGTTCCTCTTCATTTTTGATGAAACCAAACTTTTTGATCACATCATTGAAACGAGTGTTCCAGCTCCGAGATGCTTGCTTAAGTCCATATATGGACCTTTGCAGCTTGCAAACCTTGTGATCAGTATCACTGGATGTGAAACCTAGCGGCTGTTCCATATAGATATCTTCCTCAAGATATCCATTTAAGAATGCCGTTTTCACGTCCATTTGCCATATTTCATAATCGAAATAGGCTGCAACGGCAAGCAATGTGCGGATGGATTTTAGCATAGCCACTGGGGAAAAGGTATCCTGATAGTCAATGCCTTCGCGTTGACTATAACCTTTTGCCACTAGTCTAGCCTTGAATGTCTCCACATTTCCATCTGCACCAATCTTTCTCTTGAAGATCCATTTACACCCAATAGGTACTATACCTTCTGGTGGATCTACCAAGGTCCAGACTTGGTTTGAGTGCATCGAGTCAATTTCTGACTGCATTGCCTCTAGCCATTTCTCGGAGTCGATATCTGATATCGCCTCGTTGTAGGTTTTGGGATCATCACCATGAGCACCATTACCTACGAGGAACATTTTCTCTACTTCCTCTGAAATAATACCTAAGTATCTTCTCAGGGGGATGGAAAACTCTTTCCGATCTACGAGGTGGAGGAGGTAGTGTTCTTATTGGCTCAACCTGATTTGGTTCCAATTGGTCCTTAGCTCGTTGTACTTGTGAGACTTTCTCATCAAGCTTGATCTGCTTTCCAATGCCGCTATCTTGAATAAACTATTTTTCAAGAAAGATGGCATGTCGACTCACAATCACATTGTGGTCTTCTGGAATGTAGAAATAGTATCCTAATGACTCTTTAGGATATCCTATGAATCGAGCTCTAAAGGACCTAAACTCTAACTTGTCCGCTTGTTGTCTTTTGACATGAGCCGGACAACCCCAAATTCTGAGATGACTCAGACTTGGTTTCTTACCGTGCCATATCTCATACGGTGTGGTAGGAACGGTTTTAGAGGGAACCCTATTCAGTAGATAAATTGAAGTTAACAATGAGTGTCCCCAAAGAAAATCAGGGAGGTCTGTGAAGCTCATCATGGATCGAACCATATCCAATAGGAGTCCGATTTCTCCATTCTGAAACCCCGTTGAGTTGAGGTGTTCCTGGTGGAGTCCATTGAGAGACTATGCCATTTTTCTTGAGATAGTCTAGGAATTTTCGGCTAAGGTATTCACCTCCTCGATCTGATCGAAGAACCTTAATGGGTTTTTCAGTTTGTTTTTCTACTTCATGTCTGAATTCTTTGAACTTTTCAAAAGCTTCAGACTTGTGTCTCATAAGATACACATACCCATACCTAGACAGATCATCGGTAAAGGTAATGAAGTAGACAAAATTGCCTCTAGCCGGCACATCAAATGGGCCGCACACATCAGTATGTACTAGGGCAAGGAGATCTGTGGCCCTCTCCCCATGTCCAACAAAAGGGAGTTTAGTCATTTTGCCTTGAAGACAAGGATTCACAAGTTGGATATGACTCGAAAGTCAATGGACTCAATAGCCCATTTTTCTCCAATTTGTTGATCCTATCTTCTGCTATATGACCTAATCTCAGGTGCCATAGATATCTATCGTTTGGACTATCCCTAGGTCGTTTGGCATTCACGTTTTGCTCGATAGTTAGAACAGGTACATCAATATGTAGCTGATAAAGACCATTAATAAGGAAACCATTTGCAATTTTATTTCTTTCATAAAGAATGTTACAATGGTCCTTAAAGAAGGTAATCACATAGCCTTCTTGTGCTAAGCATGAAACAGAAATCAAATTCCTGCTAGCTGCAGGCACATAATAACAGTCTTTCAAAACTAAGTCTAAACCAGATGGTAATCGAAGAGGGTATGTTCCCACGGCTACTGCAGCAACTCTTGCTCCATTACCGATGCGTAGGATCATGTCTCCATCCCTCAGCCTCCTGCTATCCTCAAGACCCTGCATGGAAGTGCACAGATGAGCACTAGAACCAGAGTCAAGCACCCAACTGGATGCAGAAGAAATCGTAAGGTTAGACTCAATAACGAGCATACCTCCAGAAGGACCTTCCTTCTTGTTCTTCAGGGTGGCCAGGTAAGTAGGGCAGTTCCGCTTCCAATGGCCGTCGCTGTTGCAATGGAAACACTTTCCTTTGACATCGGCCTTTCTTCTTCGGCTCTGCCTTCTTCTTCTTTGCTCCTTCCACCTTTTGCTTTTTCGCAGACTTCTTTTTCTTTCCATAAGACTTTCTTTTGGAAGAAGTCCGTTCCATAGCAAGAACTGAGCCTTTAGAACCTTTCATAGAAAGCTCAGCGGTAACCAGCATATTCATTAATTCGGCCAAGGAATTTTGAAGTTTATGCATGTGGTAATTCATGATGAATTGCCCATATGCATCAGTCAAGGATTGCAGAATAATATCATTCTGCAGGTCCAAGTCTAACTTCACACCGAGCTTCTCAAGCTCTTCCATGTCCTTGATCATTGTCAGACAGTGATCTTGGACTGACTGCCCATCACGCATCTTAGCCTTAAAAAGTCATTTCGTGACTTGATATTTGGCTGCGCGACTCTGTTCACCAAACATCTCCTGCAGGTGAGCCAACATTTGGCGAGCAGTCCCGATATCTTCATGTTGGCGCTGGAGCTCATCAGACATCGAGCCCAACATGTAATATCTGGCCTTATTATCTTCGTCTATCCATTTTTCCAGAGACGCTCTCTGTTCAATGGATGGACGGGCTGGTAAGGTGGGAGGGTCCTGGTCCAAGTACATGGGTTAACTTCTCGAAACCCAAAACTAATTTTGTAGTTCCTGAGCCAATCTTTATAATTGGGTCCAGTCAGTCTATGTGTGTCCAGGATACGTGCCAATGGGTTGGACGCAGACATTTTTCCTGTAGAGAGTCAAAGATTCTAGTTAGATACTGTAATTTATGACTTGACCAATTTATTTAGGGAATTTTATTTTTAAACAAATTAGCTCCCACTATTTTCTCGGATCCCTACACTCCCTCTGTAGAGATGCGAAAATCTCTCCATGATTAATGATTTCTAGTGGGTGGTGCGGTCTCACCAACTGACTCATCACCTCACCTAACAGTTATTGGTGATGGGTTAGCCAATGAGTGAACAACTCTTGTTCAATGATTCTCTAATCATGGTGCACCCAAACTTGGTCTCTAATTCATGAATCTCACCGTATCCAAAATATTGATCCACTCCTTAGTTAAGTCAGACCCACCATTTGCATAGACTGGGATTCCTAATTGAGTCTCTCACCGTATCCAAAATATTGAGCCCAACTCATCCTCCAGCCCATAGCATCCAATGCCTAATAGACATGGTTGCATCTTTTCGGTGCAACTGAGCCACTGTATCCAGCCGAGAACAATCAACCCCGGGAAGGGCCCGCACATCTACAATGGTGGAAGACCTCAGACTTAATCTTTTCTTAGGGAGAATTGATTCAGGTCTCATTAAACTAGACTTGTCATAGTCATAACAATTATGACTAACCTAGTGGCATGGGTTAGCTCGGATTATTGACCACCTCAGATCAGAACTGTGTCAACAGATATGGCCAGGTAAGTGAGACCGGTGGAAGGAATATGCCATTAACTCGTACAAGAATGCATTCAGGTCGAGTAGCTTCCAATTAAAAACCAGTCGGTCGTATGTGCCAAACTTACCTTAGACACCAAATTGTTGAGCCAGAACCAATTGGGTTAGCCTACAATCCAGACTCTAACCTCTGAGCCTAATTAGGTCTTGCTTGATCGTGACTCGATCTTGACCCAGACTTAATCCTATTAGGCTGGTCAATTTAAGCATTGTTGATCCCATCTAACCAACTCTTGATTCGGTTTGATCAACCGCTTAGACCTAATTGAGCTACCCAAGCCCGAACCCAGTATTATGAATATGTCTTAGATCTAAAATTCTCAATTTTAGACCTAATTAATATTCCATAATCTTAATTTTTAATTAAGTAGGGTTCATAAACAAAATATGCACAATAAATCCTAGGGTTTCAGGATCTAGGGTTTTGCAGAAAGTAAGTTTTGGATTTCTGATTAAGGACGAACACGCAGCACCCCTACACATCATAAGAACACCCCATCGAATGGAAAAGAGAGGGCCTTTAAACCCTTCTTCGTTCTTATGATCGGACGGCCAAGAGGAACGCCTTAATCAGGAACATGCAATACTACAAAATAGTTTTAGATCTATATCATATATCTCATATACAAATTAGATCTAAATATGGCATATTTTGCATACATCTCATGTATCGAATCATGCATATTTTTAGATCTAAATTATCTCATAATAATCTAAAAAATTAGATTTAAATTGATCTAATCAAAATAAATTCTAATCTAGATAATTATGTAGAACTATTCTACAACTAGTCTAGACATGCATCAATCATATCTCATATGATGTTTAAAATTAAATAATTTTTATTTACTATTTTTTAGATGTTATTATAATAATTATAATATCAAAAAATAGTAAATAAATAGATCTAAAATATGATTTAATCAGATTAAATCAAAAACATGCAAGACTATTCTATAGAACTATTCTATTTTAGAACTAGTCATGCATATTTTCTAATCTTAGATCCAAATCATTTAATTTTAATTTTTTCTGATTTCAGATCTGATCACATCTCATGTGACATCTAAAATCATTATTTTTTTAATTAAAATAAATTTAAAATTAGATCTAAATACTTTTAGAACCTTGGCTCTGATACCAGTTGAAGGAAAATCCTGATTTTTTTCGGATCCAGGTTCGTTCAGATCTGATCAGATCAAGAGATATATTTCAAAAAAAATTTTTCTTTGATCCTAATCAGATCTGAGATATTTTAGATCTAATTCTTATTATTTTAATAATAAAAATAAAATCTAAGATAAATTAAATCAAATTTAATTTACCTTGATGTGGGTAATCCTATTACCCGTTGATGATCCTGTATGCAGCGGGAAGGTTCTGGATCTAGCCATGCAAGTGCCTGGCCTCTACCGGTATCCACTCAGGCTGGATCTAGAGATCCTCTTCTTCTCTATCATGTCTCCAAAAATTAGATCTGGATCTGATCTGGAGGATCTTCAAAACTCCTTTTGAAGATCAGCAGTCGTCCTTTGCAGCAGCGCAGCCTTCTAGCTTTCTGATCGCCTTTCTCTTGATCTGGATTCGCACCAACCTGGATCCAAAACTCCTTTTGGACATGGAGAGGAGAGGGAGAAGGATGGTTTGGCATGGAGGAAGGAGGGAGAGAGGCAGCCTTGGGGCATGGGGAATTTTTCAATACTCTTGAGTTGGGCGCAGGGTCTTATTTATAGACTATGCTGTGATCCAACTCCTCTTCTTCCCAACCAATCACAACTCTTTGTGAAATCAGATCTAAATCTGATTGGTGGGAATAGAGTCCCCTGGATTCCTCCTTAGAGGGTGCCTAAGACCAGTCAAAGTTGGTTCTTAGGAGAACTCTAATTGGAATCCAAAAAGGAGATGGAGTCCCTTGTCCAACAAGGGACTCCTAGGCGCCTCCAAGCTTGGGCACACGCCAAGGGTGGCGCATGCGCCCTCCTCCTTGCCAGGTTCTGGCAGGGGGACAAGCCCCCACCAGCTCTCCAATAGGTGCATGACATGTGGATCAAGAAGTCAAAGTGTCAATGGTCAACATTTGACCAGTCAAAGGTCAACTTTTGACCAAAGTCAAAGGACAAGAAATGGCAGGTGACCAAAAATGGCAGGTAATTGTCTTACAAAATAAGACAACCCTTTTCTGACTTGGACAACCTCCAGTCAGACCATAGTGAAGGCCTCTGATTGAGCACAAACTCCTTTGGCTCAGTCAGGACAACTTATTTATGATAGTAAAAGAAGAACGTTAGGTTCAATCGAGTGCTAGCACGATTTTCTTGAACCTAATTGAATCTCATTCAGATCAATTGAACTGGATCAGTTCAATTGATGATCACCAGATTCAAACCCTTGTTTGTGTGACCCAGTTAGGTTCAGTTCTGTATGGTAATGGGATATGTCATGATCTCTATCATCGACATCATCGAAACTCCTTTCGATGGATCAGAACTCTTCTGATTCGAACAGCTAGAATGATCGATCATCTAAATCATTCTAATTGCTCCCAAAATCCACCAGTGACACCTAGCAGTATATGGTGGCAACCCATCAGAGCTGAATGCGAACCTCTTGGTGCAGCTACCTGTGTGATTAAGTTCTTCTATCTTGAGCCCCGATCAGATTAGGGTTAAGGTGAACTCGTCAAACCCTAGTTTCTGTCATATGATGTAATCATTCGATTCAAGTCCGATGTGAAAATCTAAATAGAAACTCTTTCTATTATTTCACTCTGCCATGGCCATGGGCTTCTGGACTTGATTCTCATGATCATCATAGGGCTGCTCCTCTACCACCGAGGTAGATAGATTCCATCTTGATGCAATCCAGTTCCTACAATGAACATGCTATAGCCAACATACACCTCAGGGTTCCGATATGGCTAGGAGACCGAGTAATGGTGTAGTCAAACTATAACACCCTCAAGGTGAACTGCCGATGCACCTCAGGTCAAAGAACCAGACACACTACTGCAGCATCGAGTCAGTCATTGACGAGAAGGTAGACTTCCCTAATGACTACTCGAGGTGGTCACGCTCAGTGCCCTCGTTCTCTAACGAGTACCTGTACTCTCGCTCCGGTGTCTCCACACCATAGACTCAAGACTCATCTACTAAAGAGAAGCGATTGTACACCAACCTTCCGGATCAATCACCATCCTCGTGATGATCCTATGGTCGGAAGCATTTTATGAGTTAATAATGATTATTCATGTCTTAAATTTTCAACTCTTGAAAATATGAATTATCATTACCATTAACTCAAAGGATGTATCACAGACACTAAATACACATATGTGATAGAAAATAACCCATTTTATTGATTAATAGTCAAAATTATAATTTTGCCCCTAGAAGTGTATTACAAGTGTCAGCCAATTCTGGCTCTAGGGCACATATATAACTAACACCTCGGACCTCTCTTCTCCAGTCTTAAAAATCGAGGTCTTTGACTTGCTCATGTAGGACAAGGTTCTCCTCCTTTCCTAACATGTAGGGCACAGATAACGTTGAACAGGCCTCTCCCCTCCTCCTATCTTAAATAATCGAAGGTCTTTAACTTGCTCATGTTAGGATGAGATTCTCCTACTATTTTTAACATGGCACTAGAGGCATAGATTGACCATTGAAGGGACCTCTCCCCTCTCCCTATCTTAAATAACCAAAGGTCTTCAACTTGCTCATATTAGGATGAGGTTCTCCTCCTATTCCTAATGGACTGTAGAGGCACATTAGGGCCATTGAACGGGCCTCTTTCCTCCTCCTATCTTAAATAATCGGAGGTCTTCGACTTACTCATGTTAGGATGAGGTTCTCCTTCTATTCCTAACATGGCACTAGGGGCACAGATGGGCCATTGAATGGGCCTCTTCCCTCCTCCTGTCTTAAATCATCAGAGATCTTCGACTTGCTTATGTTAGGATGAGGTTCTCCTTCTGTTCCTAACATGGCAATAGGGACACAGATTGATGGTTGAACGGGTCTTTCCTCCTCCTATCTTAAATAATCGAAGGTCTTTGACTTGCTCATGTTAGGACGAGGTTCTACACCTATTCCTAACATGACACTAGGGGCACAGATGGGCTGTTGAATGAGCCTCTCTCCTCCTCCTATCTTAAATAACTGAAGGTCTTCGACTTGCTCATGTTAGGATGAGGTTCTCCTTCTGTTCCTAACATGGCACTAGGGGCATAGATGGGCCATTGAACAGGCCTCTCCCCTCCTCCTGACTTAAAATAATTGGAGGTCTTCGACTTGCTCATGTTAGGACGAGGTTCTTCTCCTATTTCTATCATGGTACTAGGGGCACAGATGGGCCATTGAAGGAACCTCTCCCCTCCTCCTGTCTTAAATAATCGGAGGTCTTTGACTTGCTCATGTTAGGATGAGGTTCTCCTATTCCTAACATGGCAATAGGGGCACAGATGGGCCATTGAACGAGCCTCTCTCCTCCTCCTATCTTAAATAATCGAAGGTCTTTGACTTGCTCATGTTAGGATAAGGTTCTTCTCCTATTCCTATCATGGCACTAGGGGCACAGATGGGCCGTTGATCGGGCGTCTCCCCTCCTTCTATCTTAAATAATCGAAGGTCTTCGACTTGCTCATATTAAGATGAGGTTCTCCTTCTATTTTTTTAACATGGCACTAGGGGCACAGATTGACCATTGAAGGGACCTCTCCCCTCCTCCTATCTTAAATAATCAGAGGTCTTCAACTTGCTCATGTTAGGATAAGGTTCTCCTCTTGTTCCTAATGGGCTGTAGAGGCACATTAGGATCGTTGAACGGACCTCTCCCCTCCTCCTGTCTTAAATAACCGAAGGTCTTCGACTTACTCATGTTAGAATAAGATTCTCCTTCTATTCCTAACATGGCACTAGGGGCACAGATGGGCCGTTGAACGGGCCTCTTCCCTCCTTTTGTCTTAAATCATCGGAGGTCTTCGACTTGCTCATGTTAGGATGAGATTCTCCTCCTATTCCTAACATGGCAATAGGGACATAGACGGTTGAACGGGCCTCTTTCTTCCTTCTATCTTAAATAATCGGAGGTCTTTGACTTGCTCATGTTAGGATGAGGTTCTCCTCCTGTTCCTTACATGGCACTAGGAGCACAGATGGGTCGTTGGATGGGTCTCCTCCTCCTCCTGTCTTAAATAACCGAAGGTCTTCGACTTGCTCATGATAGGATGAGGTTCTCCTTCTATTCTTAACATGGCAATAGGGGCATAGATGGGCTGTTGAATGAGCCTCTCCCCTCCTCCTATCTTAAATAATCAGAGATCTTCGACTTGCTCAAGTTAGGATGAGGTTCTTCTCCTATGCCTAATATGGGCACTTTTGATTACTTCTTTTCTATCATCACATAGTTTTTGCACCAAGAAATAATAATGTTAAAATGGAAAAGTTTTATTGGAGAAAAATTACTAGTAGCACATTCTCAGATTTTCTGAATTTCAAGATCGTGAGAGCATTGTTCCTCCGAGCTCTTTCAGGCGATAAGCTCCAAGCCAGACGATCTCCTCTATTTCATATGGGTCTTCCCAATTTGGGGCAAGCTTCTCTTAGCTCTGAGGCCGAGAGATGGTGGCTCACGGAAGCACTAAGTCCCTCAAAGATAGTATTGATGATGTCGCAAGGCGGTCGATCTCCTTGTTGTTCCTTCCTTCTTGATGGTTTTGGCTATGGCGGTGCCCTTGATTGATCTTCTCTTGCTTCAGGCCAACATCTATGGAGCATTAAGGAGGGTGTAGTTGTGAAACCTTCTGGGAGGAGAACTTCATCATGCCCTTCTATCGGAGCTTCTTTGACGATGAGCTTGAGGAGGAGTTCGGGCTCTCTTGCACTCGGGGAGAGTCTGTGAGCATGGCCGAACTTCATTCGACCCTCCATCAACTATGGATTTATTAGACTCGCCCACCTGCTGCTTCCCTATGGTTTCCTCATTATTCAATTTGAAGGCTTCTTCCGTTTGAGCATATCCCTCAGTCCGAGCTAGCAGATCGGCAAAGTTTCTAGGGTACTTCTTCTCCAAAGAAAATAGCAAATCGTTCTTCTGAAGGCCATCCTTGAGTATGGCCATTGCAATAGACTGGTCCAGATTTTAGACCTCCAATGCTGCAGCATTAAACCAGATGACATAAGTCCAGATAGATTCTTCCTTCTTTTGCTTGATATTTATCAAAGAATCCAAACCTCGACACGGACATCAACTGCTGATGAAGTGAGCCACAAACTGATGGCTTATCTGATCAAAGAAGAAGATCGTATCTGACCTCAATCTCGAGTACTAGTTTTTTGCTACTCCCTTTAAGGTAGATGGAAAAGCTCAGCATAAGATGACGTCTAGTGCACCATGGAGTAGCATCATGGTCTGAAAGGCTTTCAGGTGATCGATCGAATCAGAGGTTCCATCATAGCTTTCAAATTGGAGGAGCTTGAAGCTCAACAGAATGGGCTCTTGCATAATTCGAAGAGAGAAAGGGGGATCAGTGCAGATGTCATCATAGTGAGCTGGGGCAACATGATAGAGTTTCTTAATCCATCGATCTATCTTCCATAGTTTCTAATCGAGGATGCCATCTCAATCATAGATCTTGAAAAGCTTCCGACTATAGATGGGGAAGGTCTCTTTCGAAGAAGAATCATGATCTGAACAAGGATCCTCTGCTCTCTATTTTCTCTTTTCAGGGGTGATGGGTATGCTAGCCTAAGTGCTCTTCCTTGGGACCAATTTCTGACACCCCGATGGTAGGTTTTCTGATGAAACTACCATCAGGGACTGTCGCATGGCCTGCATCATTTCTGTGAGGCCCTATACCCACTGCATCAGTAAGTCAAACTACTCTAGATCTACCATGGCCATCGATGGAGATAGAGGTTGAAGCACCGACGATGAAGTAGGAACAGATAGATCTAGCTCAGATCTAGCGATAGAAGCGGTAGATCTCCGAGCAGCCTACTTGTTTGAAGGCATTTCTTGGGGTTGAGGGAAAGAATGGAGATGAACCTTAAAGAAAAAGATCCACAAGATTGATTGAGCACTCCTTTAAGAACAAGGGTACCTCAAAAATAGAGGCCCTTCCTCTAGCGCCAATCCTATTGGTGCAGAATTTGATCGACGCTGGATCAAGCTGGAGTTGAGGAAGAAAAGGTCGCTGTCGGTAACCTGCAAAACAAAGTCCCAAAGTCAGTGTTGGTGGCTCCGACAGGACCCTCCAACAATCAAGTTAGCTTTTTTGGCCAACAAAAATGAAGTACTCAAGAAAGAACTCAGCAGAATTTTGGGAAGAAGAAAAGAGCTTAGAGAAAATGTATCTGGAGGATTTCTTTTATAGATGGAGCCCAAAGCAAACTGATAGTGACAACTATAGCCGTCCGATAGCTGATCGCTCGGGGTCGCATGGGATTTATTAAAGAGAGGGGCACCACCTATAGCAGACTGATAGTGATAGCCATAGCCATCCGATAGCTGACCGCTCGGGGCTGCATGGGATTTATTATGGAGAGGGGCACCGTCTGTAGTAGATTGATAGTGATAGCCGTAGTCGTTCGATACTGAGCTGCTCGAAGCCACATGGAGGGGTGAAGAGCTTTGACGTATGTCAATTCTAGAGAAGTTCGGACTTCTAAAGGGAATAAGGCTAGAGGAGATCATTCGAAAGGAATACTACTTGAAATTTGGAAGTAATCCACTGGAAAAATCTGGATGGAGTTTGACTGATGGAGAAGTTCAGAAGGAGTCTGACTGATGAAGAAGCTCGACTGATGGAGAAGTCCAAAAGAAGTTCAACTGATGGAGAAGTTCGGCTAAAGAAATTTGACTGGTGGAGAAGTTTGGCTAAAGGAGAAGTCCAAAAGAAGTTTGGCTCCTAGAGGTATTCGACTGAAGGAGAAGTTCGATAGGAGTTCAACTCTTAAAGGAATCCAACTGAAGGAAAAGTCTGGAAGGAGTTCGACTCTTGGAGGAATTCGACCGAAGGAGAAGTTCGGAAGGAGTTTGGCTCCTGAAGGAATCCGACTGAAGGAGAAGTCTGAAAGGAGTTTGGCTCCTAGAGGAATTTGACTGAAGGAGAAGTCTAGAAGTAGTTCGACTCCTAGAGAAATTTGACTGAAGAAGAAATCCAATAAAAGTTTTGCTCTTGGAGGAATTTGACTGAAGGAGAAGTCTGGAAGGAGTTTGGCTCTTGGAGAAATTCGACTAAAGAAGAAGTCTGATAAAAATTCGACTCCTGAAAAAATTTGATTGAAGAAGAAGTTCGGAAGGAGTTTGGCTCTTGGAGGAATTCGACTGAAGGAGAAGTTCGATAAAAGTTTAGCTCTTGGAGGAATTCGATTGAAGAAGAAATCTGGAAAGAGTTCAGCTCTTGAAGGAATTCGATGGAAGGAGAAGTCCAGTAGGAGTTCGGCTCCTGAAGAAATCTGATGGAAGGAGAAGTTCGATAGGAGTTCGGCTTCTGAAGAAATTTGACTAAAGGAGAAGTCCAGAAGAAGTTCGACTCCTGAAGGAATCCGACCGAAGGAGAAGTCCGGAAGGAGTCCGACTAATGGAGAAGTTCGATCGAAGGAGAAGTTTGGGAGGAGTTCGACTGATGGAGAAGTCCAGAACGAGTCCGATTGATGGAAAAGTTCGAATGGAGTTTAGCCACTGGAGGAGTTCGGCTACTAAAGAAGTTTGGTCAGGGTTCGGCTGCTAGAGAAAGAATTTTCAATCGAAGCTCTTCTATGATTACTAGTTGCATTAAGCTAAGCATCAGACTGAATTTCGACGGGAGCGGGGTTTATCCCCAACAACAAAAAAATTAACTTAGTACTAAAATCTACTATTTAGATCTTAGTATCTACTTCCAAGGAAATTAAAGAGTAGTTAACATTAAAGAAGTAGAATTTAAAGAGTAGGAAATAACTAAAATTTAAAGAGTGAGATAATAAATTTTATATTAAAATCAAAATTTAGAATTTAAGTACAATAATTGAAAAGAAAAGAGAAAGAAATAAAAACTAAAACAAAGCTCTTAATCTCATATCAATGATGGCATGGAGATATCGTAGAAGTCTGGCACTTCCTCTTGAAACCATCTACCTTGAAGCAATCTTCAACCAATAGCCTAGCTTCTACCCTATACCGTGGCTTCTTTTGGATCATATGCCTTAACTCTGGAGTCCTTGAAATTTTAAATAAGTGTTGGAGGGCTGGAACTTTTTCTGCTAGGCAATGTGAGACTAAAGCATCATGTAGATCCTTATATATGAAGAAATTCGAGTAAAAATCAACTTAAAACTCTGCCTAGATCGAATTCTATTGAGTTTCATGAGTTCTGGCGATCAGATGTCAATCCAAGGGTCCAAAAAAACATCGAAAACCAATGTGTAATAGCCCATATCCACTCAGATTGAATTCTAACCGTCCGACCATGCCTAATGGAGGGTTTTCAATCATTGGATCTAATCTAAGTGATTGAATCACCATCGAGAGCTTTGTCAGCCATTGGATCGAAGTTTGGAGCTTCCAGGGCCATTCGATTATGCATAGATGGGAGCTAGGAACCGAAGGAAATATCCCAGACCATCGGATCTTGACCAAAAATAACCCCAACCGCATGATCGTGCATCTACTACTCTTGTGGATCGCGTAGACCGTCCGCACTATAGACTGCAACCAATTGACACCCATCTTTTGCATGTGAAATTACTATTTTGCCCCATAAGCCACATGAGATTTTTCCTGTACCCCTTAAGGATCTAAGTCTACCATGTGTTGCATGCTGATTGGGCATATTCTGCTGAGCTGGCAGTCTGTGCTTGATTTCATGGACCGACCGACCAATTCACTATGCACCGATGGGCCTAATGGGCTACTACACATGGGCTTGCGGGCTTGCGGGCTAGCTTCTCATGCTGGGCCGGCTAGCGGGCATGCTGACTAAGCTAAGATGCGTCGGCTAAGCCGACTGTGCCGACTGAGCCGATTCCTTTTTTTATTTTTTTTATTTTTTTAAAAAAATTCATATCGAATCCGTTTTAACTCTAATTTGCTCTAAATTTATTTCATTATGACTAAAAAAATAAGCTCTTTCTATTAATAAAAATATTTTCTAAAATATATAAATAAAAATATTTAATTTTTAAAAATAAAAATAAATTAATTTATAAATTAATGCTTTTATTGGTGCATTTATGGTAATTATCACACCTCCCAATTTAAGCTTTGCTTGTCCTCGAGTAAAGAAAAAATTTAGTTTTAGATACCTTTTAAGATTTAGAGTTTCAAATTTTTTCAAGCAATTTTTAAAATGGTCATTGATGTTCAGTAGAGCTTAAGTAAGATATGTCATTGGAGTATTAATACTTATCAATATAAAAAATTAAATAAAAAATATTCAACTTTTCTAAACTTTTTTCTAAATTATCTCTATCTTTATCTCTAAATTGTTTAAACTTTGATATGGACAAGTGTATTGCTACTTCCACCCTTTATTAATTTATTAATTTTTTTTATTCACATTGTCCACTTTTTGATGTGAATATCATTATTTACTTAGACAATGGAATCTGGTTACTCGATGGAAAATCAATGTATATGTATGTATATTTTTTTTTAATATTATACCATTATTAAGTGTCTTAATCCGTTAAGCTTTCTATTTGCCATGTAGCAAGTCTTGGGCCAATGACTCCCAAACTAGTTGACTTTAGAGCACTAGGTATAAAATATCCCTCGGACTTACTAGTTCGAATCAAATAGGTTGCGAGTTAAGACTACCCTTACAACGAGCTTTCTTATCCTTTCCATCTTTTGATGCAAAATTCAACACTTGCTTAGGCAAAGAGGCCTGGTTACTCAGTGAGAGTGCTTAAAAATTATTTTATTTTAAGAATAATTTTTTATAAAGAAATGTATAGTTATCCTACATAAGCCCATAAAAAGTAGACTCTTCTTTGATGCTGATAGAAAAAAATTAGAAGTGCTCAAAAAAAATTATTATGTTCTAGACTTAACTCTTTTTTGAATTTTTTTAATACTTAATTCCTCAATATTTCATAAATTCTTTGATCTATGCATCAATTTTTTTAAAAAAATTACTTAGTTCAACTTGATTCTTAAAAATAATCAAGTATCTAAATGCTAAATACTAACTTCTTCGAGAACTTTAAAATTCTAAAAAATTTTATTATTCTTTTTCTAGCTTAATTGACATTATCCTCGATGGAGAAAGAAAAATAAAGGATGTAATAAAGAATAAGAAAGAATACACCAGACTTAATACATTTTTTTGGTCCAACAAGATTTTGAAAATTTGACTCTCCCTTCAATTTATTCAAAATATCCTAAAAAAATAAACTAAAAAAATAAATTAGATGAAAAAATTAAATATTGGATTGCCTCCCAACAAGTGCTAAGTTTACCATCTTTAGCTAGACACAAAGCAGCTTATCTATCCCATATCAAATATTAAATTCATAAATTTTAATGATTTTAGATTGCCAGTCATAGGAAGATAGCTTGTGATCCTTTTATTAATAAATTTATTATTAATTATGGGAAGGTAGGATGTGACCTCATTCTCAAATTCTTGTTTATCAAGAATTTCTTCTATTTATTCTTCTAAAATGCTCATGAATTGAGTTTTTGGATTAGGAGATAGATTTGATGCAATGGATACTAGAAGGATAACTAAAGATGATTTTTATTTTGAAGGTAAATTAATATGAGCTTGTTTGAACAACTCCATTGGCTCTTCATTGTATGCCCCTTGATTTTTATGAGAAGAATCAGCTTCTAGAGCTAAAGGGAACAGTACTATTGGTTTATAGATCTTGGGTAAATTATCCACTCTCTTCTTTCCTATGTCGATCTCACTCATATTAGAACCAGCATCAGTACTAGTTTTGAGCTCAGGTTCTTCTATGTGGTTAGTTTTAGTACTAACCTCTTCTTCCATATTTCTATTTTGGCTAGCATTAGTACTAGCCTCTCTCACCTAGTCCTGGTATGGGTTCTTAACAATCCTACAACTTTGAAATTCAAAAATTGCTTTGGCATTCTCTAATTGAGGATTCTTAGATGGGATAATGGATTGATGACTGAATCTAGGTGGTTGATGGATATTAGATGGATTATTTTTAAGCTTCTAGCCTAGCGATAGATTATTGTTGATTCAGAATTGATTGTTATTGAGATAGGATTAATAGTTGCAGCTGGTTAAATCTATCATCGGCTAGATTGATCGGTTGAAGAGGTGGGTATAAGGGCTAATTTTAATATGGTGGCTGGAAAGGTTGACTAGGCTAACCTTTATTATAGGCATAGTTCTGGTATTAGGGTCTATTCTAATAATTTTGCACTGATAGAGTTTAGATTTGAGCCTGAGTCTATTGTGGTTTTCAAGAAAAATTAGGATAGTTTCTCCAACCTGGGTTATATGTATTTGAAAATGGGTGATTGACTGATTTGGAGTAATCTTGAGCAGCTTGAACTTGTTCTTGGATGAAAGGTAGAAATTGTACAGCCGTGGAACATTTACTCACATTATAGGTTGGAGTAACACAAATAGAACAAATCTCCTGCTAATTAGAAGGTGGTGTATATTATGTAGGAGATTGTTGACCTATGTTTAGGAATTGATCTAATTTTTGAATAAGAAAATCAACTTTATTTATTAGATTCATGTCAGTCTTAGAACTTGGTTCTAGATGTTTGATCTCAATATTCCTGCCTATTTTTGATGAAAAATTGATCTTTCATAAGAGGATAATGAAGCATGGTTAATCAAATTTTCACTTAGAGTTTCAAACAAGGTATAAGCTTCATCCTCACTTTTGCTCATAAATGCACCTCCACGGGATGCATATACCATTTATCCATATTAGTCTCCTAAACTCTCATAGAAAGCTTGGATGATTTGCCACTTAGATAAACCATGGTGTAGACATTTTCTAATAAGTTTCTTAAGTCTTTCCCATGATTTCAAAATTTGTTCTCCTAAAAGCTAAGCAAATCCAGTAATAGCTCATCTCATGGTGTTAGTTCGGCCTATGAAATAAAATTTCTTAAGAAATTCATGTTGTATCTCTGTCCATGTTTGAATTGATTTTTCTATTGTGCCAAGCCAATACTTGGCTTTATCTTTTAATGAGAAAGAAAACAAGATCAGTCTAAGGGCATCATCAAAAAAATTCTAGATTTTTAACATAAAGTATATTTCTAAGAATTCATCCAGATACTTGTAAGGATCTTCATTAGTATTTTCATAGAAAAATGGGAGCATCTAGATTGTGGTCGACTTGATTTCATAATGGCTAGTAGGGATATCAGGTGATTGGATACAAGTCGATGGATTATAGGTGAAAGGGATAAAATATTTTTTCATCTGTCTAGGTGGTTCTCTAAAACTTTTAGTCATTTGATTATCTAGTTGAATATGAATCAACCATTCAATTTTATGATTGGATTCAACTAAGTCAGAAAAAGCGATCTCCTATCGTGCATGTACTAGTACAACTCTAACATGTGGTTCAAAAAATTTTAGATTTTTTTTATGTTATTATTTTTTAAAATTTTTTATAATTTTGTATGTTTAATTTAATTTAATTTAATTTTTTTGGAAGAAAAAATGAGGAAAAAAAAGGAGTTCTAAAGAAGAGATCCTAAGGACTAGTCCTAGAGCTAAGAAGAGAGAAGAATTAGGTTTGATGTTTTAGATAGCAATCAAGTTAGGCAAACAATCCTAACTAAGGATTATCCTAAATCTAGATAGCTCCTAACTGCCAAGGTCATCTTTAAGTCCTCTAAGTGTAAGATCAGTCACTTAACTGGCCAAGTAAGTGTAAGGTTGGTGAAAGTCCTCTTATTGCTTTTCTTAGACATCAATTATTTTGACTAGATAAGCTAATAGAACCAATTAAGTAACCATCTTCCTTCGGGACGTAGTTTCTAAACCACTTTTCTTAGATACCAATCAAACTGACTAACCCTAATCTGATCCAACTCTTAGGATTTCTTATCCTAATTAGCTCAAGTTTCTAGGGTCGATGTCTAATTGATTTTAAAATTAAAGACTTAAGTCAATGTAGGATGCTGGTTGGTTGTTTGTGGGTCAAAAAAGGATGATCAAATTTTTATCTTATCTTATTTAATAAGTTATGCTTTCAAAATAATTTAATATAAATATGCACAATCACTTTTAGATAAGAGATTTTATGCAAGTAAATTAGATGCATGAAACTGATTAGACTTTAGAGGCTTACCTTATCTCCAGCGATCACCAAAAAAAATAAAAAAATAAAACTAATATGATGGATGCTCTAAGAAATTAAGGTTTGTCCTCTTATCATGAAGCTTTTAATTAGGTTTAAGTGAGTATTTTTTTAAATTAATTTAGAAATAAAATAAATAATAGTAAAAAAAAGTCTAGGGTTAGGATTGATCTCATCAAGTAGGATTAGAAGCTTCCTCCTTGTCCTAATCTTTTTATTCCTTTTTTTCTATAAAATAAATAAAAAGTTAGTAAGCAATATTTATAAGAAAATTTTAAAAAAAAATTATTTATAATTTTATATAAAAAAATCAAAGAAATCAAAAGAAATTAGCATCTATGCCATTTTTCGACAACAACGCCAAAAACTTGATAGACTGCGATATCATCAATAAAATATCATAATTATTAGTTTAATTTTAACTTTTTTTAAGATGATTAAGAGCACTTAGATAGTAGCAAGTCAGGATGAATCTATAGGAAGGTAGTAATTTAATTTTAAAATCTTTGATTTTTTATGAAATAAAAAGAAAAAAGTTTTAAAGTTGAAAAATTAAAAAATAGAATTTAAACATTGCAAAAAAATTAACTTGGTACTAAGATCTACTATTTAAATCTTAGCATCTACTTGCAAAGAAATTAAAGAGTAATTAAAATTAAAAAAGCAAAATTTAAAGAGCAAGAAATAACTAAAATTTAAAAAGTAAGATTATAAACTTTATATTAAAATTAAAATTTAGAACTTAAGTATAATAATTAAAAAGAAAAGAGAAAGAAATAAAAACTAAAACAAAACTCTTAATTAATCTCAGATCAATGGCGGCGTAGAGATGGCATAGAAGTCCGGCTCTTCCTCTCAGGACCGTTTACCTCGAAGCAACCTTCAGCCAAAAGCATAGCTTTCACCATATATCGTAACTTCTCTTAGATCAGATGCCTCAAGTTTGGAATCCTGGGATCTTTAAATAGGTATTGGAGGGCTGAAACTTTTTTTCTAGGCAATGTGGGACTAAAGCATTGTGTAGATCCTTGAATATGAAGGAATCTCAGTAAAAATCGACTTAAAACTCTGCCTGGATCGAATTCTATTAAGTTCCATGAGTTCTGGCCGTCAAATGGCAATCCAAGGATCCAAAAAACACCAAAAACCAATGTGTAATAGCCCAGATCTGCTTGGATTGAATTTGACCATCTGATCGTGCCTGATGGAGGATTTTTGACCATTGGATCGCATCTGGGTGATTGAATCACTGTCGGGAGCTTTGTCAGCCGTCAGATTGAAGTTTGGAGGTTCTAGGGCCATTCAATTGCGCATAGATGGGAGCTAGGAATTGAATCAAAGAAGGAAATAACCCGAACCATCGGATCTTGATCAAAAATGACCATAGCCTAATGATCACACATCTATTGTTCCCATGGACTACATGGACCGTCTGCACCATAGACCACAACCAATCGATGCTCGCCTTTTGCATGTGAAATTATTGTTTTACCCCATAAGCTATGTGAGATTTTTTCTGAACCTCTTAAGGGTCTAAGTCCACCATGTGTCACATGCCGATTGGGCGTGTTCTACTGAGTTGGCGGTCTATGCCTGATTTCGTGGTCCGATCGATCAGTTCACTGCACAACGATGGGCCTACTGGGCTGCTGCACGTGGGCTTATGGGCTTGTAGGCCGGCTTCTCGTGCTGGGCCAGCTAGCTGGTGCACTAGCTGGGCTAGGATGTGCTAGCTGAGTTGAGTGTGGTGGCTTGGCTCAACGCACTGGCAGTGCCGACTAAACCGATTCACTTTTTTTATTTTTTTTGAAAATTCATATCGGATCCATTTTAACTCTGATTTGCTCCAAATTTATTTCATTATGACCAAAAAAATGAGCTCTTTCTATTGATGAATATATTTTCTAAAATATATAAATAAAAATATTTAATTTTAAAAATAAAAATAAATTAATTTATAAATTAATATTTTTATTGGTGTATTTATGATAATTATCTTCTACCAAGATCCAGACTTGATTCGAGCCCATCGAGTCAATTTATAACTTCATTGCCTCTAACCTTTTCTCAGAGTTGATATCTATTATCATCTCTTCATAGATTTTGGGATCATTACCATGAACCCCATTTTTTGTGATGAATATTTTCTCTACATCTTTTGAAATGGTACCTAAGTACCTCTCCGGAGGATAGAAAACCCAACTTGATCCAAGAGATGGGGGAGGTAGTGTGTGGATTGTTTTAGATTGACTAGATTCCTCAAGTTTCTTAGCTCGTTGCTATTCGTTGACTTTCTCCTCGAGCCTGATCTATCTTTCGATGCCACCATATTAAACAAACTATTTTTCAAGAAAAATGACCTGTCAACTCACAATCACATTGTGGTCTTTGGAAAAATAGAAATAATATCGTAACGACTCTTTAAGATATTCTATGAACCGAGCTCTAAGGGTTCTAGACTCTAACTTGTCCACCTGCTCTCTCATGACAAGATCTAAATAATTTTAAATTCTGAGATAACTTAGACTCGATTTCTTACGATGCCATATCTCATATAGTGTCATAGAAATGATTTTAGATGGAACCCTATTTAACAAGTATATGGCTGTCATTAGACAATATCCCCAAAAAAAATTAGGAAGGTTCATGAAGCTCATCATGGATCGAACCATATCTAATAGGATCCAGTTTCTCCATTCTAAAATTTTGTTGAGTTGAGGCATTTCAGGTGGAGTCCATTATGAGACTATGCCATTATTCTTAAGATAGTCCAAAAATTTTCAACTAAGATATTCGTCTCCTCGATCTGATCGAAGAACCTTAATAAGCTTTCTAGTTTGCTTTTCCACTTCATGTTTGAATTTCTTGAACTTTTTGAAGGCTTCAGACTTATGTCGCATTTGGTACATATACCCGTACCAAGACAAATCATCGATAAAGATGATGAAGTAGGAAAAGTTATCTCTAGCTGGCTCATCAAATGGGCCACACACATCTGTATATACCAGGACAAGTAGGTCTGTGGCTCTTTTTTCATGTCCTACAAAAGAAATCTTGATCATTTTGCCATGAAAACATGATTCACAAATCGAATATAACTCGAAAGTCAACATACCCATTAATCCAAATTTCTCTAATTTGTTAATACTGTCTTCAGCTATGTGAACTAACCTTAGGTGCCATAGATGATACCTTTCGTTTAGACTATCCCTAAATCACTTAGATCCTATGACATTCATATTTTGCTCAATATTAAATACAAAAATATCTACATGTAACTGATAGAGACCATTAATTAAGAAATCACTTGCAATTTTATTTCTTTCATAAAGAATTATATAATGATTCTTAAAAAAACTAATTATATAGTTTTCTTGTACTAAATATGAAATATAAACCAAATTTCAACTTGCTGTAGGCACAAAATAACAGTCTCTAAGAACTAAAACTAATCCAAATGGTAGTCATAGAGGATAGATTTTCATGGCCACAGCAGCAACTCTTACTTCATTTTCAATGCGCAAGATCATCTCACCATCCCTCAGCCTCCTGCTCTCCCCAAGATCTTGTATAGAAGTGTATAAGTTAGCAATAGAACCAGAGTCAAGCATCCAACTGATGTAGAAGAAACCATAAGGTTAGTTTCAATGACAAGCATACCTCCAGAAGGATCTGTCTCTTTCTTATTCTTTAGGTTGGCCAGGTATGAAGGGCAATTCTACTTTCAATGGCCATCAGTGTTGCAGTAAAAATATTTTTCTTTATCCATGGTCGTCTTCTTCGATTCTCCCTTACCTTTCTTCTTTCTATCTATCTTTTGCTTCTTTATAGACTTTTTCTTACTAGAAGACTTTCTTTTGGTAGAAGTCCACTCCATAGACAAAATTGAGCCCTTTGAACCTTTCATAGTTAGCTCAGCAGTAACCAACATGTTCATTAATTCAGCCAAGGTGCATTGGAGCTTATTCATATGAAAGTTCATAATGAACTGCACATATGAATCAGTCAAGGACTGTAGGATCACATCAATCTGCAATTCCTTATCTATAATAACTCTAAGCTTCTTAAGCTCTTTTAGATCCTTGATCATCGTCAGGCAATGATCTTGGGCCGACTGCCCATCCGCATCTATGCTTTAAAAAATCTTCTAGAGACTTGATAATGCGCTGTGTAACTCTGTTCACTAAACAACTCTTATAGGTGAGCCAACATTTGGCACGCCATCCTTATGTCTTTATGTTAGCGCTGCAGGTTATCTGACATAGAGACTAATATGTAGCACCTAACTTTATTATCGTCATCTGACCACTTTTCATGAGATGCTCTCCGTTCAGTGATCGGACGAGCTAGTAAAGTGGAAATCTCCTGGTCCAGTACATAGGATAGCTTTTCTGAACTAAAAATAATTTTGAAGTTCCTAAGTCAATCCTTGAAATTGGGTCCGATCAATCTGTGGGTATCAAGAATATGGGTCAAGGGGTTTGATGTAGATATTTTTCTATAGAGAGTCAAAAGTTTCTAGTTAGACTTGTAATTTGACTTGACCAATTTATTTAGAGATTTTATTTTTAAATAAATTAGACTTTCATTATTTTTTTGGATCCCTATACTCCCTTAGCAAAGATGCAAAAGTCTCCATGATTATTGACTTTTAGTAGGTGGTGTGGTCCCATCAATTGACTCAGCACCTCACCTAATAGTTATTGATGATGGATCAGTCGATGGATGGACAACTCTTGTTCAATATTTTTTTAAATATGGTGCACCTAAATCTAATCTCCAATTCATGAAGCTCACCATGCCCAGAATATTGCTCCACTCCTTAATGAAGTCAGATCCACTATTTGCATGAATTGAATTTCTGATTGGATCCCTCACCGTATTCGGAATATTGAGCCTAACCCATCCTTCAATCCATAGTATCTCATGCCTAATAGATATGGTTACATCTTTTCAGTGCAATTGAACCAATGTATCCAATCGAGAATAATCAACTCTGGAAAGGGCCCGCACATCTACAATGGTGGAAGACCTATGACTTAATATTTTCTTAAAAAATTTGATTTAGATCTCTTAGACTTGACTTGACTTAGTCATAATAATTATGACTAATCTAGCGAAATGGGTTAGCTAGAATCGTTAGCCTCCTTAAACCAGAATTGGGTCGACCCAAATGGCCAAATAAGTGAGATCGGTGGAAGGAATATTCCATTAACTTGCCGTGAACGTATTTAGATCGAGTAGCTTCTAATTAAAAATCAGTCGATCATATCTACCAAACTTATCTTAGACATCAAATTATCGAACAGAACCGATTGGATTAGCTTACAATCTAAGGCTCGAACCATAAAGCCAAATTAGGTCTTAACGTGCTCGACCACATATAACTATGAGTTGATCTTGACCAAGACTTACAACTATTTGGTTGATCAAAACTAAGCTCTTTTGATCCCATCTAACCAACTCTTAATTCGATTTGATCAACCGCTTGACCAAATTGAGCTACCCATATTCGAACCCATGATTTATAAAGGTGTGTTAGATCTAAAAATTTATAACTTTTATACCTAATTTATTTCATAAACTTAATTCTTAATTAAGTCCAAGGGTTCAAAAGCAAAACATATATAAAAAATTTTAGGATTTCAAGATCTAGAATTTTGTAGAAAAATAAATTTTAATTTTTGATTAAGGACAGACGTACAGCACCTCTATAGGCCATAAGAGCATCCCATCGAATGGGAAGAGAGGGCCTTTAAACCCTTATTATTTTTATGACTAGATGATTGCTTATCATTACAGCACCAAATAAAAATTAAATCTGATTTTACTATTAAGTAGAACGGTGGCGAGTTGGATGTCGATTTTCTTAAAAATTGAAGGCTAAGTTGCATTCAATTTTAATTTAAAAATTAAAATTTTAAATTAATCTTTAAAATAAAATTTTAAAATAATAAATTAAAGAAAATTAATTTAAATTTAGTAAATTAAAATAAGAGAAGGTAAATAATTAATTAATTAGGGTTTTAAAAATTAATTAAAAATAAGAAAAGAAGTTGTCTAGGATTTTAGTTTCATCTTTCAATATTCAAGTTTATAATTGATTCACACAATTTTTGTATTATCAACATGTAATCTTATGAGATATATGTTTCTTTGATTTGATTCTAACATAATCTATTCTACCGAGCATGGATCATATCTAACATGATCATGACCCATCTAATAAATATATACTATTTAGATCATGCAATCAAAGAACAAAAATATAATTCTGATTAATTCTTATAATTCATCCTAATCTAAGCATAGATCATATCTATCTACGATCATGATTTATCTTCTTAGGCATAAATTATAAAAAAATAAATATTAAAATATAAATCTTCTAATTTATCCTAATTTGAGCACAAACCATATCTTTCCACAATCACAATCTATCTCTTTAGTTATAACTTGTAATAAATTCAACATTAAAGCATAAATAAAAAAGATATGTGAAAGATAAAAAAAATTATTATCCAATAAAAAGAAAGACAGGATTCAAATTACAAACTCTCATGATCGAAGGACTTTCCTTGCTCCCTTGGATATGAGACCTCTAGCCGTACATAGATTTTATCTTGCTAGCTTTCGGTATATTGGAATCTCTTAGATAAAAATTAAAAAAAAAAAGAAAAAAAAAAGAAGAAGAGAGGAGAAGAGAAGGGGGAGAGAGAGAGAGAGAGAGAGAGAGAGAGAGGGCTAATTTTCCTTGAGAGGGGTTCTTTTTGTTTGATTTCCCTCACAAGGGAGGGCTTCTCTCTAGCTTCTAGCATAGCTAGGGATTAAATAGAGGAGGAATAGAGGTTTTCTGACTCCTTACCGAAGTCCAATTTGAGTTTGGTTCGATTTATTCATCCTTGTTGAAATCTTGGTCGTCAGATCTATGATCAGAGGCCTAAAATCAATCAAAAAACCATCGAAATCGGCTGTTATTCATTTTGATCCATGCTTGATGGACTCTGGGCCATCGGATGGCATTTTTAGGTGATTCACCACCATTGGATTGCGCTACAAAAGCCAGAGCAATCCTAGATCACACAGGAAAACATCCCTGGCCGTTGGATCTTGCTATGGATTGCGTGCTACCATCCGATCATGCTCAACTATGCTACTGGACCATCATGGACCGAGAGTAAGAAAGACCTCTGCCAACCAGCTATTGTCATGCCACCTAAAATCCTGAAAAAATCCTCATGAGTCATGATAAAAATTCTATAGACCCTTTAAGGGTCTACATGCACTGACTCAGTCGACGGTCCACCATGGACCGTGCGGTTTCTTGACCTCGTAGTGACATCATGGCTAAAGGGAAAATGGGCCAAAATTGGCTACATTTTCGTGCGAGCTGGGCCGATCTGCTAGGTTGGCATTGGATGTGGGCTGGTTGAGAGGCACGCCGGTTGAGTCGAGTGAGCCAACTTAAGCCATTTTTTTTTTATTCAGTCTTCCGACCTTTGTATCTCTTCCATTTTAGCTTCGATTTATATAAAATTTATTCCATTAGAACCTATAAATCGAGCTTTTCGTATTGATAGACTTTATTCCTACAAAACTTTAATAAAAACATCAATTCTTTAAAATAAATCTTAATTAATATATAATTTAATACTTTTATTTATAATTTTATAATAATTATCACATCCTCCAACTTGAGTTTTACTTATCCTCGAGTAAAGAAAGAAAAATTAAAAGCATGTGCCATCTTGATAAAATATTAAAGTTTCTTCAAGTCATCCTAAAGTCAATTGATACCTAATTAGAGATTTAAGAAATATGTCATTGGATTATTAATTCCATCCTAAATAATAGTTAAGTGAAGAAAATAAAATTTTAGAGCTTTTTTTTTATCAATTTTTCACCTTTATTCTTTGAATTCTATATCTTTAATATGGTTTAGAGTTTTTTTTTTTTTAAAGCCAGTGCAATGTTTTAACCTCTTAAGCTTTCTATCTGATCCTTGAAGCGAGTTTTGGACTAATGACTTCTAAACCAGTTGGCTTTAGGGCATTATGTGTAGAACACATCTCGAGCTTACTAACTTGAGTCAAATAGGCTATAGGTTAAAACTAACTGTATAATAAAATTCTTCATATTGCCCAATTTTTAATATGAATAACATTGCTTACTTAGGCAACGGAATCCGATTACTTGATAGAAGATCAATATTTAGAACTTGCTCTTTATTTCTTATTTTTTTAATTTTTTTTAATTTTTTTAATTTATTTTTTCACTCATATCCATATAAAGTAGATTCTTTATCAAATATAGGCTAAAAAAAGATTTTAGAATCACTCAAAAATTTATCTATTCTAAACCTGACTATTTATTAGATTTTATTAATAATTTAAAAATTAGTATTTCAAAAATTTTCTAAACTATTAATCAATCATCGATTAAAATTCCTAAAAAACTTTAAATCAGGACAAAATTAGGTATATAAGACTATTTATTACCATATTTGAAGACTTAAATATTTTATTTTTATCCTTCCCCCACTTAATTTTAATTATCCTTAATGGAAGAAAGAATAATAGAGTGTGATAGATGTCAAAAAAATAATAAGGAAAGAGTTCACCTGGTTTAGTATATTTCTGATATCGGCCTGGGGTTTTTCTTTATTTGATCTTCGTTTAGCATGGATCTGTAGTTTCTCCCCCCAACTTAATCCTGAAAGAAAAGTAAACTAAAAATAAAAATAAAATTTAGATGCAAAATGCTGGAACTGGGTTGCCTCCCAATAAGCACTAAGTTTAACATCTTCAGCTGGATCCTATGAAAAAGTTTTAGGTATAATCAATTTTAATACACCCTTCAGGTTTCCAAAAAGATAAGGCCAATCAAGAGGCTTAGTCATTATGGCAGAAAAACATTCATAGAATACTCTTCAACGATTAAGTGTAGCCCTAATCAATAATGTATTTGAAGCAAGCATGTTATACCAGAATATAAAATTATTACAGTTTTTATGATAATTAGGAAGGAATTGTGTTTGTTGGATCAAAATCAAGGGTGGTGGTTTATAAATTTCTTCAACTATAGCCTAATCTTCCCCACTCCCTTTCTCGGGTATGATATATCTAGGCATCAACTCTTCCTGATCCAAGGTATGGCACTTTTTCTAAATTAATTTTAAATCTACCTCCATACATCATTTTAATATTATAAATAAATTTTGGAGGTCATCCTCAAAAGTAGTGCCGTATATAGAAAAATCATTCATAAAATCGTTATCTCTAATATCAGTAATATCCCATCCAACATCTTCTTTATGTGCCTTTAGAACATCCATAAGCTAGTTTTTCTGGGTAGGTATCACTGGTAAAATGTCAGTAGGTGCATCAGAAAGTGGTTTCAATTCTTGAATAGTTGGTGGTTCTAACAATAGAGCTATTCATGGGGTAGGTGGTGGCTCAAGTTTTTCTATCCAAAATGAGGTGATTTTAGGGTAGGGTGTATCAACTGGATCATTTACTTCTGTATTATACCTATCATCATCAAAATCATCCATCTCATAATGAGCTAAAATGGAATTTAATGAATTTTGCAAAAGAATTATGGGTGAAGCTTTCTCTAATATGTTATTTACCTATGGATCTTGGAAAGTCTCTCTTAATTCCATCATCTCATCAGTTTGTCCATCCCCGTTAAAAGAAATTAGTGATTCTAAGGCACTTGGGAATGGTTCCATATGTAAGTGGGATGATGGAATTGGTTTATCCCACCATTCTGATTATTTTCTATACTTTTTTGCCTCTGTTATATGGTCTAATAGGGTCTTTTTAGTTTTGCAAGGTTGTTTCATGACCATAGGTAAAGAAGATGATGATGAAAATGGTTTATCCCACCATTCTTGTCCTATCCTATATTTTGCTGCCTCAGTAATATGATCTAAAAGGATCTCTTTGGTTATGCTAGGCTATTTTATGACCATATTATTTTTGGAAGTTTTAATTGATTGTTTAAAAAGAGCTTTTGAGACATTAAAATTTCTATCCAGGTATGATCCCTCAGGGTCACTCTTGGGCTAACAAGACAACTCTCTTTCCTCCTATTGATTGAATGTAAGCCCTCGTCGTTAGATATATGTGCCCTAAAAGCCAGAATTAGCTGACACTTGTAATATACTTCTAGGGGCAAAATTATAATTTAACTATAATCAATAAAATGGGTTATTTTTTATCACATATGTGTATTTAGTGTCTGTGATACATCCTTTGAGTTAATGGTAATGATAATTCATATTTTCAAGAGTTGAAAATTTAAGACATGAATAATCATTATTAACTCATAAAATGCTTCCGACCATAGGATCATCACGAGAATGGTGATTGATCCGAAAGATTGGTGTACAATCGCTTCTCTTTATTAGATGAGTCTTAAGTCTATAGTGTGGAGACACCAGAGCGAGAGTATAGGTACTCATTAGAGAATGAGGGCACTGAGCGTGACCACCTCGAGTAGTCATTAGGAAGTCTACCTTCTCGTCAACGACTGACTCGATGCTACAGTGGTGTGTCTGGTTCTTTGATCTGAGGTGCATCCGTAGTTCACCTTGAGGGTGTTATAGTTTGACTACACCATAACTCGATCTCCTAGCCATTCAGAACCCTGAGGTGTATGTTGGCTATAGCATGTTCATTGTAGGAACTGGATTGCATCAAGATGGAATCTATCTACCTCGGTGGTAGAGGAGCAGCCCTATGATGATCATGAGAATCAAGTCCAGAAGCCCATGGCCATGGTAGAGTGAAATAATAGAAAGAGTTTCTATTTAGGTTTTCATATCGGACTTGAATCGAATGATTACATCATATGATAGAAACTAGGGTTTGACGAGTTCACCTTAACCCTAATCTGATCGGGGCTCAAGATAGAAGAACTTAATCACACAGGTAGCTACACCAAGAGGTTCGCATTCAGCTCTGATGGGTTGCCACCATATACTGCTAGGTGTCACTGGTGGATTTTGGGAGCAATTAGAATGATTTAGATGATCGATCATTCTAGCTGTTCGAATCAGAAGAGTTCTGATCCATCGAAAGAAGTTTCGATGATGTCGATGATAGAGATCATGACATATCCCATTACCATACAGAACTGAACCTAACTGGGTCACACAAACAAGGGTTTGAATCTGGTGATCATCAATTGAACTGATCTAGTTCAATTGATCTAAATGAGATTCAATTAGGTTCAAGAAAATCGTGCTAGCACTCGATTGAACCTAACGTTCTTCTTTTACTATCATAAATAGTTGTCCTGACTGAGCCAAAGGAGTTTGTGCTCGATCAGAGGCCTTCACTTGGTCTGACTGGAGCCTGTCTAGGTCAGAAAAGGGTTGTCTTATTTTGTAAGACAATACCTACCATTTTTGGTCACCTGCCATTTCTCATCCTTTGACTTTGGTCAAAAGTTGACCTTTGACTGGTCAAATGTTGACCATTGATACTTTACTTCTGTCCACGTGTCACGCACCTATTGGAGAGCTGGTGGGGGCTTGTCCCCCTGCCAGAACCTGGCAAGGAGGAGGGCGCATGCCAAGGGTGGCGTGCGCCCAAGTTTGAGGTGCCCAGAAGTTTCTATTGGATAGGAACTCCATTTTCTTTTTGAATTCTGATTAGACTCCTCCTAAGAACCAACTTTGACTGGTCTTAGGCGCCTCCTTGGCGTGCGCCCAAGTTTGAGGCACCCAAGAGTCCCTGTTGGATAGGAACTCCATCTCCTTTTTGGATTCCGATTAGACTCCTACTAAGAATCAACTTTGACTGGTCTTAGGTGCCATCTAAGGATGAATCCAAGGGACTCTATTCCCACCAATCAGATTTAGATCTAATTTCACCAAAGGTTGTGATTGGTTGGGATGAAGAGGAGTTGGATCACGCATAGTCTATAAATAAGACCCTACGCCCAACTCAAAAATAGATGAAAAATTTTCCACGCCCCAAGGCTGCCTCTCTCCTCCTCCTCCATGCCAAGTCCATCTTCTCCCTCTCCTCTCCACGCTCAAAGTAGTTTGGGATCTAAGTTGGTGCAATCTAGATGAGAGAAAGGCGACAGAAAGCTAGAAGGCTGCGCTGTTGCAAAGGACAACTGCTGATCTTCAAAAGGAGTTTTGAAGATCCTCCAAGATCAGATTCCAGATCTAATTTTTGGAGACATGATAGAGAAGAAGAGGATCTCTAGATCCAGCCTGAGTGGATATCGATAGAGGCCAGGCACTTGCGTGGCTAGATCCAGAACCTTCCGCTGCTTACAGGATCATCAACGGGTAATAGGATTACCCTACATCAAGGTAAATTAAATTTGATTTAATTTATCTATATTTTATTTTATTATTAAAATAATAAAAATTCAGATCTAAAATATCTTAGATCTGATTCTAGATCAAAGAAAAAAATTTTGAAATATATCTCTTGATCTGATCAGATCTGAACGAACCTGGATCCGGAAAAATCAGGATTTTCCTTCAACTGGTATCAGAGCCAAGGTTCTAAAAGTATTTAGATCTAATTTTAAATTTATTTTAATTAAAAAATAAGTAATTTTAGATGTCACATGAGATGTGATCAGATCTAAAATTAGAAAAAATTAAAATTAAATGATTTGGATCTAAGATTAGAAAATATGCATGACTAGTTCTAAAATAGAATAGTTCTATAGAATAGTCTTGCATGTTTTATAATTTAATTTGATTAAATCATATTTTAGATCTATTTATTTACTATTTTTTGATATTATAATTATTATAATAATATCTAAAAAATAGTAAATAAAAATTATTTAATTTTAAACATCATATGAGATATGATTGATGCATGTCTAGACTAGTTGTAGAATAGTTCTACATAGTTGTCTAGATTAGAGTTTATTTTGATAAGATCAATTTAAATCTAATTTTTTAGATTATTATGAGATAATTTAGATCTAAAAATATGCATGATTCGATACATGAGATGTATGCAAAATATGCCATGATTAGATCTAATTTGTATATGAGATATATGATATAGATCTAAAACTATTTTGTAGTATTGCATGTTCCTGATTAAGGCGTTCCTCTTGGCCGTCCGGTCATAAGAACGAAGAAGGGTTTAAAGGCCCTCTCTTTCCATTCGATGGGGTGTTCTTATGATGTGTAGGGGTGCTGCGTGTTCGTCCTTAATCAGAAATCCAAAACTTACTTTCTGCAAAACCCTAGATCCTGAAACCCTAGGATTTATTGTGCATATTTTGTTTATGAACCCTACTTAATTAAAAATTAAGATTATGGAAATATTAATTAGGTCTAAAATTGAGAATTTTAGATCTAAGACATATTCATAATACTGGGTTCGGGCTTGGGTAGCTCAATTAGGTCTAAGCGGTTGATCAAACCGAATCAAGAGTTGGTTAGATGGGATCAACAATGCTTAAATTGACCAGCCTAATAGGATTAAGTCTGGGTCAAGATCGAGTCACGATCAAGCAAGATCTAATTAGGCTCAGAGGTTAGAGTCTGGATTGTAGGCTAACCCAATTGGTTCTGGCTCAACAATTTGGTGTCTAAGGTAAGTTTGGCACATACGACCGACTGGTTTTTAATTGGAAGCTACTCGACCTGAATGCGTTCTTGTACGAGTTAATGGCATATTCCTTCCACCGATCTCACTTACCTGGCCATATCTGTTGACACAGTTCTGATCTGAGGTGGTCAATAATCCGAGCTAACCCATGCCACTAGGTTAGTCATAATTGTTATGACTATGACAAGTCTAGTTTAATGAGACCTGAATCAATTCTCCCTAAGAAAAGATTAAGTCTGAGGTCTTCCACCATTGTAGATGTGCGGGCCCTTCCCGGGGTTGATTGTTCTCGACTGGATACAGTGGCTCAGTTGCACCGAAAAGATGCAACCATGTCTATTAGGCATTGGATGCTATGGGCTGGAGGATGAGTTGGGCTCAATATTTCGGATACGGTGAGAGACTCAATTAGGAATCCAGTCTATGCAAATGGTGGGTCTGACTTAACTAAGGAGTGGATCAATATTTCCGGATACGGTGAGATTCATGAATTAGAGACCAAGTTTGGGTGCACCATGATTAGAGAATCATTGAACAAGAGTTGTTCACTCATTGGCTAACCCATCACCAATAACTGTTAGGTGAGGTGATGAGTCAGTTGGTGAGACCGCACCACCCACTAGAAATCATTAATCGTGGAGATTTTTGCATCTCTACAGAGGGAGTGTAGGGATCCGAGAAAATAGTGGGAGCTAATTTGTTTAAAAATAAAATTTCCTAAATAAATTGGTCAAGTCATAATTACAAGTATCTAACTAGAATCTTTGACTCTCTATAGGAAAAATATCTGCGTCCAACCCATTGGCACGTATCCTGGACACACATAGACTGACCTGGACCCAATTATAAAGATTGGCTCAGGAACTACAAAATTATTTTGGGTTTCGAGAAGTTAACCCATGTATTGGATCAGGACCCTCCCACCTTACCAGCCCGTCCATCCACTGAACAGAGAGCGTCTCTGAAAAAATGGATAGACGAAGATAATAAGGCCAGATATTACATGTTGGGCTCGATGTCTGATGAGCTCCAGCGCCAACATGAAGATATCGGGACTGCTCGCCAAATGTTGGCTCACCTGCAGGAGATGTTTGGTGAACAGAGTCGCGCAGCCAAAGTATCAAGTCACGAAATGACTTTTTAAGGCTAAGATGCGTGATGGGCAGTCAGTCCAAGATCACTGTCTGATGATGATCAAGGACATGGAAGAGCTTGAGAAGCTCGGTGTGAAGTTAGACTTGGATCTGCAGAATGATATTATTCTGCAATCCTTGACTGATGCATATGGGCAATTCATCATGAATTACCACATGCATAAACTTCAAAATTTCCTTGGCCGAATTAATGAATATGCTGGTTACCGCTGAGCTTTCTATGAAAGGTTCTAAAGGCTCAGTTCTTGCTATGGAACGGACTTCTTCCAAAAGAAAGTCTTATGGAAAGAAAAAGAAGTCTGCGAAAAAGCAGAAGGTGGAAAGAACAAAGAAGAAGAAGGCAGAGCCGAAGAAAAGGCCGCTGTCAAAGGAAAGTGTTTCCATTGCAACAGCGACGGCCATTGGAAGCGGAACTGCCCTACTTACCTGGCCACCCTGAAGAACAAGAAGGAAGGTCCTTCTGGAGGTATGCTCGTTATTGAGTCTAACCTTATGGTTTCTTCTGCATCCAGTTGGGTGCTTGACTCTGGTTCTAGTGCTCATCTGTGCACTTTCATGCAGGGTCTTGAGGATAGCAGGAGGCTGAGGGATGGAGACATGATCCTACGCATCGGTAATGGAGCAAGAGTTGCTGCAGTAGCCGTGGGAACATACCCTCTTCGATTACCATCTGGTTTAGACTTAGTTTTGAAAGACTGTTATTATGTGCCTACAGCTAGCAGGAATTTGATTTCTATTTCATGCTTAGCACAAGAAGGCTATGTGATTACCTTCTTTAAGGACCATTGTAACATTCTTTATGAAAGAAATAAAATTGCAAATGGTTTTCTTATTAATGGATCTTTATCAGCTACATATTGATGTACCTATTCTAACTATCGAGCAAAACGTGAATGCCAAACGACCTAGGGATAGTCCAAACGATAGATATCTATGGCACCTGAGATTAGGTCATATAGCAGAAGATAGGATCAACAAATTGGAGAAAAATGGGCTATTGAGTCCATTGACTTTCGAGTCATATCCAACTTATGAATCTTGTCTTCAAGGCAAAATGACTAAACTCCCTTTTATAGGACATGGGGAAAGGGCCACAGATCTCCTTGCCCTAGTACATACTGATGTGTGTGGCCCATTTGATGTGCCGGCTAGAGGCAATTTTGTCTACTTCATTACCTTTATCGATGATCTATCTAGGTATGGGTATGTGTATCTTATGAGATACAAGTATGAAGCTTTTGAAAAATTCAAAGAATTCAAACATGAAGTAGAAAAACAAATTGGAAAACCTATTAAGGTTCTTTGATCGGATCGAGGAGGTGAATACCTTAGCCGAGAATTCTTAGACTATCTCAAGGAAAATGACATAGTCTCTTAATGGACTCCACCAACGGGGTTTCAGAATGGAGAAATCAGACTCTATTCGATATGGTCCAATCCATGATGAGCTTCACAGACCTCCCTGATTTTTTTTGGGGACACTCATTATTAACTTCAATTTATCTACTGAATAGGGTTCCCTCTAAAATCATTCCTACCATATCGTATGAGATATAGCATGGTAAGAAACCAAGTCTGAGTCATCTCAAAATTTGGGGTTGTCCGACTCATGTCAAAAGACAACAAGCGGACAAGTTAGAGTTCAGGTCCTTCAGAGCTCGATTCATAGGATATCCTAAAGAGTCATTAGGATACTATTTCTACATTCCAGAAGACCACAATGTGATTATGAGTCGACATGCCATCTTTCTTGAAAAATAGTTTATTCAAGATAGCGACATTGGAAAGTAGATTAAGCTTGATGAGAAAGTCTCACAAATACAATAAGCTAAGGACCAATTGGAACCAAATCAGGTTGAGCCAATAAGAACACTACCTCCTCCACCTCGTAGATCGAAAAGAGTTTCCCATCCCCTTGAAAGATACTTGGGTATTATTTCAGAGGAAGTAGAGAAAATGTTCCTTGTAGGTAATGGTGCTCATGGTGATGATCCCAAAATCTACAATGAGATGATATCAGATATCGACTCCGAGAAATGGCTAGAGGCAATGCAGTCAGAAATTGACTCGATGCACTCAAACCAAGTCTGAACCTTGATAGATCCATCAAAAGATATAGTACCTATTGGGTGTAAATGGATCTTCAAGAGAAAGATTGGTGCAGATGGAAATGTGGAGACATTCAAGGCTAGACTAGTGGCAAAAGGTTATAGTCAACACGAAGGCATTGACTATCAGGATACCTTTTCCCCAGTGGCTATGCTAAAATCCATCCGCACATTGCTTGCCATTGCAGCCTATTTCGATTATGAAATATGGCAAATGGACATGAAAACGACATTCTTAAATGGATATCTTAAGGAAGATATCTATATGGAATAGCCGCTAGGTTTCATATCCAGTGATACTGATCACAAGGTTTGCAAGCTGCAAAGGTCCATATATGGACTTAAGGAAGCATCTTGGAGCTGGAACACTCGTTTCAATGATGTGATCAAAATGTTTGGTGATAGAAATGCGATGTTGTCGTTAAAACACCGTGTTTATCAGTTTAATCCAACTTCTTAAAATAATTAAAAATGCGTAGATAGCAGTGAGTCGGGTCGAATCCACAGAGAAGGTAGTATTTTTAGATTTGAAATCTTTGATTTTTGAAAAGAAAAAAAAAGAATTTAAGTTTTTAGAATTAAAAGTGAAGTCGAAAAATTAAAAGAAAAAATTAAAATGTGCAAAAATTTAAACTTGGTACTAAGATCTATTAGCTAAATCTTAGCATCTACTTACAATAAAATAGAAAGTAATAATTAAAGTATAGAAATTAAATTATAATAAAAATAAAAGGTAAGAAATTAAAATGCAAAAATAAATTTTTTATTAATTAAAATTTTAGAATTTAAATACATAGAATTTTAAAAAAAATAAAATAGCCTGATCTCTGATCTTGGATCGGCATTGGTAGAAAGATGGTGTAGAAGCTTGGCTCTTCTTCTCGACACCCGTTGCTTTGAAGCAGTCTTTAATCCATAGTCTGGCTTCGCCCTGTACCAAAGCTTCACCTTGATCGGAGATGTTGATTTCTGGAGGCCTAAGGTCCTTTTTATAGTGCTAAGAGGGCTGGATATTTTTTTTCTAAAGGCAATATGGGACTAATAGCCTTTGTAATCGTGAAAATATAAAGAAATTTGGATAAAATTTGAATCAAAATAACTCTGATATGTCTCTGATAAATTTGATAAAATCCAGCCATTCAATAGGAATCCAACGGTTCAAAAATCATTAAAATCGGATGCGTATTGGCCCAGATCAAGTCGGATTAATTTCTGGCCGTTGGATCGCGCTTGATGGAGGAAATCTGGCCATAAATCACGTGCCTGAGAGTTTGATTGCCGTTGGGAGATTTTTGGACCGTCAGATCATCGCCTGGATCGAGCACTGCCATCGATGGCGATCCGCATGATGTCTGCAGCTGAATCAAATTCGGAAGCAACCACAGCCGTCCGATCCTGACCGTAAACAACCACAGCCATCCGATCGCGCAATCACTATTATCATGGACCGCATGGACCGGCCGCACCACACACCGCAACCAATCAGCGCCTCTGTTGTCGAGCGAAAAGATAAAATTACCCTTATGAGCCGCGATAAATTTCTGTAGACCCTTTAGGGGTCTATGTCCACCACGTGGCAAGCTCTGATTCGCCGAATTTTGCTGAGCTAGGGTCCACGCCTGGATCGTGGACCGACTGATGGCTTCAATGGCTGACTCGGCTTTGATGGCTTGGCTTGGCTTGGTGGCTCGGCTTGCGGAGCTGGCTGAGCCATTTTCTTTTTTATTTAATTTTTATTTATTTATTTTATATCTTTAAAAATTCATATCTTTTCCGTTTTAGCTCCGTTTTACTTGAAATTTATTTCGTTGTGATCAAAAAAATGAGCTCTTTCTACTGATAATAAAATTTTATTTTTAAATTTTTATTATTTTTTATTATTTTTTAATTAACTTTTTAATTAATAAAAATATGAATTTTTTAAAAATTATATATAAAGTAATTAATAATTCTTAAAATTAATATAAATTAATTAATAAATTAATATTTTTATTAGTGAATTTATGATGCTTATCACACCCCCCAACTTAAGCTTTGCTCGTTCTCGAGTAAAGAAAGAATTTAGTTTTAAATATCTTTTAACTTTAGAGTTTCGAATTTTACCTAAGCAATTTTTAAAATGACAACTGATATTTAGTAGAGCTTAAATGAGACATATCATTAGGGTATTAATACTTATCAATAGAAAAATTAAGTAGAGAACATTAAATTTTTCAGAACTTTTTCTAAATTATCCTACCTTTATCTCTGATTTGTCTAAACTTTCATATAGGCAAGTGTATTGCTACTTCCATCCTTCATTTATTAATTTTTATTTTTACATTGCCCACTTTTTTATGCGAATATCATTGCTTACTTAGGCAACGGGATCCGGTTACTCGGTGAAATTTTTTTTTTTTTTTTTTTTTTTTTTTTTTTTTTTTTTTTTAACGTTGTACCACTATTGAGTGTCTTAACTCCTTAAGCTTTTTATTTGATCCATGTAGCGAGTCCTAGGCCAATGACTCCCAAACCAGTTGGCTTTAGGGCACTAGGTATAGAATACCCCTCGGGCTTACTAGCTCGAATCAAATAGGCTACGAGTTAAGACTACCTTTACAACGAGCTTCTTTGCCCTTCCCACCTTTTGATGCGAAACTCAATGCTTGCTTAGGCAAAGAGGCCCAGTTACTCAGTGAAAAGTACTTGGAAACTATTTTATTAAAATAAATTTTTATATGAAGAAACGTATAGTTACCCTACACAAGCTTATAAAAAGTAGACTTTTCTTTGATGCTAATAGAAATAATTAGAAATGCTCCAAGGAAAAACTTTTTATGTTCTAGACTTAACTCTTTATTGAATTTTCTTAATACTTGATTCCTCAATATCTCACAGATTCTCTGATCTATGTATCAATTTCTTTTAAAAATGCTTAGTTTAATTCGATTCTTAAGCATAATCAAGTATCTAAATACTAAATACTAACTTTTTCGAGGACTTAAAATTTTGAAAATTTTTATTTTTCTCTCCCCCCAACTTAATCGACATTATCCTCAATGGAGAAGAAAAAATAAAGGGTGTAATAAAGAACATGGAAGAATACACCTAACTCAGTATATTTTTGGTCCAGCACATGCTTTTGAAAATTTGAGCTCTCCCTCCAACTTATTCAAATTATCCTAAAAAAAAAATAAACTAAAAAGATAAATTAGGTAAAAACTAAATATTGGGTTGCCTCTTCAGTCAGACACATAAATTAAAAAGATAAATTAGATAAAAACTAAATATTGAGTTGCCTCCCAACAAGCGCTAAGTTTACCGTCTTCAGCCAGACACAATGTAGCTCACTATCCTATGTCGAATATTGGATTGATAAATTCCAATGGTTTTGGATTGCCAATCTCAGAAAGATGATTTATAATCCCATTATTAATATAATCTTTGTTAATTTTAGGAATATAATTTATGATTCCATTCTTAGACCTATGTTTATTAAGAATTACTCCTATTTGTTCTTCTAAAATGCTTATGAATGGAGTTTTTGTATTAGGAGTTAAGTTTGATGCAATGGGTGCTGGAATGGTGACTAAAGGCGGTTTTAATTCTGGAAGTAAATTAATATGATCTTGCTTAAACAACTCTATTGACATTTCATTACATGCCTCTTGATTTTTGTAAGAAGAACCAATTTCTTGGATTGAAGGAAATAGGACATTAGGTTTATAAGTCTCGGGTAAATCATCTATTCTCTTTTCCCTTTTTTCTATCTCATTTAAACTAGAACTAGCATCAGTACTAATTCTTGGCTCGGGTTCTTCTATGTGGTTAGTCCCAGTACTAACCAATTCCTCTAAATTTTTATTTTGGCTAGCATCAGTACTAGCCTCTCTCACTTGGTCTTGGTATGGGTCCATAAGAATCCTATAGCTTTTAAGTTCAGGAATTACTTTGGTATTCTCAAATTGGGGATTCTTAGATGAAACATTAGATTGATAATTTAATCCAGGTGGTTGGTGGTCATTAGGTGGGTTGTTTGAAATTGGTAGGTTTGGCAGTTGATCTAGTTCTTTCCTCATATTAGACTCAACTAATTGTCCTATTTGAGCTTCTAGTCTGACGATAGATTGCTGTTAAGTTAGAATTAATTATTGAAGTTGATTAAATCTATCATCAGCTAGATTGGTCTGTTGAGGAGGTGGGTATGAAGGCTGATTATAATATGATGGCTGGTTAAACTGACTAGGCTGACCATTATTATAGGCATAATTTTGATAATTTTGCTTAAGTGAAATTTGGGTCTGAGCCTGAGTCTATTGGGATGTCCAAGAAAAATTAAAGTTACTCCAATCTGAATTATATGAATTTAAAATTGGGTCATTAATCAATTTGGAGTATCCTTGAGCATCTTGAACTTGTTCTTGGATAAAATGTGAAAATTGTGCAGTCATAGGATATTCACTCACATGATGGGTTGGGCTAGCACAGATTGAATAAGTCTCCTGATAATTAGAAGATAATGTGAATTGTACAGGAGATTGTTGACCTAGGATTAGGAGTTGATCTAATTTATGAGCAAGAAGGTCAACTTTATCTAATTTTTAGACTATTAGATTCATATTAGCCATTTAATTATTAGGTTTAATGTGAATCAACCATTCAATTAAATTCAACTAAATCAGAAAAAATGATTTCCTACCATGCATGTATTAGTGTAACCCTAATGTATGGTTCAAAAAAAATTTTAGATTTTTTTATTATTATTTTATTATATTAAAAATTAATTTTTTTATTTATTAATTAAATTTAATTATTATTTTTAATATTTTTTAGTTATTTAAATTTAATTTTTATTTTATTTTATTTGTAGAGGAGAAAGAAGAAGAAAGAAAGAAGAGTTCTGAAGAACAGGTCCTAAGGAGTCTTAGAACTAAAAAGAGAGAAAAGAATTAAGTTTAATTAGGTTTGATGTTGGTTAGCAATCAAGTTGGTCAATCAATCCTGACTAGGGGTTATCCTAGATCTAGACAGCTCCTAACTACCAAGGTCACCTTCAAGCCCTCCAAGTGTACGATTAGCCAATTAACTGGTCAGGTAAGTGTAAGGTCGGTGGGAGTCCCCCCGTTGCTTGCCTTAAACACCAATTGTGCTTGGCTAGGTAAGCGAACGGAACCAATTAGAAACTACCTTCCTTCGGATCCAATTGTTCCTGAACCACTTTCCTAGACACCAGTCAAATTGACTTATCCTAACTTGGTTCAACTCTTAGGATTCCTTATCCTATTAAGCTCAAGTTCCTAGGGTTGATGTCTAATTGATTTTAAAATTAAAGGCTTAGGTCAATGTAGGATGTTGGTTGGTTGTTTGTGGGCTAAGGAAAGGTGATCAAATCCCCACCTTATCTTGTTTAATTGGGTTGTGCCCTTAATTTTGTTTAATATGAATATGCACAAAAAATTTTCAGTCAAAGGGTTCTATGCAATTTAGACTAGATGTATATAACTAATTGAATTCTGAAAGACTTACCTTGCCTCCAGCAATCACCAAAAAAAATAAAAATAAAAATAAAAAATAAAAATAAAAATAAAACTAATATGATGCATGCTCTAAGCAGTTAAGGTTTCTAATCTTATCATGAGGCTTTTAATTAGGTTTAAATGAATATTTTTTAAATTAATTTAAAAATAAATAAAAATAAAATAAAATAAAAAGAAAAGAGAACTAAGGTTAGGATTGATCTAACCAAGCAAAACTTCTGATTCTTTTTGTTCTTTATTTTTTTTTCTATAAAATAATAAAAAAATTAGCAAGCAATACTTATAAGGAAATCAGATTTTCCTTTAACTGGTATCAGAGCCAAGGTTTAAAGTGTTTAGATCTTATTTTAAATTTATTCTAATCAAAAAATAAGTAATTTCAGATGTCACATGAGATGTGATCAGATCTAAAATTAGAAAAATTAAAATTAAATGATTTGGATCTAAGATTAGAAAATATGCATGACTAGTTCTAAAATAAGAATAGTCTTGCATGTTTATATTTAATTTGATTAAATCATATTTTAGATCTATTTATTTACTTTTTTTGATATTTTAATATATATAATAATATCTAAAAATAATAAATAAAAATTATTTAATTTTAACTATCATATGAGATATGATTGATGCATGTCTAGACTAGTTGTAGAATAGTTCTACATAGGTGTCAAGATTAGAGTTATTTTTGATAAGATCAATTTAAATCTAATTTTTTAGATTATTATGAGATAATTTAGATCTAAAAATATGCATGATTCGATACATGAGATGTATGCAAAATATACCATGATTAGATCTAATTTGTATATGAGATATATGATATAGATCTAAAACTATTTTGTAGTATTACATGTTCCTGATTAAGGCATTCCTCTTGGCCGTCTGGTCATAAGAACGAAGAAGGGTTTAAAGGCCCTCTCCTTTCATTCGTTGGGGTGTTCTTATGACGTGTAGGGGTGCTGCGCGTTCGTGCTTAATCAGAAACCCAAAACTTACTTTCTACAAAACCCTAGATCCTAAAACCCTAGGATTTATTATGCATATTTTGTTTATAAACCCTACTTAATTAAGAATTAAGATTATGAAATATTAATTAGGTCTAAAATTGAGAATTTTAGATTTAAGATATATTCATAATATTGGGTTCGGGCTTGGGTAGCTTAATTAGGTCTAAGCGGTTGATCAAATCGAATCAAGAGTTGGTTAGATGAGATCAACAATGCTTAAACGGACCAGTCTAATAGGATTAAGTCTGGGTCAAGATCGAATCACGATCAAGCAAGATCTAATTAGACTCAGAGGTTAAAGTCTGGATTGTAGGCTAACCCAATTGATTCTGGCTCAATTATTTGGTGTCTAAGGTAAGTTTGGCACATACGACCGATTGGTTTTTAATTGGGAGCTACTTGATCTGAATGCGTTCTTGTACGCGTTAATGGCGTATCCCTTCCATCAGTCTCACTTACCTGGCCATATCTGTTGACTCAGTTTTGATTTGAGGTGGTCAATAATCCGAGCTAACCTATGCCACTAGGTTAGTCATAATTGTTATGACTATGACAAGTCTAGTTTAATGAGATCTGAATCAATTCTTCCTAAGAAAAGATTAAGTCTGAGGTCTTCCACCATTGTAGATATGCGGGCCCTTCCCAGGGTTGATTGTTCTCGACTGGATACAGTGGCTCAGTTGCACCAGAAAGATGCAATCATGTCTATTAGACATTGGATGCTATGGGTTGGGGGATGAGTTGGGCTTAATATTTCGAATACGGTGAGAGACTCAATTAGGAATCCAGTCTGTGCAAATGGTGGGTCTGACTTAACTAAGAAGTGGATCAATATTCCAGATACGGTGAGATTCATGAATTAGAGACCAAGTTTGGGTGCACCATGATTAGAAAATCATTGAACAAAAGTTGTTCACTCATTGGCTAACCCATCACCAAGAACTGTTAGGTGAGGTGATGAGTCAGTTGGTGAGATCGCACCACCCACTAAAAATCATTAATCGTGAAGATTTTTGCATCTCTACAGAGGGAGTGTAGGGATCCAAAAAAATAGTGGGAGCTAATTTATTTAAAAATAAAATTTTTAAATAAATTGATCAAGTCATAATTACAATATCTAACTAGAATCTTTGACTCTCTATAGAAAAATATCTGCGTCCAACCCATTAGCACATATCCTGGACACACATAGACTGACCAGATCCAATTATAAAGATTGGCTCAGGAACTACAAAATTATTTTGGGTTTCAAGAAGTTAACCTATGTATTGGATCAGAACCCTCCCACCTTACCAGCCCATCCATCCACTGAACAGAGAGCATTTCTGAAAAAATGGATAAACGAAGATAATAAGGCCAAATATTACATGTTGGACTCGATGTCTGATGAGCTCCAGTGCCAACATAAAAATATCATGACTGCTCACCAAATGTTGGCTCACCTGCAAGAGATGTTTGGTGAACAGAGTCGCACAGCCAAGTATCAAGTCACGAAATGACTTTTTAAGGCTATAAGATACGTGATGGGCAATCAATCCAAGATCACTGTCTGATGATGATCAAGGACTTGGAAGAGCTTGAGAAGCTCGGTGTGAAATTAGACTTGGATCTGTAGAATGATATTATTATGCAATCTTTGACTGATGCATATGGGCAATTCATCATGAATTACCACATGCATAAACTTCAAAATTTCTTAGCCGAATTGATGAACATGCTGGTCACCACTGAGCTTTCTATGAAAGGTTCTAAAGGCTCAGTTCTTGCTATGGAATGGACTTCTTCCAAAAGATAGTCTTCTAAAAAGAAAAAAAGTCTGCGAAAAAGCAGAAGGTGGAAGGAGAAAAGAAGAAGAAGGCAGAGCCAAAGAAGAAGGCCGCTGTCAAAGGAAAGTGTTTCCATTACAACAGCGACGACCACTGGAAGTGGAACTGTCCTACTTACCTGGCCACCCTGAAGAATAAGAAGGAAAGTCCTTCTGGAGGTATGCTCGTTATTGAGTCTAACCTTATGGTTTCTTCTACATCTAGTTGGGTGCTTGACTCTGGTTCTAGTGCTCATCTATGCACTTTCATGTAGGGTCTTGAGGATAGCAGGAGTCTGAGGGATGGAGACATGATCCTATGCATCGGTAATAGAGCAAGAGTTGCTGCAGTGGCGGTAGAAACATACCCTCTTCGATTACCATCTGGTTTAGAATTAGTTTTGAAAGACTATTATTGTGTGCCTACAGCTAGTAGGAATTTGATTTCTATTTCATGCTTAGCACTAGAAGGCTATGTGATTATCTTCTTTAAGGACCATTGTAACATTCTTTATGAAACAAATAAAATTGTAAATGGTTTTCTTATTAACGATGTTTATCAGCTACATATTGATGTACCTATTCTAACTATTGAGCAAAACGTGAATACCAAACGACCTAGGGATAGTCCAAACGATAGATATCTATGGCACCTGAGATTAGGTCATATAGCAGAAGATAGGATCAACAAATTGAGAAAAATGGGCTATTGAGTTCTTTGACTTTCGAGTCATATCCAACTTATGAATCTTGTCTCCAAGGCAAAATGACTAAACTCCCTTTTATAGGACATGGGGAAAGGGCCACAGATCTCCTTGCCCTAGTACATACTGATGTGTGTGGCCCATTTGATGTGCCGGCTAGAGGCATTTTGTCTACTTCATTACCTTTATCGATGATCTATCTAGGTATGGGTATGTGTATCTTATGAGACACAAGTATGAAGCTTTTGAAAAATTCAAAGAATTCAAACATGAAGTAGAAAAACAAATTGGAAAACCTATTAAGGTTCTTTGATCGGATCGAGGAGGTGAATACCTTAGCCGAGAATTCTTAGACTATCTCAAGGAAAATGAATAGTCTCTTAATGGACTCCACCAACGGGGTTTCAGAATGGAGAAATCAGACTCTATTCGATATGGTCCAATCCATGATGAGCTTCACAGACTCTCCTGATTTTTTTTGGGACACTCATTATTAACTTCAATTTTACTACTGAATAGGGTTCCCTCTAAAATCATTCCTACCACATCGTATGAGATATGGCACGGTAAGAAACCAAGTCTGAGTCATCTCAAAATTTGGGGTTGTCCGACTCATGTCAAAAGACAACAAGCGGACAAGTTAGAGTTCAGGTCCTTCAGAGCTCGATTCATAGGATATCCTAAAGAGTCATTAGGATACTATTTCTACATTCCAGAAGACCACAATGTGATTGTGAGTCGACATGCCATCTTTCTTGAAAAATAGTTTATTCAAGATAGCGACATTGGAAAGTAGATTAAGCTTGATGAGAAAATCTCACAATACAATAAGCTAAGGACCAATTGGAACCAAATCAGGTTGAGCCAATAGAAACACCTCCTCCACCTCGTAGATCGAAAAGAGTTTCCCATCCCCCTGAAAGATACTTGGTATTATTTCAGAGGAAGTAGAGAAAATGTTCCTTGTAGGTAATGGTGCTCATGGTGATGATCCCAAAATCTACAATGAGATGATATCAGATATCGACTCCGAGAAATGGCTAGAGGCAATGCAGTCAGAAATTGACTCGATGCACTCAAACCAAGTCTGGACCTTGGTAGATCCACCAAAAGGTATAGTACCTATTGGGTGTAAATGGATCTTCAAGAGAAAGATTGGTGCAGATGGAAATGTGGAGACATTCAAGGCTAGACTAGTGGCAAAAGGTTATAGTCAACGCGAAGGCATTGACTATCAGGATACCTTTTTCCCAGTGGCTATGCTAAAATCCATCCGCACATTGCTTGCCATTGCAGCCTATTTCGATTATGAAATATGGCAAATGGACATGAAAAACATCTATTATTGATATCTTAAGGAAGATATCTATATGGAATAGCCGCTAGGTTTCATATCCAGTGATACTGATCACAAGGTTTGCAAGCTGCAAAGGTCCATATATGGACTTAAGGAAGCATCTTGGAGCTGGAACACTCGTTTCAATGATGTGATCAAAATGTTTGTGATAGAAATGCGATGTTGTCGTTAAAACACCGTGTTTATCAGTTTAATCCAACTTCTTAAAATAATTAAAAATGCGTAAGATAGCAGTGAGTCGGTCGATCACAGAGAAGGTAGTATTTTTAGATTTGAAATCTTTGATTTTTGAAAAGAAAAAAAAAGAATTTAAGTTTTTAGAATTAAAAGTGAAGTCGAAAAATTAAAAGAAAAAATAAAATGTGCAAAAATTAAACTTATGGTACTAAGATCTATTAGTAAATCTTAGCATCTACTTACAATAAAATAGAAAGTAATAATTAAAGTATAGAAATTAAATTATAATAAAAATAAAAGGTAAGAAATTAAAATGCAAAAATAAATTTTTATTAATTAAAATTTTTAGAATTTAAATAATAGAATTTTAAAAAAAATAAAATAGCCTGATCTCTGATCTTGGATCGGCATTGGTAGAAAGATGGTGTAGAAGCTTGGCTCTTCTTCTCGACACCGTTGCTTTGAAGCAGTCTTTAATCCATAGTCGGGTTCGCCTGTACCAAAGCTTCACCTTGATCGGAGATGTTGATTTCTGGAGGCAAGGTCCTTTTTATAGTGCTAAGAGGGCTGATATTTTTTTTCTAAAGGCAATATGGGACTAATAGCCTTTGTAATCGTGAAAATATAAAGAAATTTGGATAAAATTTGAATCAAAATAACTCTGATATATGTCTGATAAATTTGATAAATCCAGCCATTCAATAGGAATCCAACGGTTCAAAAATCATTAAAATCGGATGCGTATTGGCCAGATCAAGTCGGATTAATTTCTGGCCGTTGGATCGCGCTTGATGGAGGAAATCTGGCCATAAATCACGTGCCTGAGAGTTGATTGCCGTTGGGAGATTTTGGACGTCAGTCATCGCCTGGATCGAGCACTGCCATCGATGGCGATCCGCATGATGTCTGCAGCTGAATCAAATTCGGAAGCAACCACAGCCGTCCGATCCTGACCGTAAACAACCACAGCCATCCGATCGCGCAATCACTATTATCATGGACCGCATGGACCGCCGCACCACACACCGCAACCAATCAGCGCCTCTGTTGTCGAGCGAAAAGAATAAAATTACCTTATGAGCCGCGATAAATTCTGTAGACCCTTTAGGGGTCTATGTCCACACGTGGCAAGCTCTGATTCGCCGAATTTTGCTGAGCTAGGGTCCACGCCTGGATCGTGGACCGACTGATGGCTTCAATGGCTGACTCGGCTTTGATGGCTTGGCTTGGTTGGTGCTCGGCTTGCGGAGCTGGCTGAGCCATTTTCTTTTTATTTAATTTTTATTTATTTATTTTATATCTTTTAAAATTCATATCTTTTCCGTTTTGCTCCGTTTACTTGAAATTTATTTCGTTTGTGATCAAAAAAATGAGCTCTTTCTACTGATATAAAATTTTATTTTTAAATTTTTATTATTTTTATTATTTTTAATTAACTTTTTTATTAATAAAAATATGAATTTTTTAAAAATTATATATAAAGTAATTAATAATTCTTAAAATTAATATAAATTAATTAATAAATTAATTTTTTATTAGTGAATTTATTGATGCTTATCACACCCCCAACTTAAGCTTTGCTCGTTCTCGAGTAAAGAAGAATTTAGTTTTAAATATCTTTTAACTTTAGAGTTCGAATTTTACCTAAGCAATTTTTAAAATGACAACTGATATTTAGTAGAGCTTAAATGAGACATATCATTAGGGTATTAATACTTATCAATAGAAAAATTAAGTAGAGAACATTAAATTTTTCAGAACTTTTTCTAAATTATCCTACCTTTATCTCTGATTTGTCTAAACTTTCATATAGGCAAGTGTATTGCTACTTCCATCCTTCATTTATTATTTTTATTTTTACATTGCCCACTTTTTTATGCGAATATCATTGCTTACTTAGGCAACGGATCCGGTACTCGGTGAAATTTTTTTTTTTTTTTTTTTTTTTTTTTTTTTTTTTTTTTAACGTTGTACCACTTATGAGTGTCTTAACTCCTTAAGCTTTTTATTTGATCACATGTAGCGAGTCCTAGGCCAATGACTCCAAACCAGTTGGCTTTAGGGCACTAGGTATAGAATACCCCTCGGGCTTACTAGCTCGAATCAAATAGGCTACGAGTTAAGACTACCTTTACAACGAGCTTCTTTGCCCTTCCCACCTTTTGATGCGAAACTCAATGCTTGCTTAGGCAAAGAGGCCCAGTTACTCAGTGAAAAGTACTTGGAAACTATTTTATTAAAATAAATTTTTATATGAAGAAACGTATAGTTACCCTACACAAGCTTATAAAAAGTAGACTTTTCTTTGATGCTAATAGAAATAATTAGAAATGCTCCAAGGAAAAACTTTTTATGTTCTAGACTTAACTCTTTATTGAATTTTCTTAATACTTGATTCCTCAATATCTCACAGATTCTCTGATCTATGTATCAATTTCTTTTAAAAATGCTTAGTTTAATTCGATTCTTAAGCATAATCAAGTATCTAAATACTAAATACTAACTTTTTCGAGGACTTAAAATTTTGAAATTTTTATTTTTCTCTCCCCCCAACTTAATCGACATTATCCTCAATGGAGAAGAAAAAATAAAGGGTGTAATAAAGAACATGAAAGAATACACCTAACTCAGTATATTTTTGTCCAGCACATTCTTTGAAAATTTGAGCTCTCCCCTCCACTTATTCAAATTATCTAAAAAAAAAAAACTAAAAAGATAAATTAGGTAAAAACTAATATTGGGTTGCCTCTTCAGTCAGACACATATAATTAAAAGATAAATTAGTAAAAACTAATATTCGAGTGGCCTCTGTTGGACATAGGGACTCCATCTCCTTTTTGGATTCTGATTAGACTCCTCTTAAGAACCAACTTTGATTGGTCTTAGGTGCCATCTAAGGATGAATTCAAGGGACTCTATTCTCACCAATCAGATTTAGATCTGCTTTCATAAAAGGTTGTGATTTGTTGGGATGAAGAGGAGTTGAATCATGCATAGTCTATAAATAAGACCCTACGTCCAACTCAAAAATAGATGGAAAATTTCCCATGCCCCAAGGCTGCCTCTCTCCTCCTCCACACCAAGTCCATCTTCTCCCTCTCCTCTCCATGCTCAAAGTAGTTTGGGATCTAAGTTGGTGCAATCTAGGCGAGAGAAAGGCGACAGAAAGCTAGAAAGCTGCATTGCTGCAAAGGACAACTGCTGATCTTTAAAAGCTATTTTGAAGATCCTCCAAATCAGATTTAGATCTAATTTTTAGAGATGTGATAGAGAAGAAGAGGGTCTCCAGATCCAGTTTGAGTGGATATCGGTAGAGGCCAGGCACTTGCGTGGCTAGATCCAGAACCTTCCACTGCTTACAGGATCATCAACGGGTAATAAGATTATCCTACATCAAGGTAACTTAAATATGATTTAATTTATCTATATTTTATTTTTATTATTAGAATAATAAAAATTAGATCTAAAATATCTCATATCTGATTTGGATCAAAGAGAAAAAATTTTGAAATATATCTCTTGATCCGATCAGATCTGAACGTACCTGATCCAAAAAATCAGGATTTTCCTTCACTCGCTTCTTTAGTTCTTTAAAGATTTGCATAAGTTCGTTTTGTGACTTTATCATGACTTCTAAGCATTTTTCTAAAGAATTAAGTCTTTGTTCCTCTAGATTATTGAATGGTTGATTGGTGAATTCTAACTCGTCTACTGCTTGCTAAATCCTCTCTTCAAAAGTTGACTTATTATTATTTAGAGAAGATTGATATTGTGGATAAATCCTCTCTTCAAAAGTTGACTTATTATTATTTAGAGAAGATTGATATTGTGGATAGGGCATGTCATAATGTGCATCCACGAAAGTAGATCTTTGTGGCACCGAGATGATCACTAATTATGATTGCTGCAAAAAATTTGGTTGAGCCCTCCAACTTGGATTGTAAGTATTAAAGTATTGGTTATTATTAGAAAATATATCCTAAAGCTATTAATCTAAGTTATAGATGATCAGAATTGGTATATGAATTATCAAATAATAATTGTTATTTGGCTTATTCATCATAGAAGTTCTATCTTTCTTAAATGAACTCCTAAATTATGATGAAGTCTTTATAACCACACTTAATCAATAAAGAAGGATTTATAAGATAGTTCTTAAATTATTCATGACCAAATGATAAGTTATTAACTAGAACAATAACTTATTGAGTATAGATCGCTGTATGTCATATGCGTTGGTTGTTCTCATAACCAAGTGGTGTGGAGATATTAGTATGGCATGCAGATGGGATGTAGGAGTACATCTATATTGAACGTGACCAATATAGCACTCTACTATCAAGAATAGCTTACTAAGGCCAATGGATATAAGTGTCCCTTCGATCTGAGATCACCATGTTGACTTGCAAGTAACTAACTATACTTTGGTGTCAGACCACCTGTATTTCTAATATAGGTTCGAAAGATTTCTGGGTATATCAAATACTTGTACAGTCGGTGTATGAGTTAAGATGAGATTGACCACTCCTGATTAATTTCAGAAAGAGAATATCTCGCTATGTTTTAATTTATCAAAACCTAGGCTTAGGTAATCCTTATGAGGAGTCATGAGATTTGCAAGATTTTGAAATAGAATATTGATGACTTGTATGAGTGTCAACAGCTAACTCAAAATTGTCTTGAGCATTATTGATCATAGGGATGAATTATATGATAACCATAGGCTAGGATTCTAAGAATGTTGCTTTATATATAGTTGATCCATTCGAACGTCGGGTATTACTGCTTGATAGTCATTTCGATTGGTACAGGATTTGGTTCATGTGCTACCTTGTTGCTAAGAGGTAGTAACCCAAAAGGGGGTAAATTGGATTTATAAAATTTTTGACCAAATTTAACTCTACACAAATATGTGCTTTACTTAACTTAATTCAATTCAATAAAATTAACTAGTGTATGCAATGGAATCAAGTGTAAATGAACTTAAGCAAGAGTTAATCCAAATTATTAAGTAATTAGCAATTTAAAGCATGCAAGATAAGTAAAGCTACAAAGAAGAAGGCACAACACAAATGTATAAAGATTTTATAGTGGTTCGGTGCAATCCTGCACCTACGTCTACTCCCCAAGGTCTCCTTAGGAATTTTACTATAATCCTAGATTACAGTACATTTATTTTAACTCGAGATCATAAACAAATCTAATTGGTTTTACCGGGCACACCAACCATAATCCTACACCGATAGTTTTTTTTGGGATCACTATCAATCCAATTGATTTTCTAGACTCACTAACCAAAACCTATACGCCATCTAATTACCAGCTTGGACTAGCCTACATCTCAAATTTCTTTTTTCCTAAAGAAACAAAAAATACAACTATAAAAATTTAGCTCAAAACTAATAGCAAAAATGAACTCTTTTGATGTGCGAACAAGATGCTGAATATGTGCTCTTTGGTAGCTTTTCTTCTTTTCAAATGATGTTGAGAGACTTGCTTGATGTGTTGTGGAAGATGACTCTTAAATGTCCTCTTAATTTGAAGCTCAAATCTCTCTCTTTTCTTTTATTTTTGGATATTCAATGTAACTCCCTTTCCTTAAATAGTTTTCTTTCTTTAATTCTTAATCTCTTAATCCAAAATATTTTTGTCACTAATTTTATACTTGGGAGTGAGTTTTGATCATTAGCAAGCTTGGACTAGTCGTTGGAGTGGAGAATGGCCCATTAGAAAAGTGCAAAAAATTAGTCATTACAACCTATCCCGACATTGGGGTCGACACCTAAAGAAAAAGTGTCGACACTTTTTCTTTAGGTATCGACACTTTTTCTTTAGGTGTCGACACCTCTTTGGATCCGAAGGATTTTTGCTCTCTGTCTTCTATTCTTTACAATAGAGGTCGACCCTAGGATCGTTCTCTAGCACAGGGGTCATTCCTGGGGTCGTCCCCTCTACGTGCCAGTCCGTGCCAAAGCATGCCAGAATCCTGGGGTCGACATCTTTGCTCTTGGGGTCGACACTTTGACTTCTTGAACTTTAAAACTTGAACTTTTTGCCTTGTTTCAGAATAGGGGTCGACACCTTTAGCCTTGGGATCGACACCTTCAAGTCAGAAACTCAAAATTTTTTTTTTATGAAGCCCTTGACTTGGTGATTTTATGTAGATCTTTTCTTGGATTAATTCTTCAATTTAAGTACTTGGAAAGACCTACATCCACTCATGAAATATATGATTAAATACTCAAATACTCAAAGTTTGGCAATCATCAAAATCAATCATGGGATCAACAATCTCCTCCTTTTTGATGATGGCAAAACTTTGAGTATATATATAAAAATAAAATTAATGTGTTTCAAAAGCTTTGCTAGTATTAGTCATGAAGTGATAATATACATAATTATTAATACACACTTCATAAAGGCTTCCATTTAACTTAAATTTAGATGTTTTAGGCATTAGCATGAACTGTATTATAAGCTCAAGCATAATATATACTTAACAAGTCCTCTCCCCCTTTTTGACAACATCAAAAAGCTTATGGGAAGGATCAAAGATGTCTCATCAAAATCAAGAAAATTTCAAATCAAGTTTAAGAGAGTATCAAATTTAAACTTCATGGATATTTAACATGAAAAGTTAGCATATAGGATATCAAATTCATATTGATGTCACTCTCCCCCTTTCAAAAATATTTGAATCCTAATTTTATCAAGATATTTAAGGGATAGAGCCAAATTTTATTTGATACCACTAAAGTAGACTTTTGATTTAGATTCAAAAATTAGAGTATTTTTTTAAATAAATAAGTGAACATAATAATTATTCTTTTCTTTTCTTAAAAGAATTCTAACAATTCAACTTGGAAAAGGTATGTAGCTTGAATGTATCGAATAAAAGAAATTTAGCAAATGATGTTCCAATTTTGAAAGTCTCCCATATGATAGAACTTAAAATTATTTTTACATCTTTAAATGAGTCTCAAGTTTGAAGGAGTGTTAAATTCAACTTGTTGATAGTATAGAAAATATTGTAAATTAACTCCAAGTTAACTCCTATTAATTTTTCAAAGAAGTGTGGTAATATATTCAAATAGATCAAAAATAATAAGCATATGTGAATCAAATGATGAAATTGAATTTTTTTAGCACAAGTCAATTTGAATCTTTCGAGATAAAATATGATTTGTCATAAAAAAAATTAGTTTTAGAGTATGTTTCAAAATCAATTAAACTCCAATTAATTGTTAAGAGTTTAAACTCCAACATCATTCAAATTATACAAGTTAAGACTGAAAATTTAGAAGCACATGAAAGCTCAATGGTATTATGCAATGAATGTTCATTAATACCAACATAAGTCACTTAGTAACTTCAAACAAATCAAAGTATTTCTCCCCCTTTTTCTTTCAAATTGAGCATATTTAACAAGAATTTAGCATTAAAAATTAGATTCATGAGATTTAAATAAATTTTAAATCATATAATTATTTATTCTTTAATGTTTTCTTTCTCTTTGTTTTACAAACATAGCCACTTTCATAACTAAGAAAAATTTTAAGATCACAAAGAATTGATTGAGTAAGGCAAATCATTAGTTAATTCATATATCAAACAATCAGTCAAATCATTCATTGAAGTCTTAAAATTTATTTCTTTTTATGTTAAATATTTTTATTATTCTCCTATTTTAACGAGCAATTTTTTTTAAAATTTAATTTTTTTAGACTATCAAAATTTAACATTTATATTCATTTAAATTATGATTCTTTAGAATTTGCTCTCCCTTACTTTTATAGCAAAATTCAAAATCAAAGATATAAAATGATGATAAAACAAACATGAAGCAATTTCAATATTGTTCAAGCCATTTTGACATCAAACATTTTTCAAAAGAGAAATATTTTTTTTCATTTGCTCCAAAAGTTGTTTACATGAACTGATTACATATGAGGTCAAAATGCAAACTCCTATGTCTTGACAAAAAGTGGATTGCTAGGAAGCTCTAAGACTACATGAGTAATGTCCTAGCATCCTAAGTGAAAGGATCAGGCTCTAAGAACTAGGATCGGGCGGAGGAGAAGAAGATGGTCCAACATCTACAAAAGGCTGCCCAGAAGCACCTATCCTCGCAGTAGAGATCTCCTGAATCAGTCGAGCAATCTCCTCACTAAGCAATGACATGGCCTCTAAGGTGAGTCACTGAATCTCCAAGCTGACAGCTGCCACGATCCTTGAGGAAACACACTCAATTAATAAGTCCTCGTTCAGTCTGAAGTGTGGTCTATCTGAGCTCTCTGGACGGTCCACTGGAGCCTCTGTAGTCTCATAAGTCTACTCTGTCGGTGGTGTTGGCTCTGCTGGCTCCTCCATCTGAATATCTAGCGTAGATACAGTAGGTGGAGCCTTAACTGGATCCTCTACTTATATCTGAGCTCCTCGATGAACCCAACGAACACCCTATCTCTCAAAATCCATACGATGTAAAAAGTGTTCGTTATATGTATCCATGTGCATCAGGATTTTAGAGGTCTCTCCATCAAATTCTACCCCATGCTCCTAAAAAATCAAAGTCAAGGCCATCCCATAGGATAGAGAAGTTCTAGATCTCCCAGCCATATCCTTCATATATCTGATCATAAGTGCTGGAAGGTTCAGGGGGATCTCTCAAATCACATGGTACATGAAAGATATGTTTCTCATAGCTACAAAATCAAATCTACCAATTTTAGGAAAGAAAATCCTGCTGGTAATATGATGTAGGAAGCGCATATCAGTAGATAACCGGTTGGCACTCACCTCCTCTAAATCACTAATATCCTCTCTTCCTAAAATATATTTGAGCTCTTCTGATCTCTTTTCAAGTTTATCAGTTCGACTCCCTTCAGCTCTCATCCTCAGAATTCTTCCTAATTTTTTACTATCAAAAATATTTAAAACTCCTTTCACCTTAGATTCAATGACCTCATCTCCACTCCTCAAATTTGAATAAAATTTTCTAACTAGATTTGGGTAAGTCAGAACATTCAAGGAGCAAAAGAATTTTCATCCTAAATTTCTAAGTTTCCTTCCAAAATCAAATCCATTTCCTTCCAAGAATCCAAAGTCTGCTTTTCTACCTATTGAAACAACTCGTGAGACTACAGTTGAACGGGAGAGAGTGGCTCTCAAAGATGAAGGAGCTATAGGAGGAGGAGATGATGTTGTAGACGGTGGAGATGAAGCTGCCAGAGAGGGAGGAGGTGATCTTTGCTTGGCATGGTGCTTGAAACACCGTTCATGGATAGGGGACGGAGAACTGGATGCCCTAAGGCTTGGAGAACCCATACGGGGTCTCATTTTTCATCGCGCGATCCACTTCACACGCAGTGCCATCTTTCAAAACACAGAAAGGAGAGAATGGGGAAGTGTCTCGGAAGGTTTAGATGGGATAGAGAGGGGTTCAGAGAGCCTTATTCGAAGGTGCAAACGAAAAAAAAAGAAACAGGGCAGGAAGGATTCATTTTTTTTCTTTTAAAGATCCTGTCCCGTAAAAGGGATCGACACTTTGCTTAAAAAGTATCGATACCTTGGAAGGGGTCGACACTTTTAGTGTAAGGTATCAACACCTTCCCAAAACAGTTCTAGGAGGATTTTTCAGCTCAAGTGTCGACACCAACAGGGTTTAGGGTTGACACCTTGATTAAGAAATAGTCCAAAGAGGATCCATATCAGGGAAATTTAATCAAATTTAGATCAAAAAGATATTCAATTGATTTGGGGGTTAAGGATGACATTCAAACTGAATTTGAGATTCAATAATTTGACCAAATAGGATGTGATAATCAATTAAATTAGGAGTATTGAGAAGGAAAACTCTAGATATAGGCTCTATATATTTGGTTTCAACTAGGAAAGACTTGAAACCTTAGAAAAGACTAAGATGCAATGTAGTTTCAAATATTTGAATTTTATAATAAGATGATTTATATTCGAATATTTATTTTATGTCAGTAATTTTGAGTAAATTTAATAGTTTAATATTTTGTGGGGAAAATTCAATTGAATTCAATTTAAACATAGTTTCTCTTGAAAACTTAACAATTAAAGAAATTAAATATTTCTAGGTTTATATTTATCAAATATAGAATTGATAAGAGGAGTCTTAAAATATCATGTTGAATATCAAGTTAAAGTATTTTAACCATAGCATGATATATAGAGGAGAGCATATTATTCTTTAAAATCTAAACATTCACAATATGATATGAATTCATTGCAAGCATCAAAATCAATCAATTAAACATAAGAAGTATTTCAAGCAAGAAATTTTATATGCATGCATGTTAATCAAAGAATTCATTCAATCAAAAAGATTTTAACAATCATTAATGGTATGATAAAAAAAAAGGTTTAGATTGTACCAATAGTCATCATCCATTATCTTGACTTCCAAGGAATCCAAATAAAGATGTTTTTCTCTTTTAAGAGCATTGGATCCTTAGCAAACCTGCAAGATCACTTCAAAACTTTTGGCACCCAAGTCATCTTGGGTCCATAGGAGTTAGTATTCAAGGTTTCTTTTGGAATCCAAATTTGTCTTATCAAGGTTTGGCCAATTCTTTTAAAGTTGCATTACAAAATCTTATGGCCAATTTGATTACATTTAAAGCACATAAAAGAATGATCCTTGATAGAAGTTCTTGTAAAAATATCTTTTGTATTTTGCCATTTTTTTGAAGCATTAAAACCGATTTCTATTTTATTGAAAACAGCTCCATTGGTTTTTAGCAAGGATTGAAGATTTTCAAAGCTAATTGTAAACTTTTCAACTATAGGTTTCAAAACCTCAACTTCTCTTCTTAATTTCTTGTTTTCTTCCAAGAGCTCTTTTTTTCAATTAAAAGATTTTCATTTTCTTTTAGGAAAGAATTCAAAATATCATTTTCTTTTTTAAGCTCAAGAATTTCTTTATCTAAAGAATTTTCAAATTTAATCAGATTTTCTTTTTCTTTAGCTAATGACTTCTTTTCTTCCATTAAATTAGAATTATTCTTTTTAAGCTCCCTACTTTTCTATCTTAACTTTTTAAATTCATACATTAGTTCATTAAAGGCATCAAGTAGTTCATCAAAGATAAAATTGGATGAGTTTTCAGAATTTACCTCATCCTCCAAAGCCATGAGGCAAAAATTTTCATTTTCCTCTTTCTCATCTGAGCTTGATGAGTCACCACTTTTTCAAAGCCCTAGTAAAGCACTCTTCTTCATCTTTTTGGGATGAATTTGGTTGTTGGTGATAATTTTTTTCTCTTCTTTCTTCATGAGGAACTTCTTGAATTTTCTTGAAAGAAGCACCATGTCCTCATTATCTTTTTCTTCATCATCCTCTGACTCATTGCTTTCTTAATAATTTGAAGTAGACTTGAAGGTGATGGTACTTATTTTTCTTGCCTCCTCTTCTTCTTTCTTTTGAGCCATATGCATCTCATGGATCATAAGAGAACCCATGAGTTCTTCTAGGGATAGCTTGGTGAGATCATTTGCTTCTTGTATTGCCGTCACCTTAGCTTTCTAATCTTTAGGTAGAGACCTATACACTTTGCAAACAAGATTATAGTTAGAATAAGTTTTGCCTAGTCCATTTAAAGCATTTATAATTTCAATAAATTTAATAAACATATCAAAAATAGTCTCATATTTTTTTATTTTACATATTTATAAACAAGCAAGTTAATTTTAGATTTTTTAACTTGGCTTGTTCCTTTATGAGTTATTTCTAACATGTCTCAATTTTTTTTAGCCGATGTGCAAGATGATATTCTATTAAACTCGTGCATATCTAAAGAACAATAAGGTACATTGATGGCTTTTGCATTTAATTGAGCCATTTTTTATCAAATTGATCCCATTTCTTTTTCAATTTAGGAAGAATCATATCATTTATAATTTTTATGGATGTGTGTGATCCTCTAGTTATGATTCTCCACAAGTCATAATCTAGAGCTTGTACGAAAATTCTCATTTTAATTTTCTAAAAGGTGTAGTTGGTGCCATCAAATAAAGATGATTTAGAAGTCGATTGGCCCTCAATAAAGAAAACACCATTAGAGGTTGCCATTTGATCTTTTATCCTTGATGGTTACATCAACAATTAATAGCACAGCACATGCTCTGATACCACTTGTTGCCCATAGGTAGCAACCTAAGAGGGGGGATGAATTAGATTTATAAATTTTTTGACCAAATTTAACTCTACACAAGTATATACTTTACTTAACTTAATTTAATTCAATAAAATTAACTAGTATATGCAATGGAATCAAGTGTAAATGAACTTAAGCAAGAGTTAATCTAAATTATTAAGTAATTAGTAATTTAAAATATGCAAGATAAGTAAAGCTATAAAGAAGAAGGCACAATACGAACGTACAAAAATTTTATAGTGGTTCGGTGCAATCCCACACCTATGTCCACTCTCCAAGGTCTTCTTTAGAATTTTACTATAATCCTATATTATAGTGCATTTGTTTTAATCCGAGATCATAAACAAATCCAGTTCATTTTATCGGGCTCACTAAGCATAATCCTACACCAATAATTTTTTCACGATTACTATCAATCTGATTGGTTTTCTAAGCTCATCAATCAAAACCTATGCACCATCTAATTACCGACTTGGACTAGTCAACACCCCAAGTTTCTTTCTCCCTAAATAAACTTGTAAAGAAATAAAAAATATAACTATAAAAATTTAGCTCAAAACTAATAGCAAAAATGAACTCTTTTGATGTGCGGGGAAGATGCTGAATATGTACTCTTTGGTAGCTTTTCTTCTCTTCAAATGATACTGAGAGACTTGCTTGACGTATTGTGGAAGATGACTCTCGAATGCCCTCTCAATTTGAAGCTCAAATCTCTCTTTTTTTCTCTTATTTTTGGATATTCAATGTAACTCCCTTTTCTTGAATAGTTTTCTTTCTTTAATCCTTAATCTCTTAATCCAAAAAAATTTTCTCCCTATTTTTATACTTGAGAGTGACTATTGAGTGAGTTTGTCCGTTAGCAAGCTTGGACTAGCCGTTGGAGTGGAGAATGGCCTATTGAAAAAGTGCAGAAAATTAGTCGTTGCAGCTTGTCCCAACATTGGGGTCGATAACTTTCCTTCAGGTGCCAACACTTTTTCTTCAGGTATTGACACCTCCCAGGATCCGAAGGATTTTTGCTCTCTATCTTCAGTTCTATACAATAGAGGTCGACCGTGGGTTCATCCTCTAGCATAAGGGTCATTCCTGGGGTCGTTCCCTCTGCATGTCAGTTCATGCCTGAGCATGCCAGAAGCATGGTGTCGACACCTTTGCTCTTGGGGTCGACATTTTGACTTCTTAAACTTTAAAATTTGAACTTTTTGCCTCATTTCAGGATAAGGGTCGACACCTTTAGCCTTGGGGTCAACACCTTCAAGTCAGAAACGCAAAAATTTTTCTTTATAAAGTCCTTGACTTGGTGATTTTTTGTAGATCTTTTTTTAGATTAATTCTCCAATTTAAGTACCTAGAAAGACCTACATCCACTCATAAAATAAATGGTTAAATACTCAAATACTCGAAGTTTGATAATCATTAAAATCAATCATGGGATCAACATACCTGCTTAGATTTGAACCTATGGGGTCATATACATTAGAGGTTGTAATCTGATCATATAGTTAATCGATGATTTAGAATCATTCTAAGGTTAAACAATCAATACGATTGATGTTTGACCTAATGAAAATGTTGTAGGAGAATCGATTAGCAATTGGATTACTAATTAGCTCGATTTAATTAAGCAATCAAGCTGAGATCAAATCTAATTAAATTAGATTCAATTAAAATTAGTTTAAAATTAATTGAATTAAGTTTAATTGATTTATTGAATAAGCTAATTGCAAGAAAGAACAAGTCCTTATTTAATTAGGACTTGAGTGCACCTAATTTTTAATTTGATTAAACATTAAATTAAATTTAAATTTAATTAAATCTAATTTAATAAGACTTCTACTTGGATTAGAATTATCTTTTAATTAGGTTGACTCAAATCTAATTTAAATGAGATTTAAATTAGGTTTGACCTAGTCTACATTGGAGAGTCCTAGTTAGACTAGGACTCTTCCCTTCACCCATGCGCCACCTAAGAAAGATCCCATACCCATTATATTATTAATTCTAGACTTTTTTGAGTTTCTCCACACCTAAGAGTGGCTCTCCACACCCCCTACCAGGTGTTTTTGGAATTTTATTTGACTTGATCAAATAAAGAAAGTTGTTAAGACTTGGACTCTATTTAATAGAGTTTCATTTCTCCAAAACACCTCCTTTCCTAATAAAATTTTTTCTTCACACCTTCCTTTATTTTGTGTGATTATTTTTTTTGGTTTTGTACATGGTTTCCTAGTCTTCACACCAAAAAAATATGAGGGAAGGCGTCCAAGAGTTGGATGCCTCCTAAAACTCCTCCCTAGAGTCCATATAAGACTAGGTTTGACCTAGTCTTCCTTATCTAATTGGGGTGCCTCCTATGAGATATTTTTTGGACATGAAAAATTCTAGAAAATTCATGAAAAAACTAGAGAAAAAGGAGGAGGACGTGTAGAGGTTTGGGGCACCAAGATTGTTGGAGGAAAGGTTTCATTAAGATATCAAAAATTAATGTCTTATTGAGACAAAGGTAAGAGAGAAGATTGTCTTCTCTTGGAAATTTCTTTCAAGTCTATTTCTTTCTTATTTTTATATTACTTTTCTATAAAAAAAAATCTGAGAGAGAGAGGGAGAGAGCATAGAGGTTGAGTGCTCCAAGGAGTTGAGACATGGTGTTTTATTTTGGACATGATCTAATCATGTCCTGATGAGAGAAAAAGAAGAGAAGAAGGTCTTCTCTTAGGATTTCCTTGAGAACCCTTCTTCTCCATCTTTATGTAGAATTTTTTTATAAAAAAATTAGAGAGTAATAGATCTAGAACATGAAAAAAATTCTAAAGAAGAAGATCTCCTCTTATCCTGACATGAAGATGTGTTCAGGACATCAATCATTGATGTCCTGAAAGGGAAGATGTGTCAACTCTTAGGACCTTTTTCTCAAGTTTTTTATTTTTGATTTTTGGAAGATCCAAGGATTGGACTTCTTTCTTAATCCTTCTTATATTCTTCATCTCTTGGAGTACCCAAGATATCCAAAGAATATTTTTGATTAATTATCAGGAGGGATCTGCGAGAAGCTAGTACTTCGAGCAAATCTTCGTTCGACGAACCTTCAATCTATGTTGCAGCCTCATATGGATTACCTGTAGAAGCCAAATATGTGTGCCACTCTAAGCAACAAGGACAACAATGGGACTCAACCACAGTATTCTCGACCCATGCAAAGGTAAAAGATAAGATCTCTTTGCTGACCTAGATATGATCTAGGATTTCTAGAATAGTTCTAAATCTAGGTATTGATTTGATCAATACCAACCTTTTATGTTTTAATTTTTTGATTTATGTTTGCATCATGGAATGTTGTAGATCTTTGATGTAGGGTTTAGTAATCAAATCATATGCATATTATAGGTTAAATTATTTAATCTATATCTTCCGCTATTTGTAAATTTGAAAAAGTTTCAAAATGTATATATAAAATCCTGCATGTTTTCCAATAATGGTATCAAAGCATCTAACTTCTTTTATGAAATGATCATATTTGTATTAGAATAAATCTAAAAATAAAATATTAAAGATTGCACATACTGACATAAGGTTGTCCCATCATATAGTTAATCCCTTACAATGAAAGGTTGTCCTAGTATGTGCTGATCTAATTTTTATGAATCATGAATAAGTTACATATGATCTAAATAATTTTATGATTTATTTTTTTTATTTTAATTATAAAATTAAATAAATATTAAATTTATTTTAAATTATTTAGATTAGATCTAAATAATATCAGATTATACATATTGATTATAAGGTTATCCTGCTGTAAGGTTTACCCCTTACAGTGAAGAGGTTATCCTAGTATATGCTTCCTAAATCATAAATAAGTTAGATAAGATCTAAAATAATTTATGATTTATTTTTAAATTTTAAATCTAATATTAATTAATTTATGATCTGATTTTGATTATTAGATATGATTTGAATAATATGTATTTCATGTTTAGGTCTAGTTCCTTATTACATATGTTTGATATGTAGTTGTTAGTTTGAATCTAGTTTGTATATGTATGACATATATGTCTTGTAGAAATTGAATTACGAACTTACTTTCTACAAAATTCTAGATTCGAAACCCTAGGACATGATCTAAACAATGAAATAAATTAGATCTAAAATCATGAAATGAATGTGAATCATTGTAAATTATTTACAAAATTTGAAAATATTTCAAATGGTTAAATCAAAATATAGTTCTGAGGTTCCAAACCCTAATCCATAAGCCTTGAACTTAATTAAGAATTAAGTGAATGTTTAGAATCTAGATTTGTGATTTGAAGATCTTAAGATATTTTCATAAAACATGAGTTAAAAGGTAATGGGTTAGCTTTGTTCAGGTCATTAACTGGGTTGACTTAGGGTTAGATTAAATATGGACAAAATTAAGAAATTGATCAAACCTAATTAATAGTTAACTAGAATTAGGTATTTTTTTTTTCTATAGATCAATTCAATAATTATAGTTGATCAAAGTTCATACATCTAATAAATGAATACTGATCGTGGCTCAATGATCGAGCCTAAGTCTTTAGGCAGACCAAATCAAAACTAATAAATCGATTGGTATCTAAGATAAATCTGGTATTTTCATATCGATGGTTTTTAATTGGTAGCCTACTTACCTGGCTATTTTTGATGGTGTCTAAGGCAAGCTTTGGCAGACCCTCCCACCGATCTTACTTACCTGGCTAATATGGTTAATCAGGTCTTGATTAGATTGCTCATTGATTCATGCTAACTCATGTCACATAAAAAATCAGTGAGATTGATTTAGGTACCCATGGACCGAAATTGATCCTAGTCCTTATTAATAACTTAAGAAGTCACTAGGAGAACTTGACTTGGTGAAGTCAGTGGGAGCAAATTAGTCCATATCTTCTCTATCTTAAATCATATCAAAAGTTTAAATCCTCTAAAATTATTAGATCCTTAAAATGATAAAATTATGAAGATAACTGAGTCATAGCCTCTCATTAAGTTGGATGATAATGGATCCATTAGCTCAATAATCCTTAGAGGCCTAAAGGCCTGGTGCTTATTGACCAATGGCATTATCATTAATAATATGATAACTTAAAAGTATCTCTCTAATGGTGGTTAGGTTGATCAGCCAAAGTTGGACTTAATCATTCATTGATTAGATGTACCAAGTATGATCATGTTAATAGTTGGACCTAACCGAATCCTTACAGTAGAGGCCAAAGCCTATTGATTAGGTTTCTGGGATAAAATTAAATTACTAAAAGTTATTTAGAGAAATAATTGATTAAAGAACCTACCCATAGATGTATATGGGTTGACCGGCCAAAGTCAAGCTTGTGTGCAGTCTATGTGGATTCTAGTATCTACTAGAAAATTAAAATAATTTTTCAAATTAGAGGTAGAGGCTACCAATTTGAATAAAATAGTAGGAGAACCTTTAGACTAAAGTCCAAGTCTTTAAGCTTAAAATAATTCATATTACATTTGGTCTATGTTCTCTTTTCTTATAGAATAAGGTTAAACCCTAATTGCTCCAATCACTATTAGATAGTGATGACTTATGGGATCCAACTTCGATAATTAGTATCGAAAGTTGAATTTGGTTCAGTAGTACGAAAGGGTTCGTACTAGAGCTTATAAGTCCAATCAAAACAAAAGGTTTAAGACTAACCACATTTAGGAATAGTGCTTCTACTATTAGAAGCAGGATCATAGGAAGAAGTATTATTTTGAATATCTTGCTTTCCTTGACCATAACAGGCCAAACAAGAGAAAGGAACAAAGAGTTGCTTATCAAGGATGTTATATGATAACACCTTGAATTTTTTCTATTTATAATTCTACTACCTGGGTATTGGATACCGGTAATACTATACAATTTGTTACAAGAACTATAGGTAAGTGAAATGTTTGAAAATGGTGAGAAATACTTGAACGTTGGAGATGAAAGTTTTGTTTCAATCCTAACTTTAGAAATTATCGAGCTAATTTTCAAATGTTGTCATTTAAAGTAACTATCACTATTGTCTATCATTTATAATGAATGTGATCTTTGATGGTCTTTTGACCAAAGATGATCATCATTTATCTATAAATAGAGATTATTGTAATATCGTTATGAATGATGTTACAATAATACATGGATAATAAATAAATGACATTTAATATTTACATAGCTTGTGTAATGTATACATCGAATAAATATTCAAAGTTAGATAATATCAAGGATATCAATATTTCATTATAGACGACCTATCTATGTATGGGTGCATCTAGCTAAATCATTTGAAATGTTCAAATGATTCAATAATAAAATAGAAAAATAAACTAAAAAAAAATATTAAAACTCTTCGATCAAATCGAGGAGGTGAATACTTATCCAATGAGTTTTTGACATATCTAAAAGAGAATGAGAATCTCTCTTAGTGGACTCCTTCCAAAACATATTATATCGGAAAGAAGAAATCGAACTTTGTTAGACATGGTTTGATCCACGATGGAGTTTACTAGTCTAGCTATTTTGGGGTTAAGTTCTTGAGACTAATTGTTTTACTCTAAAATTTATTCCAAGTAAATATGTTGTAAAGACTCCATATGCAATATGGAACGGGCGTAGACCTAGACTCTCTCACCTTCGAGCTTAGGGTTATCGGGGCCTGCATCAAAAGTTTACGCATAGATAAACTTAAAAACCGATCTGATAGGTGTTTATTTATAGGGTACCCTAAGAAAACTAGGGGTTATTACTTCTACCATGCTGAAGAACAAAAGTTATTCTCAGTAGTAGGGCATTCCTTTTGGAGAGGAGTTCCTTAGAGAAGGAATTGATGCCTAAAAAGTTGATGTTGCCCAAATATGCAACCTAAGAGGGGGGCTGAATTGGATTTTTAAAATTTTAAAGCTAATTTAGAACCACAAAGATTATGTAATATTATGCAAGTTGTATATGGTGGATGATTTAAGTGAGATAAAAAGATAAATAGTAAGAAAGCAAGTATTTAAAAAAATAAAGATGGAGAGAGAGCAAGCGCATCACAAATAAGCAAGATTTATAGTGGTTCGGTGCCAACCTTGCATCTACATCCACTCTCCAAGCTCTTACTTAAAAATTTAAATCTACTAACCGTATTTAAACTGAATACACCATTAAAAATCTTGAATCTTAACTATCCCAAGCTAGCACACTTGTATCTTGGGTACAAGCCAATTCTACACACTCCGATTCAAGGTTCGGAGAGATCTTCCCAAGTTTTGAAACCTCCAAAACTTAAAACAATATGAAAACAGAGTATAAGAATTAATAACAATAAAATACAAAGTTAACCTCTTTAATGAGCAAATAAAATGTTAAAAACTCTTTACACAATTAAGGAAGAAGCTTTTCTAATTTTTCTCAAAGTTGTTGAAGACTTGAGTGAGCTTTTGAGGGGTTTGTGAACTTAAAATGAAAGCTTCTTTGCTTGAAGAGGGCTTTTTGTTTAGGACTGAAATGAATGCTTGAATCTCTTTTTTTGTTCCTTTCTTTTTAAAGCATTTATATCCTCTATGATGGCTGGAGAGAAAATAGACCTAATTTATAACCATTGGAGATCTATTTTGGAGCATTAAATATAGCTGAAAAGAACTTAAAAATAGTCGTTGCAGATTTTTTCCATCGTAGGGGTCGATCCCTAGGTCATCCCCTGCATAGGGGTCGACCTAGGGGTCGACCTCTACAATAGAAAATCCAAAAAACCCGTGTTCTATAAAAATGGCCTTTAGAATAGCAAAGGTCGACCCCTAGCACAGGGGATGACCTAGGGGTCATCCTCTTTGGTGTGCTAATCAGCTCCTTTGACAGGGATCGATCCTTTTCTTCAAACTTGATTTTCTCTCAAAATATATATTTAAAAAATATGAAATTACCTCCAATAGATTAAAAATCTTCTATTCTTTCTCTTAAAGCTTTCAAAAATAGATTTTATTCAATTTTATTAAATTGATGATTTTGCCCCTCATCATCTTTCTTCCTGATTTTCTTCTAAATTATGCATCCAAAATTTATAAAACTACCTTCAATAGATCAAAAATCTTCTAGACTTATTGTTGAGGCTTTTGAAATATATTTTCTTCAACTTTATAAAATTTATAATTTTATTTCTAAAATATAATAAATCTTTTTTCAAGCCAAAATCATTAGTATCTCGCTCAAATATTTTGTAATCATCAAAATCAATTCTTGGAGCAACAATCTTTTTCTTTCTGATGATGACAAAATATTTGTGTATAAGCAAAATAAGATATGCATAGAACATTGAAAAAAAAAATAGTGCCATTAAGAATTTTGAGTTTAAAATTAAGATAATATATAGATATATTCAATTGATATAAATTTTTAAGGCATGAGCTTTATAATATCAAGACATAATGTTAATGCCTACAGGTAGATGATCATAGTGCCTCATTACCATAAAGAATAGAGAAATCATAGCATAAACCTCAGTTTCTACAAAATAACTTAGTTCTTTTATAAGAGAGATTATGGGCTATATAAAAAAATTGCCAAACTTCAAGCATGTAATTTTAATATCATCAACCATCAAGCATGTAATTTTAACATCATCAATTAACAATTATTGCTTATATCAAACAATATATTTACTCCCTCTTTTTGACATCATCAATTAAAAACTACTCTTTCCTTATTTGAAATAAAAATTTACTCTTCCTTTTATGATAGAATAAGATGCCAATATTCAAAATACATAAGAGTCATAGGAGTCATACTTCAAGCAAATAGTTCTAGTTAGAATACATAAAGATGCGACATGGAGTTTACATAAAGATTTTAGAAATAGAAATAGTTAGCCATATAAGATAAGCACCACATACAATCAAAATTAGCCAACATATGTCATGAAGTAATTAACAAAACATATGAATGTATACTTCATGAATATTCTCAATTTATCTTTTGTTCATTGCATATTTTTTATATACTCATTATACTATAATATCTCAATTTAAATAAATGAGTATTAAGGTTTCAAGTATGAAATTATTGAGTATTTTAAGCATCAATTCATTAAGCATATACTCAACATTCTTCTTTCTATTTTTGATAATCATTAAAAAGCTTATGGAAAAAATTAAGAAAACCATAAAAATTAATAAGATATAAGATTGTATCAAATGAAAGATGTATCAAATTCAAAAAATAAAGTCAAATAAATCATCTTCCTTTTTAAAACTTATCTTTGGATCTAAAATATGCTTAAAATATCATTTTTCTTTTAGAAATTTGCTTGAATTCAAATATCAAAGGCTCTCCCCCTTATTAAATGATTATAACTTTTATAATCAAATTTTTAAATATATATTTTTAAGCTTTAAGAGGAATAGAGCTTTTCAATGTTTTGAACAAAAAAATCAAGCATAACATTTTTTTTATGCATCAAATAAATCATTAAAATATATCATAAAAATTAATTAAAATTCAAAATATATATATTAAATTTAAAAAATTTTGATTTAATTTTAAGAGGATATTAAATTTGAATTTCATGAGATATTTAATATGAACATAAGTATGTTTGATATCAAATTTATATTGATATCACTCTTTCCCTTTCTAAAAAGTTTTAATTCAAATTTTTTAAGTCAATATTGAGGCATAGAGCTTTTCAAGATATTTCAGCATATTTAATACCAAGAAAAGTAGGTCCGATGTCAAATTTTTATTTGATACCATCAATTTAGATTTTTAATTTAATTTCAAAAAATAGAGATTTTCTAATAAAATAAGTATAACAAAAAAATTTGACATCAATTTTAATATTTATTCTTTATTTTTTTCAAAAAAATTTAGTCAATTAAACTTTAAAAATGTATGTATCAGAAGAGTATGAAAGATAGTATCAAAGCTGAAAATAATTTTATAAAGATCTTACATTGTACATTAAAAATTTTATAAATTTATTTCTAGAAGTATGAAGAGTTTTCAATTCAATTCAACTCTAAAAATATCAAAAATATTCAGATAAATTAAATTATAAAATCAGCATATGAATGATACCATTTTAAATAAGTTCAATATTTGAGAATAATATATTTGTCTGATACTACTTTAAATTAGTAGTACTTTAAATCAAATAAATTAAATTGAATAAATACATGAAAGCACAAATTGAAAAGACTATAAGGTATTTGATTGAGAGTTTGAATTTAATTAAAATAAAGTACAAATTTTAGAGAATTATAAGATAAATGATTGTGAATTTGAGATTAATATTAATATTTTCAATACTAATTTGTAGCAAATATCTTTCCTATTTTCAAAAATGAATACCATAAAATTCATCATATGATATTTTTAAATTTATTCTTTCTCTTTTTTTTTAAGTGAAGCATCATTAATTGATACCACTTTAATCTTTAACTAATACTAATTTAACTTTTAAGCATAGATTTTTAGATTTGATTAATATCAATTTTATAACTAATTCATCTTAAATGAATTCTTCTCCTTACTTTTGCAAATAAAGGCATTTTCAATTAAATAGTCTTTTAAGATTAAATTATTTTCTTTAGTATTTCTTCTTCTATTGTACTTATTTTAAGTAAGCATATTGAATTTCAAATAATCAACCATCAATCAAATAATCAATCAAATCATGATACAGTAAATTTTTTGTTTATAAAAATTTTGCTTTCATTGATTTTACAATGAAATATTTACAATAGGATGTCTTCAACCATAACAACATCAAAATGATCAATTGATGTAAAGCATTTTTTAAATATTCATTGATCATTAAAAAATGATGATACAATCAATCAAAGTACGAATCGATAAGTTCAAAAATATATAAATGCTTAAATCAAAGATAAACAAATCAAGCAATATAAGTAATTTCTTTTCAAGTTTAAAAAATTATTTTTTTGGGTGCAACTAAACCAAAAATAGAATAAGATTTAGTTTAAAAAATATTTCTTCCTCATTTAGAAAGTACAATTGCAACACTATATTTTTCCTTTTTTTAAAAAACTATAGATTAAAAAAATACTTTTCAAATTTACCTAAGGAATAGCTTTAAGCTTTAAAAATTTAAGATAAATAGATTCTTTCAAAATTAAGAATTTGTATATATTATCATAAAGAGTTTTGTTTAATTTAATTTTTTAATAATTATTTTTTAAAAAAAATATTTCTTTCTTTTCTTAAAAAATATTATACATTGAGTCCAGAAAAGATATCAAATATTTATAATTTATCTCAAACATTATCATATTAAAATATTGCTATACAAACTTAGATTTGAGATAAAGCATTATTTTCTTCCTTCCTTTTTGATATTAAAGTAAATTATTCAAAAATGTATCATAAGAATTTATCTCAAACATTATAATAGTAAGAATATAGCCATAAAAATTCATATTTGAGATAAAGCAACTATTCATTTGCCAAAAGATAATACAATGGAATTCAAGGCAAAAATATACTATTTGATATAAATTATGATACCAATAAATTATACAAACAAATCATAGAGAGTTTTACTATTTAAATTTAGATCTTTCTTTTCTTAAGAAATATCACTTAATTTAGTTTAAAAAAAGTATGAAATTTTTTGAATTTATCTCAAAAGATATCATATAAGCTATGCAAAACCAAATTCGAGACAAAATGTTCTTTTTTTTTTTCTACCGAAAGAAGGCAATGAAGTGCAAGATAAAAAAAATCTATTTAATACAAATTATGAAACTTCACTTAAGGATGATTTTTTTTTTTTGATATCAATGTAAAACGTGAATAAACAAAATCACATGAAAGCTCAAGTATGAGTGAACCAACAAGTCAAGCAACAAATAAATGCCTATTAATGATTTTTCATGAGATTCAAAAATTATTTATCTAGAATTTTCATTTAGAGTAAAATATTTTTCAAGATTCAGTTTGATACCAATTAAATTATTAAAAAATCATGATAGGATCAAACCATGCAAAGTATGATTGAATAAAAAGTAAAATAGAAATGATTTTTCTAAAGCAAATAAAATAACTAGAACAACAAGAGTGCATAAATAGATCAAAATAATTTTTTTAATATTTTAATAATATTTTTTCTTATTTAGTTCAAAATTATTATTTTTTTATAATAAATGCTAAGAAAACTTGACTTTCTTAACTCTCCTCCTATGTTGAAAAATTAACTTTTCTTAATTCTTCCTCTATTTCTTTTAAATTAGGCACATTTAATTAATTTAAATAAGCGATCATTTTTCTTTCTATATTTTACAAGCAAAACACATATTGAGTCAAACAAATAATATCAAAAATATTAAATTTTCATAAAAGATAAAATTTTTAATGATTAATCAATGATAATTATAAAGATAAAATCATAAAAGCATGCAAAATGTATGAGAGCTATATCCTATATAGATGCCAAAAATAGATTAAAAAGATCACTAAAGCTGTGGAAAGGAATCTTAGCATCTTAAGCAAGTATATATCAGGATAATCCTAAGATGTAGGTCTAGACTAGGTAGAAGAAGAGTGTAGTCTAATATCTCCAAATTACTAAGCGGGGTAGTGAACATCCTTCTTCACTACAGTAAGTACCTGAAACAATCTTCTTAACTCATCTCTGACCAATGATAATGCCTCCATCTAATCTCATCTCATCTAGTGTGCCTCTGATATGTACCTCTAAAGCTCTGCACAGACTAATGCTATAATCTTGATGGAGAGTCTCTCAATAAATGCATCCTCATCTAGTCTATCAAATAATCATAAGCTAGTATTCGGATGGTTAGTCTGTAAAAGTGAAGCTGTCTCTGTTTCATGCTGCTCTACTGGCTCCTCTTGATATTTACTATAGTAGACTCTGCTGTAGAAGTCTCATCATCATCATCTGCTATAGCATGAGAGTTGATATCCTCAATACCCTCAATCATCATCTCGATCAAATACAAATCTTAAATGTGTAGCTACGTGAGATAATCCAAGATACTTCTATTGGTCTGTATATGTATAGCATGTATCCAATGCTATCAATATTTATCTCAATCTGCACATTTTTCACTTTGAAAACTAGACTTTCTCTTTCTTTGGACAAAATACTTTTCGGGTGCCATTGGAGAATAACGACTACAAGATTAGAATAGAAATAGAGAGAAAAGGTTCAATTTTAGTAGGAGAAGGGTTTAAAAGGAATTACGGCTCAAGAAAATTGATAATGGAATGATAGAGCCTTAAATATTTTCAAATAAAAGAATTAATCCCAAAAAAAAGATTGACTCTTGCTAAATCAAGAGTCGGCTCTTAAAGAAAGATCGACTCTAATGAAACTGGGAGTCGGCTCCTCAAAGTAGAAAATAGTTCAAATAGTTTTTGATTCAAGAAAATTTAATCAAACTGAATAAGAATCAATAGGAAATCAAATCAATGATCAAGAAGAATATTCTAATCAAATTGGAGGATGAAGAATTAATCAATCATGGGGGTAAGATTATCAAGTCAAGGAACACATATAAAAGAAAATCTAGATATAGGCTCTATAAGTTTTGGTTGAACTATGAAATTCCAAATTCTTAGGAATAGCCTAATATGCAATGTAATTCAACACATCAAGTACTTAAGTTTTATGAATAGATATTTTATCTTCAAGGACTTAGATCATGCAAGGTTTTAAAAAATTTTAATATTTAAGTATCTTATTAGGGAATGCCAAAAATCAATTTTATATGTATGTTCAGTAATTCAAAAACATTCACATCTAATTAAGCATATTTTAATTTAAGTTTATTAATTACAAAATTGATATGGGAAAGCTATTATATCATATTAAATTTTAAGATAATTTCAATTCATATCATTACATGATACTTAGAGGAAAAAATATTGATTTTTTTAAAATCAAAGTATTCAAATCATCAAAATCAATCAATCATACTAATCTTACTAACATATGAAAAGAATTTCAAGCAAGTAATCATAATATGAAATTATAATGATAGATCATTAAAATTAATAGAATTAATCAAATAAATATTGATGGTATAATGTGAAAAAAGTTTAGATTTTACCAATATCATCACCCATCCAAGTCCATTCTCAGGGCACCCAACTATAAGTATTTTTTTCATTTTATTCCATTAGATCCTTGGCGTACCTATAAAATCATTTACTAATTTTTGGTACCTAAGTCATCTTGGGTCCATGAAGGTTAGAGCTCATGGTTTCTTTTGGAATTCAAATCTTCTTTACATTTAAATTTTTTAGATCTACTAGAAAAACATGTATAGGATTTATGTCCTACTTTTTCATATTTAAAGTAAGTAATATTTGAAAACTTATTGCTTGATGAGTTTACAAAGATGTTTTTCAGAAATTTTTGTTTCTTAAGAGGATTATAGCCTAGGCCGCTTTATCATAAATGGTCTTTTGATTTTCAAGTATCATTTGAAGTTTATTTGAGCTAAGAGTGAACTTTTCTACCATAGGTTTTAACTTAGCAATTTTAATTCTTAGGTTCAGATTTTTTTGAGTTAAAACCAATTTCTCATTTGAAATTATCTCATTTTCTTTTAGAGAGAATTTTAAAATATCATTTTCCTTCTTAAGCTCAGCATTTTTTTCCAACTAACAAATTTTCAAATTTAATCAATTCTTCCTTTTCTTTAGTTGAAGAATTAATTTATTTCAAAAAATCTTTCTTTTCTTTGGCCATATTTTTTAATAGATCTTCTTTTTCACACAAAATTTTATTTTTCTCTTCAACCAAAGATAGATTAGATTTTTTAAGTTCTTTATTCTGTAGCCTTATCTTTTTGTGTTCATTCATTAACTCATTAAAGGCTTCATATAATTCATTAAAAGTAAATTCAGAGGAGTATTCATGATATATCTCATCATTTTGAGCCATGAGGCAATAACTTTCTATACATTTTTTCTCTTTCTCATTCTTCTCTTCTTTGCTTTGCTCCCACTTAATTAATGCTTTCTTTTTTTTTATTTTTTTCTTCTTTTTTTCATCCTCATGCACCATGAGGCATGAGTTGAGGTAAGTTTTCTTTTCTTCTTAGGAGCTTGATATTTTTCTTTAATTTTCTCTCTCAAAAGTAGTTTTTAATTTTTTTCATATTTGATTTGCTAAATTACATTAAAATTATTTATGTCTAATGAATAATAAAGTAAATTCATTGCTTTAGTATTCATTTGAATCATTTCTTTATCATAAATTGATGCATTGGGTATGTGTAGGCCGTTGATTATAGTTTTCTATAAATTACAGTCATGTGCTTGAATGAATATTTTTATCTTAGATTTTTAATAAGTAAAATTTGAGCCATCAAATAATCGGGGTCTCTCTATAAAATATCCATCATTAAAAAAAGATTCTATTTTAGGTTGCTAAGATCTTTGGCTCTTGATGGTTAAATCAACAACTAATAATAGAGCATCTACTCTAATACCACTTATTGCCCAGATATGCAATCCAAGAGGGGGGATGAATTAGGTTTTTAAAATTTTAAAGATAATTTAGAACCACAAAGATTATATAATATTATGCAAGTTGTATGTGGTGGGTGATTTAAGCGAGATAAAAAGATAAATAGTAAAAGAGAAAGTATTTAAGAAAATAAAGATGAAGAGAGAGTAAGCACACTACAAACAAGCAAGATTTATAGTGGTTCGGTGTCAATCTTGCATCTACATCCACTTTTCAGGTCCTACTTGAAAATTTAAATTCACTAATCATATTTAAACTGAATACACCATTGAAAACCTCTAACCCTAGCTATCCTAAACTAGCATGCTTGTTTCTCGGGTACAAGCCAACCCTACAAACTTCAATTCAAGGTTCGAAGAGATCTTCCCAGGTTTTGGATCCTCCAAAACTTAAAACAATATGAAAACAAAGTATAAGAGTTAATAACAATGAAATACAAAGTTAGCCCATTTAATGAGCAAATAAAATATTAAAAAATCTTTACATAATTAAGGAAGGAGCTTTTCTGATTTTTCTCAAAGTTGTTGAAAACTTGAATGAGCTTTTGAGAGATTGGTGAACTTGAAATGAAAGCTTCTTTGCTTAAGGAGGGCTTTTTGTTTAGGGCTAAAATGAATGCTTGAATTTTTTTTTTGTTCCTTTTTTTTTTAAAGCCTTTATATCCTCTATAATGGCTGGAAAGAAAACAGACCCAATTTATAATCATTGGAGATCTATTTTGGAGCATTAAATATAGCTAAAAAGAACTGAAAAATAATCGTTGTGGATTTTTTCCATCGCAGGGGTCGACCTTTATGACAGAAAATCCAAAAAATCCGTGTTCTATAAAATGACCTTTGGAACAATAGAGGTTGACCCCTGGCATAGGGGATGACCTAGGAGTCATCCCCTTTGGTGTGCCAATCAGCCTCTTTGACAAGGGTTGATCATTTTCTTCAAACTTGATTTTCTCTCAAAATATATATCTAAAAAATATAAAATTACCTCCAATAGATCATAAATCTTCTGTTCTTGCTCTTAAGGCTTTTGAAATAGATTTTCTCTAATTTTATAAAATTTATGATTTTACCTCTCGTCATCTTTCTTCCTAATTTTTTTCTAAATTATGCATCCAAAATTTATAAAACTATCTTCAATAGATCAAAAATCTTTTAGGCTTGTTGTTGAGACTTTCAAAATATATTTTTCTAACTTTATAAAATTTATATTTTTTTAAGTATAATAAATTTTTTTTAAGCCAAAATTATTAGTATCTCGCTCAAATATTTTGTAATCATCAAAATCAATTCTTAGAGCAATAGTGGAACTTAAGAAAGTTCGACTGGTAGAAAGAACTGATACAATCTAGTAAATCTACAAAACTAGATTTGATTAGATCAAACTCGGAGCCTATTTATTTGGCACCATTAAAAAAATTTGGTAGAGTACTGCATCAGTTAGATGGATACTTCGATATCTAGGTTCAGAACAGTGATCCTATTAAGCTTGATGAGAACAATGAAGATCCGATCATCTATATGGATGCTATGCAGTGGTCTGACTCTAAGAAGTGACTTGGATCCACTAAATTCAAATTGGAGTTCATGAAAATTAATAGTGTGTAGATACTAGTTGATTCACCTAAAGGGATAAAACCCATTGGGTGTAAATGGATTTTTAAAGGATTAGAGTAGCACAAATGGGAAGATAGAGACCTATAAAGCCCATTTGGCTATTATCTCAGAGTTGGAATATACATTTTGAATATGTCTTTACTAAGAACAAAAAGGAACCCTGCATTTGAGAGTAGATAAAAAAAAAAAGTTCTATAGTGTTATTCCTTGTGCTGTCTGTGGATGACATTCTCTTAATCAGGAATGACATACTCTTAATCGAAAATGACATTCCAGTATTACAAGAAATAAAGATTGAGCTATCATCTTATTTCTTCATGTACTAGACCAGACATGGTATACTCACTAGAGATAATGAGTAGATACCAATCTGGTCTAGATGAGAACCACTAGAAGATTGTATGAACAATCCTTTAGTATTTGAGAAATACTAAGATCCAGTGATTCATATATAGAAAAACTAACATGAAACATGTAGAATATTTTGATTCCAATTTTAGTCAGATAAATACGACAGCAGGAGAGTGTCAAGTCATGAATTTATCCTAAAGGAATGAGCAATCTACTGGAAAGATTCTAAGCAGAACACTATATCCTATTCTATTAGTGATGTAGAGTACATCGTGGCATCTGATGCTACCTTGTAGGCTGTGTGGTTGCATAAGTTCATTAGCAAGCTAGGAGAGGCACTCTCCATCGATGGTCCAATTCTAATGTAGCACTGGAGCTATAGCTTAAGCTAAAGAACCAAAGATGCACCATAGGACTAGCATACTCTGTATCGCTATCACCTTTGATTTTGATCAAGGTGAGGTCAACCTTTAAAAGATCGATGAAAAATAAGAACTTGACCAACCCATTTGATAAAGCCTTGAAACTAAGAAGTTCTACGAGCTCAAGTGAAAGATAAGATATTTGATATTATTCTGATTGGCTTTAGTCCAAATGAAAGTTATTGAAAAATATATCCTAAAGTCAATGATCTAAGTTGTAGATGATTGAAATTGATATATAAATTATCAAATAATTATTATTATTTAGCTTATTCATCATAAAAGTTCTATCTTTCTTAAATGAACTTCTAAATTATGATGAGATCCTTAAAACCATACTTAATCGATAAAGAAGGATTAATCAGATAGTTCTTAAATTATTTACGATCAAATGATAAGTTATTAACTAGGATAATAACTTATCGAGTATAGATCACTGTATGTCTGGCTGTCCTCGTAACCAAGTGGTATGGAGACACTGGTATAGCATATAGATGGGATATAGGAGTATATCTATACTAAACGTAATCAATGTAGTACTCTACTATCAAGAGTAGCTAGCTAAGATCAATGGATATAAGTATCCCTCTGACCTAAAATCACCATAATGACTTGCAAGTAATTCACTGTACTTTGGTGCTGGACTATCTGTATTTCTAATATAGATTTAGAAAATTTTTGGATATAGTCAAATACTTATAAAATCGGTGTGTGAGTCAAGATGGGATTGACCACTCCTGATTAATTTCAAGAAAAAAATGTCTCGCTGTATTTTAATTTAGCAAAATCTAGGTCTAAGTAATCCTCATGAGGAGTCATGGGATTTACGAGATTTTGAAACACGATATGGATGACTTGTATGAGTATCGATAGCTAACTCGAAATCATCTTAAGTAATATTGGTCATAGGGATGAATTATACGGTAACCATAGGTAAGAATTCTAAGAATGTTGCTTTGCATACATTCGTTCTATCTGAACATCGGGTACCATTGCTAGATGGTCATTTTGATTGCTATAAGAATTAGTTTCTATGCTATCGACTTAAATTCGAATCTATAGGATCACAAACATTAGAGATTGTAATCTGATCAGATGGTTAATCGATGATTTAGAATCATTCTAAGGTCAAACAATCAATACGATTGTTGTTTGACCTAATACAAATATTGCAGAAGGATACTACTACAAAAAAGGCTACGACAGTGATTTGTAACCACTATCATAGTCAAAAAAATTACTGTCATAGGCTATGGCAGTAGTTTTCTAACCGCTACCACTATGGCCATCGTCGTAGCTCTATAACAGTGGTTGTTGAGCAGTTGTTAGAACCACTGCCATAGATTGTCTATTGTAGTAGTTTATAAACTACTGTAATAGATCGATCTATCGCAGTGGTTATGTAATCGTTGCCATAGGATATCTATAGCAGCAGTTACATAACCGCTATCATAGGTCTAGTATAGCAGTTGGCACCAGACCTATGGCAGTAGTTGGCATGAGACCTATGGCAGCCGTTGGCACGGATATGGATGGCAGCGATTATAAAACCACTGCCATAGATCTTAAATAATTAAAAAAATAAAATTTTTATTTTTTTATATATTTTATCTGATAAATATAAATATATAACATAAAAAAATATAATAAATATAAAAATTATTCTAAAATGCTAAAATTTTATTACCAAATAAAATTTATTATAATATTTTTTAAAAAAAATAAAATACATCAAAAGTCTCCTAAATCTACATCATCATCGTCGTCATCATCATCGAGAGCCGAAGCCAGAGCTGGAGCTGGAGTCAGAGCCGGAGCTAGAGCAGGAATGTGGGCCAACATATCCTCAAAGTCTATGACTCCAAAATACGTACTGAGCATCGACATCATATCTCTCATGATGCCCTCCATATGAGATACGCGGTCCTCAGTCCGATCTGCCCGCATCACAGCATGATCTACCCATGCCAATGCCTCCTCAAGCTCCTCCCGACTGACGACATCGAAAGTCTGTGAGGAGATGCTCTTCTCGGATCAGTAGCTCATCGGTGTATGTCCGAACCTGCATCAGATCTTTCTAAAGTGCTCAGACCCCAAGATCTAAAATAGATGGTCATGGGGCCCAGAGGTATTCGGGCCCTCGCTCGCGAGCGCATCTAACTGATCTTATAATTATAAATTAAAATAAAATTTTATAAAAAATACTATAATACTAATCATATAAACTAATATATTTAATATTTATAAAAATACATCCAATCGCGGCATTCATCGATCTGCCCGTCTTGTCCGTACGATTGGATCGAAAGATCTCACTATGATTGGACATCACTCCATCTCTCATCAGCTATAACAAAAAATAAATTTATCAAAAAGATGATAAAAAATATAAATTTAATTTATCTAGTAAAATTTAGAATTAATTACTTCTCTATGCACACGACTGGTCATAGACTCACGGCCTAGAGTGTGCATATACTCCTGGGCTGCATGGTTCTTCCGATTCTGATGGAAGATAGTCTAACAAGTATTCAAATAAATAATAAATATTTAAAAAATATTTAAATAAAATTTTAAGCTTATTGAAAAATTCAAAAGTTAGGAATTTTAGCTCGAACTCCTAGCTCCTCCAGTGTCTAACCATCCTCTCCCACTGACTCGAAGGACAGTCTTGTATCTAAGGAACAAGCTCCTCTAAAGTGTCTCATCGATGCTCCAGCCATCCTCTATGAAGCTTAACCTTGTAACCCTGGTACAACTCTCCGATCTTCTTCAATTGGGCATCTCGAACCCTCTCATGATTGAAAAAGTCGTACCTCCTCTACATAAATTTATCAAAAATCAATTATAAAATTATTCTAATCAAACATATATAGTGTAAATATATAAAATACATAAATATAAGTAAGATGCATGTACTTACCCATATCTCCTCCCATACCCGATCTCTGACGGCAGCATTCATCAAAAGTCAGTCTCTGGGCTCTGCGAGAATGATGTCCGATCGCCTCACAAGCACTCCAAAAAAGAAATGCATCTTCCGCACGGTCTCTCCTACCGACATTCTCTTCGCATCATACTGCACCATCACCTGATGCTGGCAGTTCCACATGTGTGCCATACATATGGGATTGTGAAATATCCGACTAGATGATGCACCTGCAATGCAAATACGTTATGCAAATATATAAGTGTACAAATACTATATAAAAAATAAAGTTATACTAATATAATAAAAACATACACTCAGATGCCTGCGACGGTAGAGGCTCAACCACTGATGGAGTAGATACTGTCAGTATAGTAGATGCCGATGGTGAAGATCTCTGAGTAGCCGATATCGAGGTGGACGTAGTATGCTCTGACTACTCCTCGGATGTGGAATTACACGTAATCCACCGAGAGGCAGGGATGAAAGCTAGATGGTGTTTCGATGCCATCGTTACCTACAACATTAATGAACGTTAATCAATATAACATCATGATATATCAAATTCTATTCGGTTGAAAGTCGAGCTGGATCCATACCTAAGACAGTCGATTTCATGTCTAAGACATCCAACTTGGGTCCTCCCCCAGTCGGCTCGATCATGGCCCGTGCCGACTCAGCTGCGTATCCGAGTCAGCTCAGCTATATGCCATCCCCTCGATCACTCCCTCTCTCCCTCTCTCAATCTCTCTCGTCGGTGACGGCAATGAGGCCGAACCCCTCCCTCCCAGCTTTTTCATCTCTCGATCTTCTTCTTTTCCTCTCTCGATCTTCCTCACTGGCAAGGCCGGACCCCATCCCTCCCAATGATGTCGACGAGGCTAGACCCCCTTCCTCCCTCTCTCATCTCTCTCACGATCTCGAACTCTCCCTCCTCTATCTCAATGATGGCGGATGAGGATCGGAACCCCTCCCTCCCAATGATGATAGTGAGGCTGGACCCCCTCCTCTCTCAATGATGGCGGCGAGGTCAGATCCCTTCCCTTCCTCTCTCAAGTATAGACCCATCGGCATATTCGAGTTTGGATCTGGTACCAATAATTAAAATTGGGTCTGGATTCTGAATATCTAGGTTTCAATCCTGAACCCAATCCGTTGACAGATCTAGTCCACAATCGCCGACATGGACATGGCCCAAGGCTACCACCATGGTACGATCCAAAAACTATGGCATGCAGATAATTATAATATTTATAATAAATATTTATAATATTTTTATAAATATTTTATAAATTATTATAAATATATATGATTAATAAATAATATTATAAAATTAAAAAAATTATACCTACGGCTATAGAGAGCGAGTCACACCGAAAGCTTCGAGGGTCGTCGGCGACGATGCTAGAGGAGGAGGATGGCACTAGAGGTAACCTATGAAACAAAAATAAGATAGTGAGATAGAGAAGAGAGAAAAAGAGGAAAAGAGAGAGAGCAGGGGGTCGGGATGGGGTCAGGGGGGGACAGTGATGAGAGCAAGAGCTATGTTGGAGGAGGGTCAGATGGTGGTGGCGTAGGGGGGGTTTCATGGGCCGAAAGAGGGTTGGATAGGGTTCCAGAGGGGGATCGCTGGGGACCGACGGAGGAGGAAGGTAGGGGGTGGAGTTTCGTCGGGGCCGAGGGTGCAGTGGGGATTTGGAGGGGGGTTTTGTGAGGAACTGAGAGGTCGGATGGAGGGGTGGGGGGGCTGGGTGGGGTGCCAGGGAGGGGCCGTCGGGGATTGGGGCCCATAGAGGGAGGATCGGATGGAGGGTGGGGGGTGGCGGGAAGGGGCGGTCGGGGGGGAGGGGTCAGAGTGAGGAGGGGTGGGGTGGGTGGGGGGGGTGGGGGGTGGTGTGAGAGGGTGGGGGATGGGGCGGAGAGGGAGGGGGAAGGGAGGGGCGGCATCAGTCGGGGAGGAGGGGCGATGCCAGGGGGTAGGAGGGGAGGAGAGGAGCGATGCCGACCGGGGGGAGGAGGAGCGACATCGATCGGGTGGGGAGGAGGGGAGATGAGGGGCGACGCCAGTCGGAGGGGAGGAGGGGTGATGTCGACCGGGGGGGAGGAGTCTCATCGATGATGAAGAGGAGGAGAGAGAGAGAGAGATCGAGTGCGCACGGAAGGAAAGAAAAAATTTAAAGATTTTTAACCTAACCTACGGTAGTGATTATTGAACCACTGCCATAGATCTACGACAGCGATTATCGAACCACTGCCATAGATCTACGACAGCGGTTCTATAACCACTATTGTAAATCTATAGCAGCGGTTCGATATAACCACTGCCATAGGTGGAAAATAATTTTTTTCTCATTTTTTTTCTAAATATTATATAATTTTAAAATTTAATATTCATCTTCACCATTCATTATATAAATAATTATCATTAGAGTATCATCGCAAAAGGTTGCTTCGATCCGATGGCCCTAGCTTCACCGATCATAAAAATTTAATTTCGATAATTATGAACAATGATGTGATGATCTGATAGATGAAGATCTCTGATGGATCCAAAAATCTACAAAGATGATCTCGATAATTTTTGTAGCTTACTATCAAAGTTTCACTTCAATCGGATATCGTTATCATGGTCAATTTAGTACGAAATGATTTCGGCCGTTAAATTAGAAACAAGCGATCAAAGGGTTAAATGGCATTCGATTATGAGATAATTTTTTAGTTAAATGATTTTTGTTATAATTTTAAATATTTTATATGATGATGATAGTAAAATTTAAATTATTTTCATATAAACTATTCATGTTAAGTAGATATTGCAAAAGCACGAGCATAATAATCAGTGAAGTTTCAGAATGGTTATTAGAAGACGTATAGTTTTAGATCATTCTTCATCTCACGAGTTAAATTTTATAATTACCATCATAGAAAATGATTAAAGTAGTATCCAAGATCATTTATAAAAAAAAAATTTCTCATAATCGGACACTGTTTGGTCTTTTAATCAATTGTTTATCATTTAATGGTTGAAACTAATCTATACTAAATTGATCGAGATAACGATATCCAATTGAAATAAAACTTTCATAGTACATTACAAACATCACCGAGATCATCGTTGCAAGTTTTTGGATCCATCGAAGGTCTTCATCTATCAGATCATTGCATCATCATTTATGATTGTCGAAATCAAATTTTTTTGATCGATGAAGCTAGGGCCATCAGATCGAGGCGATCTTTTGTGATGACACTCTAATGATAATTATTTAGATAATGAATGATGAAGATGGACATTAAATTTTAAAATTATATAATATTTAAAAATATATATATATATCAATAATTATAATTAATCGATGCTATAAATCAGATTATAGCAGCGGTTCCTACTAATCACTGCTATAGATTTGACCTATGATAGTGGTTAATAAAAACCACTATCGTAGGACCTATGACAGTGGTTTCAAAAATTACTACTATAGTAAGCACTGTCATAGGCTATTTTTGTAGTAGTGGGATCAATTAGCAATTAAATTGCTAATTGGCTCAATTCAATTAAGCAATCAGACTGAGATCAAGTCTAATTAAATTAAATTCAATTAGAATTAATTTAGACTTAATTAGATTAAGTTTAATTAATTTATTGGATAAGTCAATTGCAAGGAAGAATAAATTCTTGTTCAATTAGGACTTGAGTGCACCAAATTTTTAATTTAATTAGAAATTAAATTAAATTTAAATTTGATTAAATCTAATTTAATAATATTTTTAATTAAATTAGGATTATCTTTTAATTAGATTAACTTAAATCTAATTTAAATGAGATTTAAATTAGATTTGACCTAGTCTACATTGGAGAGTCCTAGTTAGACTAGGACACTTTTCTTCACCCTTATGCCACCTAAGAAAGATCCCATGCCCATTATATTTTTAATTTCAGATTTTTCTAAGTTTTCCTATGACTAAGAGAGGTTCTCCATACCCCCTATCAGGTATTTTTGAAATTTTATTTGACTTGATCAAATAAAGAAAGTTGTTAAGACTTGGACTCTATTTGATAGAGTCCTAATTCTCCAAAATACCTCCTTTTCTTATAAAATTTTTTCTCCATGCCTCCCCTTCTTTTGTGCACTTATTTCCTTTGATTTTTATGTGGTTTCCTGATCTTCACACCAAAAAAATAGTGAGGGGATGCCTCCTAAAACTCCTCCCTAGAGTCCATATAAGACTAGGTTTGACCTAGTCTTCCTTATCTAATTGGGGTGCCTCCCATGAGATATTTTTTGGATGTGAAAAATTCTAGAAAATTCATGAAAAAACCAAAGGAAAGGAAGAGGAGGCATGGAGGGTTGAGGCATCAGGATTTTTGGAGGAAAGGTTTCATTAAGACATCAAAAGTTGATGTCTTGTTGAGATAAAGGTAAGAGAGAAGATTATCTTCTCTTGAAAATTTTTTTCAAGTCTATTTTTTTTCTTATTTTTGTATTATTTTTCTATAAGAAAAATCTAAAAGAGAGAGAAAGAGGGCGTAGAGGATGGATGCTCCAAGGAGTTAGGCCATGGTGTTTTATTTTGGACATGATCTGATCATGTCCTGATTAGAGAAGAAGAAGAGAAGAAGGTCTTCTCTTAGGATTTCCATGAGAACCCTTCTTCTCCATCTTTATGTAAGATTTTTCTATGAGAAAAATCAGAGAGTAATAGATCTGAAACATGAAAAAAATTCTAAAGAAGAAGATCTCCTCTTGTCCTGACATGGAGATATGTTTAGGAAATCAATCGTTGATGTCCTGAAAGAGAATATGTGTCTTCTCTTAGGATCTTTTTCTTAAATTTTTTATTTTTGATTTTTGGGAGATCCAAGGGTTGGACTTCTTCCTCAATCCTTCTTATATTCTTCATCTCTTAGAGTGTCTAAGAGATCCGAAGAATATTTTTGATTAACCATCTGGAGGGATCCGTGAGAAGCTAGCACTTCGAGTAGATCTTTGTTCGACGAATCTCCGATCTGTATTACAACCTCATATGGAATATCTATAGAAGTCGGATGCGTGTGTGGTTCCAAGCAACAAGGACAATAACGAGACTCTACCACAGTGTTCTCGATCCACACAAAGATAAGAGATAAGATCTCTTTACTGACCTAGATATGATCTTGGATTTCTAGAATAGTTCTAGATCTAGGTATTGATTTAATCAATACCAACCTTTCATGTTTTAATTGTCTGATTTATGTTTGCATCATGGTATGTTGTAGATCCTAGATATAGGGTTTAATGATCAGATCACATACATATTATAGGTTAAATTATTTAATCTATGTCTTTCGCTACTTGTAAATTCGAAAAATTTTGAAATATATGCATGAAACCCTACATGTTTTTCAATAGTTATTTTCTAGTCTGTAGGTCATTTAGGTTTGATCTTGATTAACTTGCTCATACATATACTCAAAAAATTAATGTGGGCATTCACTTGTATAATGGGTGGGGCTCGAACAAATTGCATAAACTTATTATACAGGAAGAAAAGATGGATTGAAAGAGTGTCTAATGCCTATTAGACGATCTAATTTATTGGATAGCTCATCTACTCTACTCTTGAGATCCATCTTGGATTGTTCTAACTACTAAAATATATGCAATTAAGAATTCTAGATCAAAGCAATCCTCTTTTAATTATTATTTATTTTATTTTATTTTATTAAAAAGAGTGAGAAAAGAGATGAAGAAAAAGAATTCTAAAGATGAGAACCTAGAGGATCCTAGATCTAGAGATGATAGAGGAGAGTGTTTTAATTAGGGTTTGAATTATAATAGCAAACAAGTTAAGCAAGCATGGACTCTCTATCCTAGGGTTAATCTAGATCTTGATAGCTCCTAACTGCTAAGATCACCTTCAAGCCCTCCAAGTAAAGAATCAATCACTCAACTGATCAGATAAGTATAAGATCGATAGGAGTCCCCCTGTCGCATTCCTTAGATATCAATTATTTTGACCAGGTAAGCTAACAAAATCAATTAAGTAACCATCTTCCTTCAGAATATAATTTTTGAACCACTTGCCTTAGACACCAGTCAAACTGACTAACCTAATTCAGTCCAACTCTTAGGATTCCTCGTCCTATTAAACTCGAATATTCTTAAGGACCAACGTCTAATTGATTTTAAATTAAGATCTAGGTCTATACAATATGAAGGATGTTTTTTTGTGGGCTAAGAAAGGATAATCAAATCTCCATCTTACCTTGTTTAATGGATTGTATCCTTAAAATATATTATGAATATGCAATGCAAACAAAATAAGGTGTCCAATCATGTTGATTTCTTTTAAGATTTAATTAGTTTTTCTATATTAATTAAGTATTATGAGATATATTTATTTTTTTTGTTATATTAGATTATTTAAAGTAAGAAAAATAAAAGATAAAATTTAATTAAATTAATTAGATTAATTATGTTAGATTTTATCTAAACTAATTTAGAGAATCTAACTAATTAGAAAGTAAATTATACTAGTCTTAAAAGATAACTAGGTAACCTAAGAAATTAAATCAACTTTTTAAGGCAAGAATTTATTCTAAATTATAAAGAGCAATAAATTAATTATGTAAAATAAGATAATTATTTAACTCTGTAATTAAGGTAATCTAGCTAAAAAGTAATTAATAAACTATATATGAAAAGCAATATAAAGCAAAAATTTATAAAAAGCATAAATAATATATAATTAAATAATTAAATTAAATTGATGGATAAAAAAAGATAAATTACTAATCAGCAAAATAAGGTATGAAAAATAAAAGTAGAAAAATAGTAAATAAAAAGCAGTAAAATAAATAAATAAATACAATATATAAAGTAGTAAAATAAAATAATATAATAAATAAGGTAATAAAATAAAGTGTGTAATAAAATAAAGTAGTAAAATAAATAAAGCATATAAAGCAGTAAAATAAAAAATTATTTTTTCTTATTTTTTTAATTTTTTTATTGAAGCAACCATGCTACAATCCTCGATAATGATGTCAAAAATTTAATTATTTATAGTTATATATAGCATCAAATAAAAATTAAATCTAATTTTACTATTAAGTAGGATAGTGATGAGTGGAATATCAATTTCTTCGAGAACTGAAGGCTAAGTTACATTTAATTTTAATTAAAAAAATTAAAATTTTAAATTAATCTTTAAAGCAAAAGTTTAAAGTAATAAATTAAAAAAATTAATTTAAATTTAGTAAATTAAAATAAGAGAAGGTAAATAATTAATTAATTAAGATTTTAAGAATTATATAAGAATAAGAAAAAAAATTGTCTAAAGCTTCAGTTCCATCTTTCAATATTCAAGTTTATAATTGATTCATGCAATCTTTGTATTGTCAATTTGCAATCTTATGAGATATATATTCTTTTGATCTGACTCTAATATAACCTATTCTACCGAGCATGTATCATGTCTAACACGATCATAACCCATCTCATAGATATATACTATTTAGATCATGCAATCAAAGATCATAAATATAATTCTGATTAATTCTTACAATTCATCCTAATCTAAGTATAGATTGTATCTATCCATAAACACGATCTATCTCTTTAGATATAAATTATAAAAAAATAAATATTAAAATATAAATTTTATAATTTATCCTAATTTGTACATAAACTGTATCTTTTTATGATCACGATCTGTCTTTTTAGTTATAACTTGTAAGAAATTCAACATTAAAGCATAAATAAGAAAGGTATGTAAAAGATGAAAAAATTTTATTGTCCAATAAAAAAAAAATATGGTTCAAATTATAAACTCTTATGATCGAAAGACTTTCTTTATTTTTCTGGACATGAAATTTCTAGCCATACATAGATTTGATCTTGCTAGTTTCTAGCATAATAATTATTATAAATTAATAAATAAAAATATTAAAATATATAATAACAAAAATTTATTTTAAAAAAATTAATATTTTTATTAATATTTTATAAAAAAAATTATTAATATAAAAAATTTGATTTATGAATTTAACTGGATTAAATTTTATTTAAATTAAAATTAAATTAAAATTTAAATGAATGTGCGAAAGAAATGCGGTATTAGAAGATAGGACACATCAAAAATTTAAGTAAAAAAAAATAATTTATGAAAATTTTTTTTGAGAGCATTAAAGGTGGTGGGATCATGGTAACTTGAAACACGGGATATCCGGGCTCTTATGGCGCTAGGCTTTGAGAGGAAAGCTGAGGGTCCCACGGCATTTAAAGCTTTGAGAGGAACGCTAAGGTTCCACGGCATTTAAACCAATGAACGGTGAGCTGGGCAGCTTGAAGAGCGAGTACGGTGAGCTAAAGTTTGGCCGGGAAGCGGCTATGCATGCACTGGCGCGTGGTTGGGATCTGTACGCAGCGAAGAAGGAAAGCGGAGGACGCGTGGCTTCATGCAGTTTGACACAAAAGCGTGAAGGCAGAAACAGCAAGCCAGTTTTAAGCTGAATTGGATGCGGATTCGAACACCAAAATCCAGTGAAATTCAAGCTCTCTCATAACGTCAATCTAGTTAGTTTTTTTAGTCCCATATCTAAAATTCCTAAAACCTCTTCCTGCCAAATACCTATAAATGAGGCCCTACACCCCCTTCCTAAATTACAGTCTAGAGAACCCCTTGAGGAGAATTAGCTCGCTTCTCTCTCCTTCTCCCTCTTCTTTTTTTTTTTTCTTTTCTTTTTTTTTTTTATCTAGAAGATTTCAATATATTGAAGGCTAGCAAATCTTTGATCATATATGGCTGAAATCTTATATTCAGAAAGTAAAAAAAATCTTTCAAATATGAAAATTTATAATTTTAATATATATACTTTAATATTAAAATTCCTACAATTTATAGTTAAAGAGACAGATACGATCTATATTCAAGTTAGGATAAATTATAAGAATTAATATGGTTTATATTTATGTTCCTTAATTGCTTGATCTAAATAGTCTATGTCGGTGAAATGGATCATGATCATGTTTGATATGATCTATGCTCAGTAGAATAGATTATATTAGAATCAAATCAAGAAAACATACATTTTATAAGATTGCATGAATCAATTACAAACTTGAATTTTAGAAGATGAAATTAAAATCTTAAATATTTTTTTCTTTAATTAATTCTAAAATCTTAATTAGTTATTATTTTATTTTTTATTTTAATTTTACTTAAATTTATATTAATCTTTTTTAATTTACTCATTTAAATTTTTATTCAATAAATTAATTTTATTTTTAACTAAATTAAACGTAACTTAGCCTTCAATCTCCGAGAAAATCGATATCCGACTCACTACTGTTCTAATTAATAGTAAATCGATTTTAATTTTTATTTATTACTTTAACAACAAGCAGTCAAATTTTTAGTATCGTTGTCGGAGATTGTAAAATGATTGCTTTAATAAAAAAATAAAAAAAAAATTTAAAAAAAATTAATAAATTTAAAAAAAATAATTAACTTCTTATTTATTGCTTTATATGTTTTATTATTTTATTTAGTTTACTGCTTATTTTAATTTATGATCTTATTTTTACTGCTGCTTTATTGCATAGTTATTTTATATTACTTTATTAATTTATTTATTTTTCTACTTTATATTTACTATCTTTCTACTTTTGCTTTTCATATTTGTTCTACTAATTAATAACTTATTTTTATTATCCACTAATTTAATTTAATTACCTATTATTTATGCTTTCTTTAAATTTTTGCTTTATATTATTTTTCATATGTGGTTTATTTATTGCTATCAAGATAGACTACTATAATTGCATGGTTAAAAAATTTTCTTATATAATTAATTTACTGCTCTTTATAATTTAGAATAAATTATTATCTTAAAAGTTAATTTAATTTTTTTTAGGATATCTAGCTACTTTTTAAATCCTAGTATAATTTATTTTCTAATTAGCTAGATTCTCAAAATTAGTTTAGATAAAATCTAATATAATTAATCTAATTAATTTAATTAAAATCTATTTTCTTTTAGCTTTAAATAATCTAATATAATAAGAAAATAATATACCTCATAACACTTAATTAATATAAAGAAACGAATTAAATCTTAAAAAAACTTAATATAATTGGACATCTTGTTTTGTTTGCATTGCATATTCATAATATACTTTAAGGGCACAATCCATTAAATAAGATAAAACAAAGATTTGATCATCCTTTCTTGGCCCATAAATTACCACTATTTATATTGCATTGACCTAAACCTTAACTTAAAATCAATTAGACATTGGCTCCTAAGGATAATCGAGCTCATTAGGACAAAAAACCCTAAGAATTAGATCGGATTAAGGTTAGTCAGTTCAACTAGTATCTAGGCAAGTGGATCAGGAACTGCATCCCAAAAGAAGGTGGTTATTTAATTGATTTCGTTAGCTTATCTGGCCAAAATAATTGGTATCTAAGGAAAGCAATGGGGGGCTCCTACCGACCTTACACTTATCTGACTAGTTGAGTGACTGATTCTTTATGTGGAGGGCTTGAAAGTAACCTTGGCAGTTAAGAGCTATCTAGATCTAGGTAAATCCTAGAATAGAGAGTCCATGTTTGTCTAACTTGTTTACTATTATAATTCAAATCCTAATTAAAATACTCTCATCTATCATCTTTAGATATAAGATCTTCTAGACTCTTATCTTTAGAATTCTCTCTCCTTATCTTTTTTTTATTCTTTAAAATAAAATAAAATAAATAACAATCCAAGATGAATCTCGAGAGTAGAGTGGATGAGCTATCTCATAAATTAGATCGTTTAATAGCTAATGAAAACTCTTTCTATCCATCTCTTCTTCCTATACAATAAGTTTATGCAATTTATTCATGTCCCACCCATTTTGCAAGTAGATGCCCATACTGATTTTCTAAGTATATATATAAACAAGTTTATCAAGATTAAATCCTAATAGCCTATAGAATAGGAAATAACTAATACTTTAACACTTACAATCCAAGCTGGAGGGCTCAACCAGATTTTTCGTGGCAATCATAACTAGTGATTACCCCGGTACCACAAAGACCCACTTTCATGGATGCATATTATAATATGCCCTATCCATATTATTAATCTTCTTCAAATAACAATGAGTCAACTTTTGAGAAGAGGATTCAGCAAGTAGTAGATGAGTTAGAATTTATTAATCAATCATTGAACAATCTAGATGACCAAATACTTAACTCTCTAGAAAAAAGCTTAGAAATTCTGATAAAATCAACTTCTGATAATTTATCTATCCTTCATAAATGCATGCAAAATACAGACCAACTTATAAACTCAAACTCCCAAGCCATTGCCCATTTAGAAATATAGTTGGGTCAGTTAATCACGATCATTAATGAAAGTGAGTTGTCTAGTCTGTCCGAGAATGACCATGAGGGACCATACATCGTTAAAAATTTTAATATTTCAGAAGCTTTTTCTAAATAATCAATTAAAACTATCAAAAATAATATGGTCATAAAACAATCCTGCATAACTAAAAAGACCCTCTTAGATCATATTACTGAGTTAGCTAAGTATAGAAAAGAACAAGAACCTTGGGATAAACTAATTCCATCACCTTACTCATATATGGACCCATTCCCAAGTGCCTTAGAATCACCCAGTTCTTTTAATGAGGATGGACAAACTGATGAGATTATGAAATTAATAAAGACTTTCCAAGAACCATAGATGAATTTCACACTAGAGGAAGCTTTACCCATAATTCTTTTCCAAGATTTGTTAGATCCCTATTTGGCTCATTATGAGATGGATGATTTTGATGATGATGGATATAATACAAAAGTAATGGAACAAGTAGATACACCTACCCTAAAACCATCCTATATTGGATTGAAAAACTTGAGCCACCTTCTAGCCCATCAATAGTTCTCTTAATAGAACCACCAACTGATCTAGAATTGATGCCACTTTCTGACATACCTATAGACACACTACCAGTGATACCTATCCAGGAAGATCAACTTATGGATGTTCTAAATGCACATAAAGAAGCTATCGGATGGGATATTGCTAATATGAGGGATAATAATTTTAAAATTAATTTTTTCTATATTCGGCACTACTTTTGAGAACTATCTATAAAATTTATCTATAATATTCACTACTACAAAAAAAGCCTATGGCAGCGCATACTATGGCAGCGGTTAACAAAAATTGCTATCGTAGGTCAAACCTATAGCAGCGGTTATAAAAAAACTGCTGCCATAGGTCGACCTATAGCAGCGGTTCATTATAACCGCTGCTATAGGTCAGACCTATAGCAGCTGTTGGGGATAAACCCTATTTCCGTCGAATCCTAGCATGATGCTTAGCCTAATACAATCGATAATCACGAAAGAACTTCGATCGAAAATTCTCCTCCAGCGATCGGACCCTAGCCAAACTCCTCCAACGGCCAAACCTTAGTCGAACTCCTTCAGCCAGCCAAACTCTTCGAGCGGCCAAACCTTAGCCGAACTTCTTCAGCTGGCCGAACTCTTCCAGCGGCCAAACCCAAGTCAAACTCCTTCCAAACTCCTCCTTCAGTTAGATTTCTATAGGAGCCAAACTCCTTCCAAATTTTTTCTTCAAGTGGACTCCTTCAGGAGCCGAACTCCTTCTGAAATTCTTCTTCAGTCGAATTCCTCCAGGAGCCGAACTTCTTTCAAATTTCTCCTTCAGTCGAATTTCTTCAGGAGCCCAACTCCTTCTGAACTTCTCCTTCAGTCGAATTCCTCCAAGAGCCCAACTCCTTCTGGACTTCTCCTTCAATCAGATTCCTCCAGGAGCCAAACTCCTTTCGAACTTCTTCTTCAGTTGAATTTCTCTAGGAGCTGAACTCCTTTCGAACTTCTCCTTCAATCGAATTTCTCCAAGAGCTGAACTTCTTTCGAACTTCTTCTTCAACTGAACTTCTCCACCAGTCAAATTTCTTCAGCCAAACTTCTCCATCAGTCGGACTCCTTTTGGACTTCTCCATCAGTCGAACTCCATCCGAATTTCTTCAACAGATTACTTCTAGATTTCAAATAGCATTTCTTCCAAATGATCACCTCTAACCGTATTTCCTTTAGGAGTCCAAACTCCTCTAGAATTGATATACGCCAAAGCTCTTCACCCCTCCACATAGCCCCAACTCAGTACCGGATGGCTACGACTATCACTATCAGTCTACTGTAGGTAGCATGCTACTCACGTGACCCTGAGTGGCCAGCTACCGAATGGCTACGGCTGTCACTATCAGTTTGTTGCAGGCGGCACCCCCTCATATGACTCTGAGTGACCAGCTATCAAACAGCTATGATTGTCACTATCAGTCTACTTGAGCTCCATCTATAAAAGGAGTCCTCTAGATATATTTTTTCTAAGCTCTCTTCTTCTTTCTAAAACTTTATCGAACTCTTTCTGAGTACTCCATTTTTATTGGCCAGAAGAGCTGACTTGATCGTCGGAGGATCCTACCGGAGCCACCACCACCAACTTCAGATGAAATATTATTTTGCAGGTCACCAACGACGATCTTGGCCCTATAGATCATCTTCTTCAAGGTTCATCTTCATTCTCTCCCTCAATTCTAAGAAATACCTCCAAAGAGGGTGACTATCCGAAGATCTACCGCTTCTGCCATCAGATCTAGGTCAGAACCATCTATCCCCATCCCATCATCGGTGCTTCAACCTCCTCCTCCACCAACGATTGTGGTAGACCCAGAGCAGTTTAACCTACTGATGTTGTAGGTTCAGGGCTTCATCAAAATAGTGCAGGCCATGCAGCAGCCTCCGATGGTGGTTTCATGAGGAAATCCACCATCAAAATATCAGAAATCGATCTCAAGAATGAGCACTTGGGCTAACATACCTGTTGCCCTTGGAAAGGAGAAATAGAGAGTAGAGGATTCTTGCTTGGATCATGATTCTTCTTTAGAAGGGACCTTCTCCATCCACAGTCGAAAGTCTTCCAAGATCTGCGATCGAAATGACATCCTCGATCAAAAACTAGAGGAGATAAACCAATGGATTGAGGGACTCCACCACGTCGCCCCGATTCACCATGACGACGTCTGCACCAATCTTCCTTTCTCTTTTTGAATCATGCAAGAGTTCGTTCTGCCAAACTTTAAGCTCCCCCAATTTAAAAGCTACGATGGAATCTCTAATCCGATCGATCACCTGAAAGCCTTTCGGACCATGATGCTGCTCCATGGCATATCAGACGTCATATTATGTCGAGCTTTTTCATCTACCTTAAAGGAAGCAGCAAAAAATTGATACACGATGTTGAAGTCAGGTACGATCTTCTTTTTTTATCGGATGAGCCATTAGTTTATGGCTCATTTTGTTAGCAGCCGGTGTCCCCACTGAGATTTAGATTTTTTGATAAATATCAAACAGAAGGAGGAGAAATCTATTCGGACTTATGTCATCCGATTTAATGCTGCTACATTGGAGGTCCAGAATTTGGACTAGTCTGTTGCAATGGCCACACTCAAGAGCGGCCTTTGGAAGAATGATTTGTTGTTCTCCCTGAAGAAGAAGTATCCCAAAAACTTTATCGATATGCTAGCTCAGGCTGAGGGATATGCCCAAGTGGAAGAAGCCTTCAAGTAGAAGGATGAGGAAGCCGTAGGAGAGTGGCATAGATCCACCACTGATGGAGGGCTGAATGAAGTTCGACCATGTTCATGGATCCCCACCTCCGAGTGCAAGCGAGGCCAAACTCTCCCTCGAGCTCATCATCAAAGAAGCTCCGATAGAAGGGTGCAAAGAAGTTCTCCCCCTAGAAGGTTCCACAACTATGCCCCCCTTAATACTCCAAAAGCTCAAGTTCTGATGGAAATCAAGAATCAGCTATCGAGATCAGAAGAATTACGATCTCTCCCAAACAAGCGCAATCGAAGCAAGTACTGCCTCTACCATCATGACCACGGTCACGATACTAAAGAATGCATTCAGCTCCAAGACGAAATCAAGGAGCTCATCAAGAGAGGTCGGCTGGGTCGATTCCTTAGATGCTAGCCTAAAACAAGAGTAGATCGGCTAAGGGCGCTGCCGCAGCCAAAACCATCAATAAGGAAGAAACAACAAGGAGATCGATCGCCTCTTGACATCATCAATACTATCTCTAGGGGCTTAGTACTTCGACGAGCCACTATCTCTCAGCCTCAGAGCCAGGAGAAGCTTGTCCCGAATTGGAAAGGCACATATGAAATAGAGGAGGTCGTTCATTCCGAAACTTATCATCTGAAGGAGCTCGGAGGAAGAATGCTCCCACGACCTTGAAATTCAGAAAATTTGAGGATGTACTACCAGTAATTTTTCTTCAATAAATTTTTTTCATTTCAATATTATTATTTTTTGATGCAAAAACTATGTGATGACAGGAAAGAAGTAATCAATAGTGGCCATGTTAATAATAGGAGGAGAACTTCGTCCTAACATGAGCAAGTCAAAGTTCTTCAACCTTAGTTGGAGATAAGATCTCCTCCGAGCTTCAATGTCAACGTCAATGTCAATAGGAGATAAGATCTCCTTCAACCTCGATTAGAGATAAGATCTCTTCTGAGCTTCAACGTCAACGTCAATAGGAGATAAGATCTCCTTCAACCTCGATTGGAGATAAGATCTCCCCCAAGCTCCAATCCTTTAGTCTCGACTGAAGATAAGATCTCCCCCGAGCTTCTACGTTAATAGAAGATAAGATCTCCTTCAACCTCGATTGGAGAAAAGATATCCTCCGAGCTTCAATGTCTACATCAACAGGAGATAAGATCTCCATCAACCTTGGTTGGAGATAAGATCTCCCTCGAGCTTCTACGTCAATAGAAGATAAAGATCTCCTTCAACCTCAGCTGGAGATAAGATCTTCCCCGAACTCCAATCCTTCAGCCTCGACTGGAGATAAGATCTCCCCTGAGCTTTAACGTGTACGTCAACAGGAGATAAGATCTTTCTTCAACCTCGACTAAAGAAAAGATCTCTCCCAAGCTTCTATGTCAACAGAAGATAAGATCTTCTTCAACCTCGACTGGAGGTAAGATCTTTTCCAAGCTTCAACGTCTATGTCAATAGGAGATAAGGTCTCCTTCAACCTCGACTGGAGATAAGATCTCCCCAGAGCTTTAATGTCTACGTCAATAGAAGATAAGATCTCCTTCAATCTCGGCTGGAGATAAGATCTCCTCCGAGCTTCTACGTCAATAGAAGATAAGATCTCCTTCAACCTCGGCTAGAGATAAGATCTCCTCCGAGCTTCAACATCTACGTCAACAGAAGATAAGATCTCCTTCAACCTTGGCTAGAGATAAGATCTCCTCCAAGCTGTACGTCAATAGGAGATGAGATCTCCTTCAACCTCGACTGGAGATAAGATCTCCTTCGAGCTTTCCACATCAATAGGAGATAAGATCTCCTTCAACCTCGGTTGGAGATAAAATCTCCTCCAAGCTTCAACATTTATGTCAATCAGAGATAAGATCTCCTTCAACCTCGACTGGAGATAAGATCTTTTCTGAGCTTCAACGTCAATAGGAGACGAGATCTCTCCCGAGCTTCAACTTCAACCTCAACCTCGACTGGAGATAAGATCTCTCCCAAGCTCCAATCCTTCAATGGGAGATAAGATCTCCTTCAATCTCGGCTGGAGATAAGATTTTCTTCGAAATTCAACTTCTACGTTAACCCTTCAACAGGAGATAAGATCTTCTCCGAGCTTCAACTTCAACATCAACCTCAACTAAAGACAAGATCTCCCCTGAGCTCCAACCCTTCAATAGGAGATCAGATCTCCTTCAACCTCAGTCGAAGACAAGATCTCCTCCAAAATTCAACTTCAATGTCACTCCTTCAACAAAAGATAAGATCTTCCCCGAGCTTCAACTTCAATCTCGACTGGAGATAAGATCTTCCTCGAGCTTCAACCTGAACTGATGCAGAGCCCAAAAGAGGACTTCGACAGTCGCCTTTTTTATACTTTCTTCCTTCGAATTTCAAACTCGAAAGTGGGGGGACTATTATTTGGAATAAATCCTGCTCCCACCAAACTCCAGCCTGATGCTTAGCCTAATGCAACTGGTAATCATGGAAGAGCTTCGATAAAAAATTCTCCTCTAGTGGTCGGACCCCAGCTGAACTCCTCCAACGGCCAAACCTTAGCCAAACTCCTTCAATCGGCCAAACTTTTTGAGCGATCGAATCTAAGCCGAACTCCTTCCAAACTTCTTCTTCAGTCGAATTTTTATAGGAGCCGAACTTCTTCCGAATTTCTCCTTCAAATGTACTCCTTCAGGGGCCAAACTCCTTCCGAATTTTTCCTTCAGTCGAATTTCTCTAAGAGCCCAACTCTTTTTGGACTTCTTCTTCAGTTGGATTCCTCTAGGAGCCCAACTCCTTCTGGACTTCTCCTTTAATCAGATTACTTCAGGAGCCGAACTCCTTTCGAACTTTTTCTTCAGTAGGATTCCTTCAGGAGCCGAACTTCTTTCAGACTTCTCCTTCAGTCGGATTCCTCTAGGAGCCAAACTTCTTTCAAACTTCTCCTTCAGTTAAACTTTTTCACCAGTTGAACTCCTTCAGTCGAACTTCTCCATCAGTCAGACTTCTTCTAGACTTCTCCATCAGTCGAACTTCATCCGAATTTCTCCAGCAGATTACTTTCATATTTTAAGTAGCATTCCTTTCGGATGATCATCTCTAGTCGTATTTTCTTTAGGAGTCCAAATTTTTTTGAAATTAACATACGTCAAAGCTCTTCACCCCTCCACGTGGCCCCGACTCAGTACCGAATGGCTATGACTGTCACTATCAGTCTTCTGCAGACAACGCCCCCACTCATGCGGCCTTGAGTGGCTAGCTATCGAATGGCTATGGCTGTCACTATCAGTCTATTGCAGACAGCACCTCCCTCACATGGCCTTGAGTGGTTAGCTACCGAACGACTACGGCTGTCACTATCAATCTACTCAAAGCTCCATCTATAAAAAAAAATCCTTCAAATACATTTTCTCTAAGCTCTCTTCTTCTTTTTGAAACTTTATCGATTTCTGAGCACTCCATTTTTATTGGCAAGAAGAGCTGACTTGATCATCGGAGGATCCTGCTGGAGCCACCACCACCGACTCTGGATGAAATTTTATTTTGCAAGTCATCGATGGCGACCTCATTTTTTTCGACTCCAACTCGATCAGATGTCGATTAGATTCTGCACCAACAGTAGCGGTTAGTAAAATCGCTGCCATAAGTGGGACCTATAGTAGGGATTAGTAAGAACCACTGCTATAAGCTTATTTATGGCAGCGGTTAATTATAACCACTGCCATATATTTTTTTTAAATATTATATAATTTTAAAATTTAATATCCATCTTCATCATTCATTATCTAAATAATTATCATTAGAGTATCATCGCAAAAGGTTACCTCGATTCGATGGCCCTAGCTTCATCGATCAGAAAAATTTGATTTCGATGATCATGAATGACGATGCAATGATCTAATAGATGAAGACCTTCGATGGATCCAAAAATCTACAACAATGATCTCGGTAATGTTTGTAGCATACTATCGAAGTTTCACTTCAATCGGATATCGTTATCTTGGTCAATTTAGTATAGATTAGTTTCGACCGTTAAATGATAAACGAGTAATCAAAGGACCAAATGATGTTCGATTATGAGATAATTTTTTTTATAAATAATTTTGACTACTATTTTAATCATTTTTTATGGTGGTGATTATAAAATTCAACTCGTGAGATGAAGAATGATCTAAAACTATATATCTTTTGATAATCATTCTAAAACTTCACTGATTGTTATGCTCATACTTTTGCAATATCTACTTAACATGAACGGTTTATACAAAAATGATTTAAATTTTACTATTATCATCATATAAAATATTTAAAATTATAATAAAAATTATTTAACTAAAAAATTATCTCATAATCGAATGTCATTTAATCCTTTGATCGCTTATTTCTAATTTAACGGTTGAAATTATTCTATACTAAATTGACCATAATAACGATATTCGATTGAAGTGAAATTTTGATATTATACTACAAATAGCATCAAGATCATCATTGTAGATTTTTAAATCCATTGAAGGTCTCCATCTATCAGATCATCGCATCGTCGTTCATGATCATCGAAATCAAATTTTTTTGATCGATGAAGCTAGGGCCATCGGATCAAGATGATCTTTTGCAATGATACTCTAATGATAATTATTTAGATAATGAATGGTGAAGATGGACATTAAATTCTAAAGTTATATAATATTTAAAAAAAATAAAAAAAAATTATTTACAACATACGACGGTAATTATCAAAAATCGCTGTCGTAGATCTACAACAGTGGTTATAGAACCGCTATCGTAGATCTATGGCAGTGATTTTGGATAACCACTACTGTAGATTTATGATAGTGGTTCGATAACCGCTGTCGTAGGTTAGGTTGAAAATTTTTAATTTTTTTTTATTTTTTTTCATGCGCGCTCGATCTCTCTCTCTCTATCTCTCTCCCTCCTCTCCATCGTCGGTGAGGCTTCTTCCCCCCTGGCCAGTGTCGCCCCTCCTTCCCCCTCCCCCTCCGGCCCCCTATCCCTAGCCGCCCCTCCTCGCCACTTGCCACACCCCACTCGGGCTCCCCCACCCCCCACCCTCCCCCCGACCGTCCCTCCTTCCCCCCCATCCCCGGCCCCTCCTCCCCGCCACCCCCCACCCTCCCCCTGACCGCCCCTCCTTCCCCCATCCTCGACCGCCCCTCCCCACCACCCTGCCACCCCCCAAGCCCCCCATCCCCAGCCGCCCCCTCCCCCCCACCACCCCCCATTACTCTCTCTCCCGATCGTCGACCCTTTCATCACTATGCCTCCTAGGCCTCCTCGTCATTGTGCCCCCTCCTCCTGGCCCCCCATCCCAGGCTGCCCCTACTCTCTCTCTTTCCTCTTTCTCTCTCTCCTCTATCTTATTATCTTGCTTTTATTTTGTAGGTTACATCTAGTATCGTTGTCCTCCTCTAGCATCATCATCGGCGACCCTTGGAGCTTTCGGTGTGATCCGCTCTCTATAGAAACAAGTATTTTTTTTTAAATTTTATAGTATTATTTATTAATTATATATATTTATAATAATTTATAAAATATTTATAATAAATATTATAATTATTATAATTATCTACATGCCGTAGTTTTTGGATCGTGTCATGGCGATAGTCTTGAGCCGTGCCATGTCGACGGTTGTGAACTAGATCTATCAATGGGTTGGATTCAGATTAGAACCTAGATATTCAAATCCAGATCTAATTTTAATTATTGGTACCAAATCTGAATCCAAATATTCGATGGGTCTGTACTTGAAGTACCAGACCCAAACTCTAATGGATCTCGGAAGGCCGAACCCAGTTCTGGGATCCGAAACTAAGAAATGGAGAGACTAAAAGAAAGACTGATAGATTAAGAGAGGGAGGGCCGGTCACTCGTCGGCCGCTGGCAAGGGAGACCAAGAGTGGGAGGAAGGAAGGGGGTTCAGCCTCACCACCATCACCGATGAGGAAGATCGAGAGAAAGAGAGAGGAAGGAATGGGGTCCGGCCTCACCGCCATCATTGGGAGGGAGGGGGTCCAACCTCGTCGGCAAGGGAGATTGAGAGAGGGAGAGTAGAATATCGAGGAGCGAGAGAGGGAGGGAGGGGGTCCAGCCTCACCGGCATCACTGGAAGGGATGGGGTCCGGCCTTGTCGATGAGGAAGATCGAGAGAGTGAGAGAGGGAGGGATGGGGTCCGACCTCGTCAATGAGGGAGATCGAGAGAGAGAGAGAGAAAGATCGAGAGATGAAAAAGCTGGAAGGAAGGAGTTCAACCTCGCCGCCGTTGTCAGTAAGAGAGATCGAGAGAGGGAGAGAGGGAGTGATTGAGGGTATGGCACACAGTCAAGCCGGCTTGGATACGCAGCCAAGCCAGCTTGGGTATAAATATTAAAGACTATTTATTGATGCTATACTAATATTATTATTCAATATGTTATATTGATTAATGTTCATTAATGTTGTAAGTCATGATGGCATTGAAATGCCACTAGCTTTCATCCCTATCCCTCGGCAGGTTACGCGTAGTTCATGTTAGATATATGTGCCATAGAAGCCATATTGGCTGACACTTGTAATATACTTCTAAGAATAAAATTATAATTTTAACTATAAATAATAACATAGATTATTTTTTATCATAGTGTGTATTTAAAAGTGTCTGTGATACATCTCTTGAGTTAATGATAATGATAGTTCATATTTTTAAGAGTTGAAAATTTAAGACATGAATTTTTATTATTGACTCATAAAATGCTTTCGACCATAAGATCATCATGAGGATGGTGATTGATCTGGAAGGTTGGTGTACGATCACTTCTTTTGGATAGATAAGTCTTGAATTTATGGTATAGAGATACCGAAGTGAGAGTACAGATACTTATTAGAGAATGAGGGTACTGAGCGTGACCACCTCGAGCAATCACAATGAAGTCTACCTTCTCATCGATGACTGGCTCGAACCTATAGTGGTGTGTCTAATTCTTTGATCTAAGGTGCATCGGTAGTTCACCTTAAGGGTGTTATAGTTTGACTACACCATACTCGATCTCCTAGCCATTCGAAATCCTGAGGTATATGTTGGCTATAGCATGATCATTGTAGGAATTAGATTGCACTAATAGGAGATCTATCTACCTTGGTAGATGAGGAGCAACCTTATGATGATCATGAGAATCAAGTCCGAAAGCCTATGGCCATGGCAGAGTGAAATAATAGAAAGAGTTTCTATCAGGGTTTTCATATTGGACTTGAATTGAATGAATAATTCATATGATGAAAATTAGGGTTTGATGAGATCACCTTAACCCTAATCTGATCAAGGCTCAAGATAGAGGAACTTAATCACATAGGTAATTGCACTGAGAGGCTTACTTTCAATTCTGATGGATTGCCACCATATGCTGCTAGGTGTCACTAGCAGATTTTGAGAGCAATTAGAATGATTTGGATGATCGATCATACTAGTTGTCTGAATCAAAAAAGTTTTGATCCATCAAAACTTTTTTCGATAATGTCGATGATAGAGATCGCGATATATCCCATTACCATATAAACTGAATCTAACTGGATCACACAAATAAGAGTTTAGATCTAGATATCATCAATTGGACTAATCTAGTTCAATTGATTTGAATAAGATTCAATTAGATTCAAGAAAATCATGCTAGCACACGATTAAGCCTAATGTTCTCCTTTAACAATCATTAAAGCTTTTCTCGACTGAGCCAAATATATTTGGACTCACTCAAAAATCTTTACTTGGTCTAACTGGAGCTTGTCCAGATCAGAAAAAGATTATCTTAATTTATGAGATAAATTTGAGACAACACCTATGATTTTCGATCACCTGCTAAATCTTGTTTTCGGATATTGGTCAAATATTGACCCTAGATACTTAGACATCTGCCTATGTGTCATGGACCCATAGGAGAGTACCTGAGGATTTGTCCTCCTGCTAAAAAGTAGATAGATAGGGGGTGCACACCTAGGGAGGCATGCACCCCATGAGGATAAAGGATGGAATTCCGTACAGATGGAACTCCAGGTTGCTTCAGGGGTTTAAACTATGTGGTGCCAAGAAGTCTTGTTTGACCCAATCTTGACGCTACCTTAGGAGAGTTTTAAGGGTCTCTCATCTGATTGGATTAGATAATGTCATCCCATCAATTAGATTTAGATCTGATTACACAAAGGGTCGTGATTGGTCAGGATGATGTGGCACTGCATGGCACAGCAGGATCTATATAAATCCTATCTACGTCTAGAATTTAATGCTTCTGTCTTTAGCCCAGGCCACATAGCCCCTCTCCCTCCTTCTCCATAACACCCTCTGGTCCTCTCTCTCCTCTCCATGCCCAAGGGCTTTTGGGCACGAATAAGGTGCAATCCAAGTAAGTGAAAGACGCTAGGAAAGGAAGAAGGCAGCACTGCTGCAAGAGACAATGGTTGTTCTTCAAAAGCAGTTTTGAAGACCTTCGAGATCAGATCTAGATCTATTTTTTGAAAAATTGATTGAGAAGAAGAATATCTTTAGATCCTGCCCAAGTGGATATCGGTAGAGGTCAGGCTTTTGCGTGGCTACATCCAGAATCTTAGATAAACATCGAAATCATCACAAGATAATTGGATTATCCAAAATAAAGGTATAATTAAATTAGATTTAATTTTTATTTTTATTTTTATTATTAGATCAATAAGATCAGATCTGAGAAGTTTTAGATCTGATTAGGATCTTAGAGAAAATTTTTTAGAAATATCCCTCCTAATCCAATCAGATCTGAACGAACCTAATCCGAAAAATAGGTTTTTTCTTTCAACTGGTATCAGAGTCAGATTCCATAATTCATTAGATCTGATTTTAATTTATTTTTGATTTGATAATTAGATAATTTTAGATATCACATTAGATGTGATTAGATTTAAAATTAAAAAATTAAAAATTAAATAATCTAGATCTAAGATGTACTAGATGCATGACTAGACTAAAAATATATTTATTCTATGTATAGTCTAGCATAATTTTAATTTTAATTTAATTAATTATAATTTTTAGATCTATTTATTTATTATTTTTTAATATTATAAATATTATAATTAGATCTAAAAAATAGAAAATAAGTTTATTTAATTTATTCATATGAGATATGATAATGCATGTTTAGACTAATTGTAGAATAGTTCTACAAAATTATCTAGAATAAATTTTAATTTGATATAATCAAATTTAAATCTTATTTTTTAGATATTTATGAGATAATTTAGATCTAAAAACATGCATGATATGATACATGAGATATATGCAAAACATATTTTTTACTTAGATCATTTTTATCTATGTGATATATGATGTAGATCTAACTAGTTTTATAGATTTATCATGTTTTTGATTAAGGAATTTCCCTTGGCCGTCCGATCATAAGAATGAAGTAGGATTTAAAGGCCCTCTCCTCTCATTCGATGGAGTATTTTTATGATGTGTAAGGGTGCTACATGTTCATCCTTAATCAAAAATAAAAAAAACTTATTTTCTACAAAATCCTAGATCCTGAAATCTTAGGATTTTTTATACATATTTTGTTTATGAATCCTAAACTTAATTAAGAATTAAGATTATGAAATATACTAGGTCTAAAATTAAGAATTTTTAGATTTAAGATATATTCATAAAATTAGGTTCAGGCTTGGGTAGCTCAATTAGGTCTAGCAGTTGATCAAATCGAATCAAGAGTTAGTTAGGTGGGATCAAGAGTACTTAAATTGACTAGCCTAATAGGATTAAGTCTGGATCAAGATCAAGTCACATGAGTGATCGATCAAGTTAAGATCTAATTAGGCTCAGTGATTAGAGTCTGAATGGTAGGCTGACCTAATTGATTCTGGCTCAATAATTTGGTGTCTAAGATAAGTTTGGCAGATACAACCGACTGATTTTTAATTAGGAGCTACTCGACTCGAATGCATTCTTGTCGAGTTAATGGTATATCCCTTCCACCAATCTCACTTATCTGACCATATTTGTCAACCCAGTGCTGATCTAAGGTGGCTAACAATCCGAGCTAACCTATGCCACTAGGCTAGTCACAATGGTTATAGCTATGTTAAGTCAAGTTTAAAGAGACCTAAATCAAATCTTTCTAAGAAAAGATTAAGTCTAAGATCTTCCACCATTGTAGATGTGCCGATCCTTTCTGAGGTTGATTATTATCGATTGATCAGTGGTTCAGTTGCACCAAAAAAATGCAACCATGTTTATTAGGCATTGGATGCTATAGGTTGGAGGATGGATTGAGCTCGATATTCTGGATACGATGAGAGACCCAATTAGGAATCCAATCCGTGCAAATGATGGGTCTGACTTAACTAAGAAGTGGATCAATATTTCAAGCATGATGAGATTCATGAATTAGAAATCAAGTCTGGGTGCATCATGATTAGAGAATCATTGGACAAGAGTTGTTCACTCATTGGCTAACCCATCACCAATAATTATTAGGTGAGGTGATGAGTCAGTTGGTGGGACTGCACCATCCACTAGAAATCAGTAATTATGGTGATTTTTGCATCTCTATAAAGAGAGTGTAGGGATCCAAAAAAAATAGTGAAAGCTAATTTGTTTAAAAATCAAATCTCTAAACAAATTGGTTAAATCTTAATTACAAAATCTAACTAAAAACTTTGACTCTCTATAGAAAAAAAAATATCTACATCCAACCCACTAGCCCGTATCCTGGACACCCATAGACTGATCGAATTCAATTATAAGGATTGACTTCAAAACTTTAAAATTATTTTTGGTTTCAAAAAGTTGACTCATGTATTGGATCAGGATCCCCCCACCTTACCAGCTCGTCCGTCCATTGAATAGAGAGCGTCTCTTGATAAATGAATGGATGAAGATAATAAGATCAGATACTATATGTTGGGCTCGATGTCTGATGAGCTTCAGCACCAACATGAAGATATCAAGACTACTTGCTAAATGTTGGCTCACCTGCAAGAGTTGTTTGGTGAACAGAGTTGCACAGCCAAATATCAGATCACTAAATGACTATTTAAGGCTAAAATGCATGATGGACAGTCAATCCAAGATCATTATCTGATGATGATCAAGGACTTGAAAGAGCTTGAGAAGCTTGAAGTGAAGTTAGACTAGGATCTGCACAATAATATAATTCTGCAATCCTTGACTGATGCGTATGGACAGTTCATCATGAACTACCATATGCATAAACTTCAGAATACTTTAGCCGAGCTTATGAATATGCTGGTTACTGCTAAGCTTTCTATGAAAGTTTCTAAAGGCTCAGTTCTTGCTATGAAATGGACTTCTTCCAAGAGAAAGTCTTTTGAAAAGAAGAAAAAATCTATGAAATAGCAGAAAATGGAAGGTGGAAAGAAAAAGAAGATAGAGCTGAAGAAGAAGGCCGCTGACAAAGAAAAGTATTTCCATTATAATACTGATGGCCATTGGAAGTGGAACTGTCCTACATACCTGGCTATCCTGAAAAATAAGAAGGAGATAGATCCTTCTGGAGGTATGCTCTTTATTGAATCAAACCTTATAGTTTCTTCTGCATCTAGTTGGATGCTTAACTCTGGTTCTAGTGCTCATTTATGCACTTCCATGAAGTATCTTGAGGATAGCAGGAGGTTGAGAGATGGTGAGATGATCCTATGCATCAAAAATGGAGCAAGGATTGCTACTATGATCGTGGGAACCTATCCTCTTCGACTACCGTCTAGCTTAGATTTAGTACTTAAGAATTATTATTATGTGGTTGCTGCAAGTAGGAATTTGATTCCTATTTCAAGTTTAGCACAAGAAGGCTATGTAATTAGTTTTCTTAAGGACCATTGTAATATTCTTTATGAAAGAAATAAAATCGCAAGTAGTTTTCTTATTAACAGTCTCTATCAGTTACATATTGATGTATCTGTCTTTAATATCGAGCAAAATATGAATGCCATAAGATCAAAATGACCCAGAGATAGTCCAAACGATAGGTATCTATGGCACCTAAGGATAGATCATAGAGCAGAAGATAGGGTTAACAAATTAGAGAAAATCGAACTATTGAGTCCGTTGACTTTCGAGTCATATCCAATTTGTGAATCATGTCTTCATGGCAAAATGACTAAGCTCTCTTTTGTAGGACATGGGGAAAGGGCCACGGATCTACTTGCCCTAGTACATACTGATGTGTGCGGCCCATTTGATGTGCCGACTAGAGGCAACTTTGTCTACTTCATAATCTTTACCGATGATTTATCTCGGTATGGGTATGTGTATCTTATGAGACACAAGTCTGAAGCTTTTGAAAAGTTCAAGAAATTCAGACATGAAGTTGAAAAGCAAATTAAAAAACCCATTAAGGTTCTTCGATCAGATCGAGGAGGTGAATACCTTAGTCGGAAATTTTTGAACTATCTCAAGCAAAATGGCATAGTCTCTCAATGGACTCCATCTGAAATATCTCAACTCAATGGAGTTTCAGAATGGAGGAACCGGATCTTATTAGATATGGTTCGATCCATGATGAACTTCATAGACCTTCCCAATTTTCTTTGGGACAGTCTATTAACTGCTATATATTTACTGAATAGGGTTCCCTCTAAAATCATTTCTACCACACCATATGAGATATGGCATGGTAAGAAACCAAGTCTGAGTCATCTCAAAATTTGGAGTTGTCCAGCTCGTGTTAAAAGACAACAAGCGGATAAGTTAAACTATAGGTCCTTTAGAACTCGATTCATAGGATATCCTAAAGAGTCATTTGGATATTATTTCTATATTTCAGAAGATCATAATATGATTGTGAGTCGACATGCCATCTTTCTTGAAAAATAGTTTATTCAAGATGGTGGCATTGGAAAGCAGATCAAGCTCGAGGAGAAAGTCTCACAAGAGCAACGAGCTAAGGACCCTATGGAACCAAATTCAGGTTGAGCCAATACAATCACTACCTCCTCCACCTCATAGATTCGGAAAGGAATTTTCCATCCTCCTGAGAGGATACTTAGGTACTATTTCAAGAGAAAGTAGAGAAAATATTTCCTCGTAGGTAATGGGGTTCATGGTGATGATCCCAAAACCTATGACGAAGACGATATCGGATATCGACTCCAAAAAATGGTTAGAGGACAATGAAGTCAGAAATTGACTCGATGCACTCAAACCAAGTCTGGACCTTGGTAGATCCACCAGAAGGTATAGTACCTATTGGGTGTAAATGGATCTACAAGAGAAAGATTGGTGCAGATGGAAATGTGGAGACATTCAAAGCTAGATTAGTGGCAAAAGAGTTATAGTCAGCACGAAGGCATTGACTATCAGGATACCTTTTCGCCAGTAGCCTATGCTAAAATCCATCCGCACATTGCTTGCTGTTGCAGCCTATTTCGATTATGAAATATGGCAAATGGACATGAAAATGACATTCTTAAATGGATACCTTGAGGAAGATATCTATATGGAACAGCCACTAGGTTTCACATCCAGTGATGTTGATCACAAGGTATGCAAGCTGCAAAGGATCCATATATGGACTTAAGCAAGCATCTCGGAGCTGGAATACTCATTTTAATGATGTGATCAAATTATGTTTGGTTTCATCAAGAATGAGGAGGAACCATGTATTTTCAAAAAGATCAGTGGGAGCGCTATTATCTTCCTCGTATTGTACGTGGATGATATCCTCCTTATTAAGAATGATATTTCCATGTTGACCATAGTTAAAATATGGTTATCTAAAGAATTCTCCATGAAAGACCTAGGAGAAGCATCCTTTATTCTAGGAATTAAGGTCTATAGAGATAGACCGAATAGGATGCTAGGTCTTTCACAGAAGATGTACATAGAGGAAAGTGCTAAAAGAGGTTTAGTATGGAAAACTCTAAGAGGGGTTTCGGTACCCTTCAGACATGGCATTCATCTTCTCCAAGAAGATGTGTCCCAACACACCTGAGGAGATTGAATGCATGAGCAAGATCCCTTATGCTTCAGCAATAGAGAGCCTCATGTATGCCATGTTATGTACACGACCTGATATAGCTCATGCTGTGAGTATCACGAGCAGATATCAATTGAATCCAGATGAAGAATACTGGACTTCTGTGAAATGTATCCTTAAGTAATTAAGAAGAACTAAGGATATGATGTTGGTCTTTGGTAATGGAGAACTCCAAGTTCGAGGATATACAGACTCAAATTTTATGTCCGATATAGATGATCGAAAGTCGACATCTAGGAGTCTGTTTGTGTGTAATGGTGGTGCTATCAGTTGGAAGAGTTTCAAGTAGACAGTAATAGCAGATTTTACCATAAAAGCAGAGTACATCACTGCGTCAAAAGCTACGAAGGAGACATTCTGGTATAAAAAATTTACCACAGAGATTGAAATAATGCCATTCCTCTGTACTGTGACAATAATGATGCCATAGTCCTTGCTAAGGAGCCGAGGTCTCATCAAAAATCTAAGCACATCGAGCGACGATTCCACCTCATCTGCAATTATCTTAAGAAAGATTACATCGAGGTCAAGAGAGTTGACTCCGCAGACAATGCGGCAAACCCACTTACAAAGCCATTGGGCCAGCAGAAGATCGAAGCCCACCTTAAGAAAATGGGACTTAGATTTGTAGCCAATTGGCTTTAGGTTAAGTGGGAGTTTGTTAGATATATGTGCCCTAGAAGCCATATTGGCTGACACTTATAATATATTTCTAAGGATAAAATTATAATTTTAATTATAAATAATAAAATAAATTATTTTCTATCACAGTGTGTATTTGAAAGTGTCTATGATACATCCCATGAGTTAATGATAATGATAGTTCATATTTTCAAGAGTTGAAAATTTAAGACATGAATTTTCATTATTAACTCATAAAATGCTCCTGACCATAAGATCATCATGAGGATGGTGATTGATCCAAAAGATTGATGTATGATAACTTCTTTTGGATAGATGAGTCTTAAATCTACGATGTAGAGATACCGGAGCGAGAGTATAGATACTCATTAGAGAACGAGGGCACTGAGCGTGACCACCTCGAATAATCATAAGAAAGTCTACCTTCTCATCGATGACTGGCTCGAAGCTGTAGTGGTGTGTCTAGTTCTTTGATCTGAGGTGCATCGATAGTTTACCTTGAGGGTGTTATAGTTTGACTACACCATAACTCGATCTCCTAATCATTCGAAACCCTGAGATGTATGTTGGCTATAGCATATTCATTGTAGGAATTGGATTGCACCAATAGGAGATCTATCTATCTCGGTAGATGAGGAGCAGCCCTATGATGATCATAAGAATCAAGTCCATAAGCTCATGGCCATGGCAGAGTGAAATAATAGAAAGAGTTTCTATTAGGATTTTCATATTGGACTTGAATCGAATGATTAATTCATATGACAGAAATTAGGGTTTGACGAGATCACCTTAACCCTAATTCGGTCAGGGCTAAAGATAGAGGAACTTAATCACACAGGTAACTACACCGAAAGATTCACTTTTAGTTCTAATGGGTTACCACTATATGCTGCTAGGTGTCATTGGCGGATTTTGGAAGCAATTAGAATGATTTGGATGATCGATCATACTAGTTGTCTGAATCAGAATAGTTCTAATCCATCAAAAAGTATTTTGATGATCTCGATGATAAAGATCACAATATATCTCATTACCATATGGAATTGAACCTAACTGGATCACACAAATAAGGATTTGAATCTGAAAGTCATCAATTGGACTAACCCAGTTCAATTGATTTGAATAAGATTCAATTAGGTTCAAGAAAATCGTGCTAGCACACGATTGAGCCTAATGTTCTCCTTTAACAATCATTAAAACTTGTCTTGACTGAGCCAAATGTATTTGGGCTCACTCAGGAACCTTTACTTAGTCTAACTGGAGCTTGTCCAGATCAGAAAAGAGTTGTCTTAATTTATGAGATAAATTTGAGACAATACCTGCCATTTTCGATCACCTACTAAATCTTGTTTTCGATTATTGGTCAAATATTGACCCTGGACACTTAGACATTTGCCCATGTGTCATGCACCCATAGGAGAGTACTTAAGGACTTGTCCCTCTACTAAAAAGTAGACAGGTAGGGGGCACATGCCTAGGGAGGCATGCACCCCATGAGGATAAAAGATGGAGTCCCATATAGATAGGACTCCAGGTTGCTTCAGGGGTTTAAACTATGTGGCACCAAGAAGTCTTATTTGACCCAGTCTTGGCACCACCTTAGGAGGATTTTGAGGGTCTCTCATCTGATTAGATCAGATGATGTCATCCCACCAATCAGATTTAGATCTGATTGCATAAAGGATCGTGATTGGCCAGGATGATGTGGCACTGCATGGCGCAGCAGGGTCTATATAAATCTTGTCTACGCCTAGAATTTAATTCTTCTGCCTTTAGTCCATGCCACATAGCCCCTCTTCCTCCTTCTCCACATCATCCTCTGGTCCTCTCTCTCCTCTCCATGTCCAAGGGCTTTTGGGCACAAACAAGGTGCAATCCAAGTAAGTGAAAAGCATCAGGAAAGGAAGAAGGCAGCACTACGGCAAGAGACAACGACTGTTCTTCAAAAGTAGTTTTGAAGACCTTCAAGATCAGATCTAGATCTGATTTTTGGAGAATTGATTAAGAAAAAAAGATATTTAGATCCTATCCAAGTGGATATCGGTAGAGATCAGATGCTTGCGTGGCTACATCTAGAACCTCAGGCAAACATCGGGATCATCACAGAATAATTAGATTACCCAAAATAAAGATATAATTAAATTAGATTTAATTTTAATTTTTATTTTTATTATTAGATCAATAATATCAGATCTGAGGAGTTTCATATCTGATTAGAATTTTAGAAAAAAATTTTTAAAAATATCTCTCCTGATCCAATCAAATCTGAATGAATCTAATCCGAAAAATATGTTTTTTCCTTCAGTTCAGCATCCGAGGAGCAGTTGGAGCATACTCCGTCCATCTTGGCATCGACTGCTCAGAAACCTCCACCACCGACATCTACTCCATCGATTATATCTACTCCACCAGTGGCATCTACTTCACCAACAGTTGAGCCTCTACCATCGTCCATATCTGAAACACATGCTACTACGCAAGCATCTGAGTATACGTTTTTATTATATTAGCACAACTTTATTTTTTATATAGTATTTGTACACTTATATATTTGCATAACGTATTTGCATTGTAGGTGCATCATCCAGTCGGATATTTTACAATCCCACATGTATGGCACACGTATGGAACTGCCAACATTAGGTGATGGTCTATTACGATGTAGAGGGGAAGGTAGGGGAGACCGTGCGGAAGATGCATTCCTTTTTTGGAATGCTTGTGAGATGGTCGGACATCATTCCCGTAGAGCCCAGAGACTGGCATTGGATGGATGCTACCGTCAGGGACCGGGTATAGGAGGAGATATAGGTAAGTATGCACATCTTAGTTATATTTATGCATTTTATATATTTACACTATATATGTTTGATTAGAATAATTTTGTAACTAATTTTTGATAACTTTGTACAGAGAAGGTATGGCTTTTTCGATTATGAGAGGGCTCGAGATGTCCGACTAAGAAAGATCGAAAAGTTATACTAGGGTTATAAGATCAAGCTCCATAGAGGATGGCTCGAGCATCGATGAAACACTCCGAAGGAGCTTGTTTCTTGGATACAGGACTATCCTCCGAGTTAGTGAAAGAGGATGGTTAGACATTGGAGGAGCCAGGAGTTCGAGGTAAAATTTTTAACTTTTAAATTTTTCAATATGCTTAAAATTTTATTTAAATATTTTTAAATACTTATTATTTATTTGAATACTTATTAGACTACCTCCCGTCAGAATCGGGAGAATCGTGCAGTTCGGGAGTAACGCACACTCTAGGCTGCAAGTCTATGGTCAGTTGTGTACATAGAGAGGTAATTAATTCTAAATCTTACTAGATAAATTAAATTCATATTTCTTATCATCTTTCTGATAAATTTGATTTTTGTTATAGTTGATGAGAGATGGAGTGATACCCAGCTATAGCGAGATCTTTCGATCCAGCCGTACGAACAAGACGGGCAGGCCGATGAACGCCGTGATCGAACGTATTTTTGTAAGTATTAAATATATTAGTATATATGATTAGTATTATAGTATTTCTTATAAAATTTTATTTCAATTTATAATTACAGAATCAGTTAGATACACTCGCAAGCGAGGGCTTGGATACCTCTGGACCCCATGACCATCTGTCTCAGGTCTTGGGGCCTGAGCACTCTGGGAGGATCCGATGCAGGTCCGGACATACATCGATGAGCTACTGGTCTGAGGAGAGCGTCTCCTCACAGACTTCTGGTGTCATCAACTAGGAGGAGCTTGAGGAGGCATTGGCATGGACGGATCATGCTGCGATGCAGACAGATCGGGCTGAGGAGCGTGCATCTCATCTGGAGGGCATCATGAGAGACATGATATCAATGCTCAGCACGTGTTTTGGAGTCATAGGCTTCAAGAATATGTTGGCCCATATTTCAGCTCCAGCTCTAGCTCCGGCTCTCGATGATGACGATGATGATGTAGATTTAGGAGACTTTTGATGTATTTTATTTTTTAAAAAAATATTATAATAAATTTTATTCGATAATAAAATTTTAGCATTTCAAAATAATTTTTATGTTTATTATATTTTTTTGTATTATATATCTGTATTTATCAGATAAAATATATAAAAAAATAAAAATTTTAATTTTTTTAATTATTCAAGTTCTACAGTAGTGATTTTATAATTACTGCCATATCCATGCCAACCGCTGCCATAGATCCATGATATAAATGGTGTCAACCACTGCATTAGACCTATGGCAATGGTTAAGAAACCGCTACTATAGATTATCTATGATAGTAGTTATATAATCGCTGCCATAGAGCAGTTACATAATCGGTGCTATAGATCGATCTATTGCAGTGGTTTATAAACCGTTGCAATAGGCTATCTATGATAGTGGTTCAAACAACCACTGTAACAACCGCTGCCATAGAGCTACGGCGACGGCTGCAGTAGCAGCGGTTAGAGAACTGCTGCCATAGCTTATAGCAGCGATTTTTTGTACTATGGCAGCGATTACGAACCACTGCTGTAGCTCTATTTTGTAGTAGTGATTAAAATGATATATGAAGGTAGATTTAAAATTAATTTTTTAAAAAAAAGTCATAATTTAGATCAAGAAGAATTAATGCATAGATATATCATATCCGAAAAAGAAAGTGGGATAGATCAGGTTATATTTAAAGTAATCTCTAAACCACCACCCCCAATTTCAGTCCATCAAACAAGATTCCTTCCTGATTACTATGATAATTTTAGAATTCGGTATAATATGCTTGCTCTGAACACTTTATCGATTAGGTCTAAGTCTAACCACCGAAAAGTATTCCATGAATAATTTACTATCATAATGACTAGGCCTCCTGATTGGCATTATCTTTTTGGAATCTTGAAGGATGTGCTCAAAATAATTATACCTACAACTCCTTTATAGGGTCCTACTGAAGGCGTTAAACTTAGCACTTACTAGGAGGTAACCCAATTTTTTACATTTAATATTTTTTTTATTTTTAGTTTACCTTTCTTTCAAGATTAAGTTAGGGGGAGAACTACAAACCCATGCTAGACGAAGAATAATTAAAGCCCAGGCTAAGACCAGAATTAAATTAAACCAGGTGAACTCTTTTCTTGTTACTTTCTTATCATTTATCACACTCTATTTTCTTTCCTTCATCAAGGACAATAAAAATTAAGTTGAGGAAAAAGATAAATAAAAAAATAAAAATATTTTAAGTCCTCAAGTATGATAATAATTAGTCTTATATACCTGATTTCATGCAGATTTAAAATTTTTTAAGCATTTTAATCGATGATTGATTAATGATTTAGAGAATTTTTGAAATAATGAGGACCAAATTATTAAGAAAATCCAATAATGATCAGGTCTAGAATAAAATAAATTTCTTAGTAATTCTAAAACCTTCTTCTAACCTATATTCAATAAAGAATCTACTTTATATGGGTATAAGTAAAAAAAATTAAAAAAATATAATATAAAAAAAAATAAAAAGTAAGTTCTAAATATTGGTCTCCCACTGAGTAACCGGATCCCGTTGCTTAAGTAAGCAATGTTATTCATATCAAAAAATAGGCAATATAAAGAAGCTTGTGTACAGTTAGTTTTAACTTGTAGCCTATTTGACTTGAGTCAGTAAGTCTGAGGGGTGTTCTATATCTAGTGCCTTAAAGCCAACTAGTTTGGGAGTTATTGATTCAAAGCTCGCTATAAGGGTTAGATAGAAAGCTTAAGAGATTAAAATATTATACTAGCTATAAATAAATAAAAAAATTCTAGCTCATATTAGAAATAAAAGATTTAAAAAATAAAGATAAAAAATTGATCAAAAAAAAGTTTTAAAATTTTATATTTTTTACTTAACCACTATTTGGGAGGACTTAATAATTCGATGATATATTTCTCAAATCTCTAATCAAGTATTAACTAACTTTAAGATGATCGGAAAAAACTTTAATATCTTGTTGAGTTGATATATATTTTTATTTTTTATTTTTTACTCGAGAACGAGTAAAATTCAAGTTAAAATATATGATAATTATCATAAATTAATAAATAAAAATATTAAAATATAAAATAATTAAAATTTATTTTAAAAAATTAATATTTTTATTAATTTATGATAAAAAATAAAATTAAGTTCAAATAAATTAAATTAAAATTTAAATGAATGAACGGAAGAAATGCAGCAGCATCAGAGGCATTTAAAGCTTTAACGCTAAGGTTCCACGGCATTTAAACCAATGAACGGTGAGCCGGGCGGCTTGAAGAGGGACTACAGTGAGCTAACGGTTGGCTGGGAAGCGGCTACAAAGTCACGGCTGGCGCATGGTTGGGATCTGTACTCAGCGAAGAAGGAAAGCGGAAGACGCGTGGCTTCATGCGGTTTGACGCAAGAACGTGAAGGAAGGAACGGTAAGTCAATTTTAAGCTGGAATTTGATGTGGATTCGACCACAAAAGTTCAGTGAAATTCAACCTCTCGAAACGTCAATCTAGTTAGTTTCTTTAGTCCCATACCTAAAATTCCTAAAATCTCTCCCTGCCAAATATCTATAAATAAGGCCCTACAACCCCTTCCTGCAATACAGTCCAGAGGCTCCCCCCAAAAAGAATTAGCTCTCTTTTTTTTTCTTTTTTTTTTCTTTTTCTTTTTTATCTAAAAAATTTTAATATGCCAAAGACTAGCAAATCATTGATTATGTATGGCTAGCTGAAATCTTGTATCAAGTATGAGAGTTTGTAATTTGAACTTTTTTTTTTTTATGAAAGTTTGTAATTTGAACTTATTTTTTTTTATTGAGTAATAAAATTTCTTCATCTTTCTTATTTATGCTTTAATATTAAAATTTTTATAATTTATAGCTAAAGAGACACGTCTGTACTCAAGTTAAGATAAATTGTAAGAATTAATATAATTTATGTTGATATTCTTTGATTATATGATGTAAATAATTTATGTCCGTAAGATGGGTCATGATTATGTTAGATATGATTCATGCTCGGTAGAATAAATTATGTTAGAATCAGATCAAGAAAATATATATCTTATAAGATTGCATGTTAACAATAGATAGATTGCATTAATCAATTATAAATTTGAATTTTGAAAGATAGAACTGAAACCCTAGACAATTTATCTTCTTTAATTAATTTTAAAATCTTAATTAATTATTATTTTACTTTATTTTATTTTAATTTTATTTAAATTCATATTAATCTTTTTTAATTTACTCATTTAAATTTCTACTTAATAAATTAATTCTATTTTTAATTAAATTAAACGTAACTTAGTCTTCAATTCTCGAGAAAATCGACATCTGACTCACTACTGTTCTAATTAATAGTAGATCAATTTTAATTTTTATTTGTCACTTTAACAACAAACATCAAATTTTTAATTTTATTTTAAAAATAAGAAAAAAAAGGAGAGAATCTATTGATTAAAAGAAAAGAAAAGAAAAGAAAAAAAGAAGAAGAGCGGAGAAGGGAAGAGAGAGACAGAGAAGGAGAGAGAGGGCTAATTTTTTCTGAGAGGGGTTCTCTCTGTTTGATTTCCCCGATAGGGAAGGGCTTCTCTTCGGCTTCTAACATAGCAAGGGATTAAATAGAGGAGGAAATGAGGTTTACTGACTCCTTGCCGACGTCCAATTTGAGTTTGGTTTGATTTATTCATCCTTGTTGAAATCTTGGCCATCAAATCTATGATCAGAGGCTTAAAATCAATCAGAAAACCACCAAAATTAGCTGTTATTCATTTTGATTCATGCTTGATGGACTCTAGGCTGTCGGATGGCCTTTCTAGGTGATTCGCCATCGTTGGATCGTGCTAAGGAAGCTAGAGCAATCCTAGATCACATAGGAAAACATCCTTGGCTGTTGGACTTGCTGTGGATCGCATGTTGCCATCTGATCGAGCTCAACTATGCCACTGAACCATCGTGGATTGAGAGTAAGAAAGACCTCCACCAACCAGCTACTACTACACCACCTAAAATCTCAAAATTACCCCTATGAGCCGTGATAAAATTCTATAGACCCTTTAAGGGTCTACGTGCACTGACTCAGCCACCGATCCACTATGGACCGTGCAATTTCCTGACATCATAGTGACGTCAGGGCTGGAGGGAAAATAGGCCAAAATAGGATGTGTTTTTGCGCGGGCTGGGCTGTCTACTGGGCTGGCATTGATGCGGGCTAGCTGACAGGCGCACTGGCTGAGCTGAGCGAGCTGGCTTAAGCTGATTTTTTTTATTTAGTCTTCTGGCCTTTGTATCTCTTCTATTTTAGCTTTGATTTACATAAAATTTATTTCGTTAGAATCCATAAATCGAGCTCTTCGTATTAGTAAGCTTTATTTCTATAAAATATTAATAAAAATATTAATTTTTTAAAATAAATCTTAATTAATATATGATTTAATATTTTTATTTATAATTTTATGATAATTATCATCAGATGGCCAAGGAGAATGTCTTAATAAAAACTTTAATCTACACTACAAAATAGTCAGTTCTAAAATATATATCACATATATAATTAAAGATCTAACCTAAACATGTTTTGTATATATCACATGTATCAAAAATTAAACAAACACATGCATGTTTTGAAGGAAAAATCTATTTTTTCAGCACAGGATCGTTCAGATCTAATTGGATCTAAAAAAATATTTTAAAATTTTTTTTTCTAAAATCTTAATCAAATCTAAAACTTTCCAAATTTGATCATAGAGATTTGATATTAAAAGTTAAAAATAAATTAAATTAGATTTAATTTTAAGTACCTGATTTGGTAATCTAATTATCCTGCGATGATCCTGTTGATTCCTAAGATTCTGGAAGGAGCCATGCACGCGCCTGGCCTCTACCAGTATCCACTCGAATAGGATCTGAACATCTTCTCCTCATAATTTTTTTTTCCAAAAATTAGATCTGGATCTGATTTAAAAAGTCTTCAAAATGACTTCTGAGGGCAGCATGTTCGTCTCACGAATACCGTCGCGTAGATGCTAAATCTTGTGCCAAAAACCTTAGACCTTCAACTTAGATTTGTGCCTAACTTTTTAGGCATGTAGAAGAGAGGGAGAGAGAGGATAGAGGGAGCATGGATATCAGATGGAAGGCTCCTTTGGGTGTGGAAAAAATAAATAACTTTGAGGCAATTTCGTAAGAAGAGTTCTTATACTAGACATAGCACCATAAAGAGTCTCTTTTTGATCAAAAAACTTATTAATTCGACCATTGGGACTCTTGAACCTGATCTTCATGAAAAACCATAGATCCCATTTAGTTTTGACATCAAAAATCCATCTAGAAGGTGGTGGCATAAAAGGATAAGGAAGAGTCCATGTGCGTCTAGGACTCTTCCCTCAAGAGTTTGATCCAAATCAAACTCTATCAAAATCTGGTCTACGCACCTCCAAAAATCACAAAATTTTGCACACCCAAAGCATAACTCATGCCCTATCACATATACAAGAATTAAAGCAAAATAATTTCTAAAAAAATTTTTAAAATTCTCTGATCATGTGACCCTCAATTCTCTCAATTTGGTCAACTATTGACCCTAGTCCAATTGCACTAGGAGTGAATTTAATTTTCATAATTAATCTAACCTGAACTTATTTTAGTCAGATGAAAATAAAATCATTCAAGATACAGGAATGAGTCAAATCAAATTTGACTTGATTGTGATGAATCAGAAAGATTACAAAAGGAGAAAGTCAGGCTCAATCGTGTGTTAGCACGATTACCTTGAACCTGATTGAATCTAATCTAAATCAATCGAACTCGATTAGCTCAATTGATGACATTCAGACCCACATCCTTATTTGTATGAGCCAATTAGGTTTAGTTTCGTATGGTAATGAAATATGTCATGATTTCCATCATCAACATCATCGAAATATCTTTTGATGGACCAGAACTTTTTTGATTCATACAATTAGAATGATCGATCATCAAAATCATTCTAATTGCTCTCAAAATCTACCAGTGACACCTAGCAGTATATGGTGGCAATCCATTAGAACTGAAAGTAAACCTCTCGATGCAGCTACCTATGTGATTAGGTTCTTCTATCTTGAGCTCCGACAGGATTAGGATTAAGGTGAACTCATCAAATCCAATATCCATCATATAAATTAATCATTCAATTCGAGTCCTATATGAAATCCTTTATAGAAACTCTTTCTATCATCTTTACTCTGCCATGGCTATGGGCTTATGGATTCGATTCTCATGATTATCATAGGGCTACTCTTCATCTACCGGGGTAGATAGATCTCTTATTGGTGTAATCCAATTTCTACAATGAACGTACTATAGCCAACATACACCTCAGAATTCTGAATGGCTAGGAGATCGAGTTATGGTATAGTCAAACTACAACACCCTTAAGATGAATTGTCGATGTACCTTAGGTCAAAGAATCAGATACACTACTGCAACATTGAGCTAGTCATCAATAAAAAGGTAGACTTTTTTATGAATGCTCGAGGTGGTCACGCTCAGTGCCCTCATTCTCTAACGAATACCTATACTCTCACTCCGATGTCTCCACACCGTAGACTCAAGACTCATCTACTCAAAAAAATCGATCGTACACCAATCTTTTGGATCAATCACCATCCTCGTGATGATCCTACGATCGAAAGTAGTTTATGAGTTAATTATGAAAATTCATGTCTTAAATTTTCAACTCTTTGAAAATATAAATTGTCATTACCATTAACTCAAAGGATGTATCACATACACTTTAAATACACACTATGATAGAAAATAATCTTTTTATTAGTTTATAGTCAAAATTATAAAAATTATCCTTAGAAGTGTATTACAAGTGTTAGCCAATCTGGCTTCTAGGACACACATCTAACAAACTCCCGCTTAACCTAAAGCTAATTGGCTACAAATCTAAGTCACATCTTCTCAAAATGGGCTTCGATCTTCTATTAGCCTAAAGGCTTCATTAATGGATCTACCACATTGTCCATGGAGTCAATTCTCTTGACCTCGATGTAATCCTTCTCGAGGTAATCGTGGATGAGATGGAATTGCCGCTCGATGTGCTTGGATTTTTTGTGAGACCTCGGCTCCTTAGCTAGAACTATGGCATCATTGTTGTTGCAGTACACCGGGATGGCATCTGATGGCATCACTCCAAGTTTTACGATGAACTTATACCAGAATGCCTTCATTGCAGCTTTCGATGAAATGATGTACACTGCTTTCATGGTGAAATCTACTATCACAGTCTGCTTGAAACTCTTTTAGCTAACAGCACCATCATTACATAAATAGACTACCAGATATCAATTCGATCATCTATATCAGACATAAAATCTGAGTCTATATAACCCTGGACCTGGAGTTCTCCATTACCAAAAATCAAGAATAAATCCTTAGTCCTTCTCAAGTACTTAAGAATACATTTCACAAAAGTCCAGTACTCTTCACCTGGATTTGACTGATATATGCTCATGACACTCACCGCATGGGCAATATCGGGTCATATACATAGCATGGCGTACATGAGGCTCCCTATCGCTGAAGCATAAAGAATCTTGCTCATGCATTCAATCTCCTCAAGTGTGTTGGGACACATCTTATTGGAGAGATGAATGCCATGTCTGAAGAACACCAATCCCCTCTTGAAGTTTTTCATGCTAAATCTTTTTAGTACCTCCTCTATGTACATCTTCTATGAGAGACTCAGCATTCTATACGGTCTATCCCTATAGATCTTAATTTCTAGAATAAAGAATGCTTCTCCTAGGTCTTTCATAGAGAACTCTTTTGATAACTATATTCTAACTATGGTCAATATGAGAATATCATTCTCAATAAGGAGGATGTCATCCATGTACAGGATGAGGAAGACAACTGCGCTCCCACTGATCTTTTTGAATACACATGGTTTTTCCTCATTCTTGATGAATCCAAACGATTTGATCACATCATTGAAATGAGCATTCCAGCTCTGAGATGCTTACTTAAGTCCATAAATAGATCTTTGTAGCTTGAAGACCTTATGATCAGTATTACTGGATGTAAAATTTAGCGGCTATTCTATATAGATATCTTCCTTAAAATATCTATTTAAGAAGGTCATTTTTACGTCCATCTATTATATTTTATAATCAAAATAGGCTGTAACAGCAAGCAATGTGTGGATGGATTTTAGAATGACTATTGATGAGAAGATATCCTGATAGTCAATGCCTTCGTGCTGACTATATCCTTTCGCCACTAACCTAGCCTTGAATATCTCTATATTCTCATCTGCATCTATCTTTTTCTTATAGATCCATTTACACCCAATAGATACTATACCTTCAGGTGGATCTACCAAGGTCCAGATTTGGTTCAAGCACATTGAGTCAATCTCTGATTTTATTGCCTCTAACCATTTCTCAGAGTTGATATCTAATATCACCTCGTCATAGATTTTGGAATCATCACCATGAACCTTATTTTCCATGAGGAATATTTTCTCTACGTCCTCTGGAATAGTACCTAAGTATCTTTCAGGAGGATGAAAAATCCTTTCTGATCTATGAGATGGAAGAGGTAGTGATTGGACTGGCTCAATCTGATTGGATTTCATAGGATCCTTAGTTCGTTGCTCTTGAGAGACTTTCTCCTCGAGCCTAATCTACCTTCTGATGCCACCATCTTGAATAAACTATTTTTCAAGAAAGATGGCATGTCGACTCACAATCACATTATGATCTTTCAAAATATAGAAATAATATCCTAATCACTACTACAAAAATGGCCTATGGCAGCACTTACTATGGTAGCGATTTTTGAAACTACTGTCATAGCTCCTACGACAGTGATTTTCATTAAGCGTTGCTATAGGTCGAATCTATGGCAGCGATTTTTATAACCATTGCTATAGGTCCGACATATAGCAGCGGTTATAGAAAATCACTACCGTAGGTCGGACCTATAGCAGTGGTTATAAAAAATTATTACCATAGATCGATCTATAGCAGCGGTTCATTGTAACCGCTGCCATAAGTTGGACCTATAGCAGCGATTAGTAGAAATCACTGATATAATCTGATTTATGATAGTGATTAATTATAACCACTGCCATATATATATATATATTTTAAATATTATATAATTTTAAAATTTAATGTCCATCTTTATCATTCATTATCTAAATAATTATCATTAGAGTATCGTCGTAAAAGGTCACCTCGATCCGATGGCCCTAGCTTCGTCGATCAAAAATATTTAATTTTGATGACCACGAATGATGATGCAATGATCTGATAGATGAAGACCTTCGATGGATCCAAAAATATAAAATGATAATCTCGATGATGTTTGTAGCGTACTATCAAAATTTTACTTTAATCGAATATCGTTATCTTGATCAATTTAGTATAAATTAGTTTCAATCGTTAAATGATAAATGAGTGATCAAAGGATCAAACGATATCCGATTATGAGATAATTTTTTTTATAAATGATCCTGGCTACTACTCTAATCATTTTTTATGATGGTGATTATAAAATTCAACTTGTGAGATGAAAAACGATCTAAAACTATACATCTTCTGATAATAATTCTGAAACTTCACTAGTTGTTATGCTCGTGCTTTTACAATATCTGCTTAACATGAATAATTTATATGAAAATGATTTAAATTTTACTATCATCATTATATAAAATATTTAAAATTATAATAAAAATAATTTAACCAAAAAATTATCTCATAATCAAATGTCGTTTAACCCTTTGATCGCTTGTTTCTAATTTAATGGTCAAAATTATTCCATACTAAATTGACCATGATAACGATATCCAATTAAAGTGAAACTTTGGTAGTATGCTACAAACATCATCAAAATCATCATTATAGATTTTTGGATCTATCGAAGATCTCCATCTATCAAATCATCGCATCGTCATTTATGATCATCAAAATCAAATTTTTCTAATCGATGAAGCTAGGGCCATCAGATCGAGACGATCTTTTATGATGATACTCTAATGATAATTATTTAGATAATGAACGATGAAGATGAGTATTAAATTTTAAAATTATATAATATTTAAAAAATAAAAAAATTTATTTTTAACCTATGGCAGCGGTTATCAAAAATCGCTACTAAAGATCTACAACAGTGGTTGTAGAATCGCTGTCGTAGATCTATGGCAGCGATTTTGGATAAGTGCTATCATAGATTTATGGCAGCAGTTCGATAATCACTGCCATAGATCTATGGCAGCGGTTTGATAACCGCTGCCATAGATTAGGTTAAAAATCTCTAAATTTTCTCTTTCCTCCCGTGCGCGCTCGATCTCGCTCTCTCTCTCTCCCCCTCCTCTTCATCGTCGGTGAGGCTCCTTCCTCCTCGACCGACGCTGCCCCTCCTTCACCCTTCGATCTCCCCATCCCCGACCGTTCCTCCCCACCACCCCCCATCCGCCCCCCACCCCTCCATCCGACCCTCCTCGACCCCCAGCGAAAATCCCCCTTCGGCAAACCCCCATCCGACTCTCCCTTGGCCCCTCATGAAACCCCCTCCGACGAACCCCCCTACACCCTCGCTCGGCCCCCGCGAAATCCCACCTCCCCGCCCCCTATCCGACCCTCCCTCGGTCCTAGCGAACCCCCCTCCAGCGAACCCCTATCCGACCCTTCCTCGATCTCCTATGAAACCCCCCTCCGATGAACCCCCATCACCCTCGACCCTCCACTGGCCCTCCGTGAAACCCCTTCCCCCACACTATCCTCCTCCGACCTCAATGTGAAATCAAACCCCCCTTCCAGTGAGCCCCCCTCCACCCTCCTTCGGCCCCCATGAAATCCACCCTCCCACCACCACTACCATTCTGACCCTCCCCCGGCCGATGCGAACCTCCTTCAACCTCCTCATCACTATGCCCCCTTCTCCTAGCCCCCATCCCGACTGCCCCAGCTCTTTCTCTCTTTCCTCTTTTTCTCTCTTCTCTATCTCACTATCTTGCTTTTGTTTCGTAGGTTACCTCAAGTGAACATCCAACTATTTTTCATACGCCACATGAAGAATCAGTGTATTGCTACAGTATTCACCACCCCATAAGCCACATGAATTTTGACTTAAGATTGATGTCAGCCGCCACTAGGTCCAGTTCTGTGCACACGGGGGTTTTGGTCTGGACTGATTTTTGCTGGACCAACCAGCTTTAAATTAATTTTTTTCTTCTTTTTTTCTTCATTAAAACTTGCGACTCCCATTTAAATTTTATTTTAGCTTTGATTTACGTGAAATTTAGTTCGTTTGAATCAGAAAATCAAGCTCTTGGTATTGATGGACTTCTTTCCTACAAAACATCAATAAGAGCATCAATTTTTTTAAATAAATATTAAATATTATATGATTTAATACTTTTATTTAGTATTTTATGATGATTATCATCTCTTATGGTGTTGGTGAAAATAGTCACATAATGGCATATTTGAATCTAGAAGAAAAGTAGATCAAAAAAGAAAAGGAGTGAAAGAGAAGCCACAACTACAAGCAAAGAAAAATAAAGCTTACTTAGACTGCAGTGGTGATGGCTTCTCTCTACTATTTCTAAAATTTCGTCCCTCTTATCTTGTCCAGATTATTATCAACAAGCCTTGCTTCAAACACATCATGACTAACTTGCAGATCCTTGAAGGAGATGCATGGCAATGGCAAAGGAAAGTTAGACCTATCATCGGAGGGCTCGGTTGACAGCAACTTGGCTTTACCAGCCTGAGTCGCACCTCACTGACCCCCACCAAATTGAGAGGAAGGGAGCACTGCTGGCTTAACCAGCCTGGCAGGAACCGATAATGCTAGCACCACTTCGATTGGGGCAAGAGTCCTGGCAGGCGATGCTGACATAACTTCGACAACTTTTTATTTTTTCTGGGCCCCAACTATGGCTGAAGCCTTCGGCTTTTAGGCCACATTCTTTTTCAACTTCTCAAGTTTTTCGAGCCTCATCTCTGCATTAGAATGAAGCGAATCGGGAATCAAAGCTAAAAGAGAAGATGTTAGAAGCGACTACAACTATTATATCTTTGGGGTTAGCCGGACTCAAACCCACATTAAATAAGATCTGCTTAAATAGAAGTTGCTTCAAAGCAAAAAGTTTATATTCCCACAAAACTTGAAAGTGCTCCATGTCCTCCCTTTCTAAAATAGGAATCTTCCTCAAAACATAGTCCCTCAGCTGACCCCAACTCGGTATCCTCCAGTCTTTGATAGTAGGACCTAATGAAGAAAAAAATCTATTTTTCAGATCAGGTTCATTCAAATCTGATTGGAACAGAAGGAATATTTTAAAAAAAAAAATTTAAGATCCTAATCAGATCTGAGACTTCTCAGATCAAATCTTATTAATCTGATAATAAAAAATTAAAATTAAAATTAAATCTAATTTAATTATATCTTTATTTTGGATAATCCAATTATTCTGTGATGATCCTGATGCCTGCCTGAGGCTCTGGATGTAGCCACGCAAGTACCTGACCTCTACTGCTATCCACTCAGACAAGATCTAAAGATATTCTCTTTCTCAATTAATCCTCCAAAAATCATATCTAGATCTGATCTTGAAGATCTTCAAAACAGCTTTTGAAGAAAAGTTGTTGTCTCTTGCAGTAGTGTTGTCTTCTTCCATTTCTGGCACCTTTTACTTGCTTGGATTGCACCTTCTTCATGCCCAAAGTCCCTTGGATGTGGAGAGGAGAGAGAGAATAAGAGGGTGGCATGGAGAAGGAGGGAGAGGGACTATGTGGCATGGGCTAAAGGTAGAATCCTTGAATTCTAGGTGCAGATAAGGTTTATATAGACCCTGCTGCACCATGCAGTGCCACATCATCCTGGCCAATCACGATCCTTTGTGCAATCAGATCTAAATCTGATTGGTGAGATGACATCATCTGATCTAATCAGATTAAAGTCCCTCAAAATTCTTCTTAGGTGGTGCCAAGACTGGGTCAAACAAGTCTTCTTGGCGCCACTTAGTTTGATTTTCTGAAGCAACTGGAGTCCCATCTGTATGGGACTCCATCTTCTATCCTCATGGGGCGCATGCCTCCCTAGGCGTGCACTCCTTGCCTACCTACTTTTTAGCAGGAGGACAAGTCTCCAGGTTCTCTTTGATGGCTGCATGACACATGGACAAATGTCTAAGTATCCAGGGTCAACGTTTGACCAATGTTCGAAGATAAGATTTAGCAGGTGATGAAAAATGGTAGGTATTATCCCAAATTTATCTCATAAATTAAGATAACCCTTTTTTAATCTAGACATCAAGTAAAGATTTCTAAGTGAGCCTAAATATATTTGGCTCAGTTAAGACAAGCTTTAATGATTGTTAAAGGAGAATATTAGGCTCAATCATATGCTAGCATGATTTTCTTGAACCTAATTGAATCTTATTCAAATCAATTGAACTGGGTTAATCCAATTGATGATATCCAGATCCAAATCCTTATTTGTGTGATCCAGTTAGGTTCAGTTCCATATGGTAATGGGATATGTCATGATCTCTATCATCGACATCATCGAAATATTTTTCGATGGATCAGAACTTTTCTGATTCAAATAACTAGTATGATCGATCATCCAAATCATTCTAATTGCTCCCAAAATCCACCAGTGACACCTAGTAGCATATGATGGCAACCCATCAGAACTAAAAGCAAATCTCTCGGTGCAGTTACTTGTATGATTAAGTTTCTCTATCTTGGGCCCCGACTAGATTAGGATTAAGTGATCTTATCAAACCCTAATTTTCGTCATATGAATTAATCATTCGATTCAAGTCCAACGTGAAAACCCTAATAGAAACTCTTTCTATTATTTCACTCTGCCATGGCTATTGGCTTGTGGACTTGATTCTCATGATCATCACAGGGCTACTCCTCATCTACTGAGGTAGATAGATCCCTTATTGGTGCAATCCAATTCCTACAATGAACATGCTATAGCCAATATACACCTCAGAGTTTCAAATGGCTAGGAGATCGAGTTATGGTGTAGTCAAACTATAATACCCTCAAGGTGAACTACCGATGCACCTTAGGTTAAAAAATCAATAACACCACTGTAACTTCGAGCTAGTTATTGACGAGAAGGTAGACTTCCTCATAACTGCTCGAGGTGGTCACGCTTAGTGCCCTCATTCTCTAACGAGTATCTATACTCTCACTTTTGTATCTCTACACCATAGACTCAAAACTCATCTATCCAAAAGAAGCGATCGTACACCAACCTTCTGGATCAATCACCATCCTCATGATGATCCTATAATCGAGAGCATTTTATGAGTTAATAATAAAAATTTATGTCTTAAATTTTTAACTCTTGAAAATATGAACTATCATTATCATTAACTCAAGGGATGTATCACAGACACTTTGAGATACACACTATGATAGAAAATAATTTATTTTATTATTTATAATTAAAATTATAATTTTGCTCTTATAAGTGTATTACAAGTGTCAGCCAATCTGACTTCTAGGGCACATATATCTAACAAACTTCCACTTGACCTAAAGCCAGCTGGCTACAAATCTAAGTCCTATCTTCTCAAGATAGGCTTCGATCTTTTACTGGCCCAATGACTTTGTAAGTAGATCTATCATATTGTCTATAGAGTCGACTCTCTTGATCTCGACGTAATCTTTCTCAAGATAATCGTGGATAAGGTGGTATCATCGTTCGATGTGCTTGAATTTTTGGTGAGACCTCAACTCCTTAGCAAGGGCTATGGTGCCATTATTATCGCAGTACAGAGGAATGATATCTGATGGCATCACCCCGATCTCTATGGTGAACTTCTTATACCAGAATACCTCCTTTGCAGCTTTTGATGCAGCGATATACTCTGCATTCATGGTGGAATCTACTATCACTATCTGCTTGAAACTCTTTCAACTGATAGCACCACCATTACACACAAATAGACTTTTAGATATTGACTTTCGATCATCTATATCAGACATAAAATCTGAGTCTGTATATTCCTAAACTTGGAGTTCTCTATTACCAAAGACCAACATCTTATCCTTAGTTCTTCTTAATTACTTAAGGATACATTTCACAGAAGCCCAGTATTCTTCATCTAGATTCGACTGATATCTGCTCGTGACACTCATAGCATGGGCTATATCAAGTCGTGTACATAGCATGGCACACATGAGACTCTCTATTGCTGAAGCATAAGGGATCTTGCTCATGCATTCAATCTCCTCAGGTGTGTTGAGATATATTTTCTTGGAGAGATGAATGCCATGTCTGAAGGGTACCAAGCCCCTTTTGGAGTTTTTCATGCTAAACCTCTTTAGCACTTTCTCTATGTATATCTTTTATGAAAGACCTAGCATCCTATTCAGTCTATCTCTATAGACCTTAATTTCTAGAATAAAGAATGCTTCTCCTAGGTCTTTCATGGAGAATTTTTTAGATAACTACATTTTAACTGTGGTCAATATGAAAATATCATTCCTAATAAGGAGGATATCATCTACGTACAGTATGAGAAAGATAATAGCACTTCGACTGATCTTTTTAAAAATACGTGGTTCCTCCTCATTCTTGATAAAATCAAATAATTTGATCACATCATTAAAATGAGTATTCTAGCTCCAAGATGCTTGCTTAAGTCCATATATGGACCTTTGCAGCTTGCATACTTTATGATCAATATCACTGGATGTGAAACCTAGTGGTTGTTCCATATAGATATCTTCCTCAAGGTATCCATTTAAGAACATCATTTTTACATCCATTTGCCATATTTCATAATCGAAATAGGCTGCAACAGCAAGCAATGTGCGGATGGATTTTAGCATAGCCTACTGGCGAAAAGGTATCCTGATAGTCAATGCCTTCACGTTGACTATAACCCTTTTGCCACTAGTCTAGCCTTGAATGTCTCCACATTTCCATCTGCACCAATCTTTCTCTTGAAGATCCATTTACACCCAATAGGTACTATACCTTCTGGTGGATCTACCAAGGTCCAGACTTGGTTTGAGTGCATCGAGTCAATTTCTGACTGCATTGCCTCTAGCCATTTCTCGGAGTCGATATCTGATATCGCCTCATTGTAGGTTTTGGGATCATCACCATGAGCACCATTACCTATGAGGAACATTTTCTCTACTTTCTCTGAAATAATACCTAAGTATCTTTCAGGGGGACTGGAAAACTCTTTTCGATCTACGAGGTGGAGGAGGTAGTGTTCTTATTGGCTCAACCTGATTTGGTTCCAATTGGTCCTTAGCTCGTTGTACTTGTGAGACTTTCTCATCAAGCTTAATCTGCTTTCCAATGCCGCTATCTTGAATAAACTATTTTTCAAGAAAGATGGCATGTCGACTCACAATCACATTGTGGTCTTCTGGAATGTAGAAATAGTATCCTAATGACTCTTTAGGATATCCTATGAATCGAGCTCTAAAGGACCTAAACTCTAACTTGTCCGCTTGTTGTCTTTTGACATGAGCCGGACAACCCCAAATTTCTGAGATGACTCAGACTTGGTTTCTTACCATGCCATATCTCATACGGTGTGGTAGGAACGTTTTAGAGGGAACCCTATTCAGTAGATAAATTGAAGTTAACAATGAGTGTCCCCAAAGAAAATCAGGAAGGTCTGTGAAGCTCATCATGGATCGGACCATATCCAATAGAGTCCGATTTCTCCATTCTGAAACCTCCGTTGAGTTGAGGTGTTCCTGGTGGAGTCCATTGAGAGACTATGCCATTTTTCTTGAGATAGTCTAGGAATTTTCGGACTAAGGTATTCACCTCCTCGATCTGATCGAAGAACCTTAATGGGATTTTTCAGTTTATTTTTCTACTTCATGTCTGAATTCTTTGAACTTTTCAAAAGCTTCAGACTTGTGTCTCATAAGATACACATACCCATACCTAGATAGATCATCGGTAAAGGTAATGAAGTAGACAAAATTGCCTCTAGCCGGCACATCAAATGGGCCGCACACATCAGTATGTACTAGGGCAAGGAGATCTGTGGCCCTTTCCCCATGTCCTACAAAAGGGAGTTTAGTCATTTTGCCTTGAAGACAAGATTCACAAGTTGGATATGACTCGAAAGTCAATGGACTCAATAGCCCATTTTTCTCCAATTTGTTGATCCTATCTTCTGCTATATGACCTAATCTCAGGTGCCATAGATATCTATCATTTGGACTATCCCTAGGTCATTTGGCATTCACGTTTTGCTCGATAGTTAGAATAGGATACATCAATATGTAGCTGATAAAGACCGTTAATAAGGAAAACCATTTGCAATTTTATTTCTTTCATAAAGAATGTTACAATGGTCCTTAAAGAAGGTAATCACATAGCCTTCTAGTGCTAAGCATGAAACAGAAATCAAATTCCTGCTAGCTGCAGGCACATAATAACAGTCTTTCAAAACTAAGTCTAAACCAGATGGTAATCGAAGAGGGTATGTTCCCACCGCCACTGCAGCAACTCTTGCTCCATTACCGATGCGTAGGATCATGTCTCCATCCCTCAGCCTCCTGCTATCCTCAAGACCCTGCATGGAAGTGCACAGATGAGCACTAGAACCAGAGTCAAGCACCCAACTGGATGCAGAAGAAATCATAAGGTTAGACTCAATAACGAGCATACCTCCAGAAGGACCTTCCTTCTTGTTCTTCAGGGTGGCCAGGTAAGTAGGGCAGTTCGCTTCCAGTGGCCATCGCTGTTGCAATGGAAATACTTTTCTTTGGACAGCGGCCTTTCTTCTTCGGCTCTGCCTTCTTCTTCTTTCCTCCTTCCACCTTCTGCTTTTTCACAGACTTCTTTTTCTTTCCATAAGACTTTCTTTTGGAAGAAGTCCATTCCATAGCAAGAACTGAGCCTTTAGAACCTTTCATAGAAAGCTCAGCGGTGACCAGCATATTCATTAATTCGGCCAAGGAATTTTGAAGTTTATGCATGTGGTAATTCATGATGAATTGCCCATATGCATCAGTCAAGGATTGCAGAATAATATCATTCTGCAGATCCAAGTCTAACTTCACACCGAGCTTCTCAAGCTCTTCCAAGTCCTTGATCATCATCAGACAGTGATCTTGGACTGACTGCCCATCATGCATCTTAGCCTTAAAAAGTCATTTCGTGACTTGATACTTGGCTGCGCGACTCTGTTCACCAAACATCTCCTGTAGGTGAGCCAACATTTGGCGAGCAGTCCCGATATCTTCATGTTGGCACTGGAGCTCATCAGACATCGAGCCCAACATGTAATATCTGGCCTTATTATCTTCGTCTATCCATTTTTCAGAGACGCTCTCTATTCAGTGGATGGACGAGCTGGTAAGGTGGGAGGGTCCTGGTCCAATACATGGGTTAACTTCTCAAAACCCAAAATGATTTTGTAGTTCCTGAGCCAATCTTTATAATTAGGTCCAGTCAGTCTATGTGTGTCCAGGATACGTGCTATGGGTTGGATGCAGACATTTTTTTCTATAGAGAGTCAAAGATTCTAGTTAGATACTGTAATTATGACTTGACCAATTTATTTAGAAATTTTATTTTTAAATAAATTAGCTTCCACTATTTTCTTGGATCCCTACACTCTCTTCTGTAGAGATGCAAAAATCTCCATGATTAATGATTTCTAGTGGGTGGTGCGGTCTCACCAACTGACTCATCACCTCACCTAACAGTTATTGGTGATGGGTTAGCCAATGAGTGAACAACTCTTGTTCAATGATTCTCTAATCATGGTGCACCCAAACTTGATCTCTAATTCATGAATCTCACCATGTCCAGAATATTGATCCACTCCTTAGTTAAGTCAGACCCACCATTTGCACAGATTGGATTTCTAATTGAGTCTCTCACCATATCCAAAATATTGAGCCCAATCCATCCTCCAGCCCATAGCATCCAATGCCTAATAGACATGGTTGCGTCTTTTGGTGCAACTGAGCCACTGTGACCAGTCGAGAACAATCAACCCCGAAAAGGGCCCGCACATCTACAATGGTGGAAGATCTTAGACTTAATCTTTTTTTAGAAAGATTTGATTTAGGTCTGTTTAAACTTGACTTTATATAGCCATAACCATTATGACTAACCTAGTGGCATGGGTTAGCTTGGATTGTTAGCCACCTTAGATCAAGACTAGATCGACAAACATGGCCAGGTAAGTGAGACTGGTGGAAGGGATATACCATTAACTCGATAAAAATGCATTTGAATCGAGTATCTTTCAATTAAAAATTAGTCAATCATATCTGCCAAACTTATCTTAGATACCAAATTATTGAGTCAAAACCAATCGGATTAGCCTACAATCCAGACTCTAACCATTAAGCCTAATTTGGTCTTAACTTGATCGATCACTCATGTGACTCAATCTTAATCCAGACTTAATCCTATTAGGCTTTTCAATTTAAGAACTCTTGATCCCACCTAACCAACTCTTGATTCGGTTTGATCAACCGCTAGACCTAATTGAGCTATCCAAGCCCGAACCCAATTTTATGAATATGTCTTAGATCTAAAAATACTTAATTTTAGATCTAATATATTTCATAATCTTAATTTTCAATTAAGTTTAGGATTCATAAACAAAACATATATATAAAATTCTAGAATTTCAGGATCTAGGATTTTGCAGAAAATAAGTTTTGATTTCTGATTAAGATCGAACGCGCAGCACCCCTACACACCATAAGAACATCCCATCAAATAAAAAGAGAGGATCTTTAAATCCTACTTCGTTCTTATAATCAGACGGCTAAGAAAAATATCTTAATCAGAAATATGATAAATCTACAAAACTAGTTAGATTTACATCATATATCATATATAAAAATTAATCTAACTAAAAATATATTTTGCATATATCTCATATATCATATTATGTATATTTTCATATCTAAATTATCTCATAAACATATAAAAAATAAGATTTAAATTTGATCATTTTAAATTAAAATTTATTCTAAAAAATTTTGTAGAACTATTCTACAACTAATCTAAATATGTATCTATCATATCTCATATGAATAAATTAAATAAATTTATTTTTTATTTTTTAGATCTAATTATAATATTTATAATATCAAAAAATAATAAATAAATAAATCTAAAAATTATAATTAATTAATTAAAATTAAAATTATGATTATGCTAGACTACACAGAATAATTCTATTTCTAGTCTAGTTATGCATCTCATACATCTTAGATCTAGATTATTTATTTTTTAATTTTAGATCTAATCACATCTAATGTGATATCTAAAATTATTTAATTATTAAATTAAAAATAAATTAAAATTAGATCTAATAAATTATGGAACCTGGCTCTAATACTAGTTGAAGAAAAAAATCTATTTTCTGGATCAGGTTCGTTCAGATCTGATTGAATTAGGAGAAATATTTTAAAAAATATTTTTTAAGATCCTAATCAGATCAAAGATTTTTTAGATCTAATTTTATTAATCTAATAATAAAAAATAAAAATAAAAATTAAATCTAATTTAATTATATCTTTATTTTGGATAATTCAATTATCCTGTGATGATCCTGATGCTTGCCTGAGGTTCTAGATATAGCCACGCAAGTGTCTGACCTTTATCGGTATCCACTCGGACAGGATCTAAAGATATTCTTCTTCTCAATCAATTCTCCAAAAATTAGATCTAGACCTGATCATGAAGATCTTCAAAATGACTTTTGAAGAACAGTCGTTGTCTCTTGCAGTAGTGCTGCCTTCTTCCTTTTGTGATGCCTTTCACTTGCTTGGATCATACCTTCTTTATGCCCAAAGTCCCTTGAGCATGGAGAGGAGAGAGAGGATCAGAGGGTGGCATGGAGAAGGAGGGAGAGGGGCTATGTGGCATGGGCTAAAGGTAAAATCCTTAAATTCTAGGCACAGATAGTATTTATATAGACCTTACTGCACCATGCAGTACCACATCATCCTGATCAATCATGGTTCTTTGTGCAATCAGATCTAATCTGATTAATGAAATGATATCATCTAATTCAATCAGATTAGAGCCCCTCAAAACTCTCCTTAGGTGGTGCCAAGACTGGGTTAAACAAGTCTTCTTAGCGCCACCTAATTTGATTCTCTGAAGCAACTGGAGTTCCATCTATATGGGACTCTATCCTCTATCCTCATGGGGTGCATGCCTCCCTAGGCGTGTGCCCCTTGCTTGTCTGCTTTTTAGCAGAGGGACAAATCTCCAGGTTCTCTCCTATGGATGCATGATACATGGGCATATGTCTAAGTGTCTAGGATCAACGTTTGGCCAATGTCCGAAGACAAGATTTAGCAGGTGATGAAAAATGATAGATATTGTTCTAAATTTATCTTATAAATTAAGATAATTCTTTTCTAACCTGGATAAGCTCCAGTCAAACTAAGTAAAGATTTCTGAGTGAGTTCAAATATATTTGGCTCAGTCGAGACAAGCTTTAATGATTGTTAAAGAAGAACATTAGGCTCAATTGTGTGCTAGCATGATTTTTTTGAATCTAATTGAATCTTATTCAAATCAATTGAATTGGATTAATTTAATTGATGATATCTAGATCTAATCTCTTATTTGTATGATCCAGTTAGATTCAGTTTCATATAATAATAGAATATATCGCGATCTCTATCATCGACATCATCGAAACATCTTCCGATGGATCAGAATTTTTTTGATTCAGATAACTAGTATGATCGATCATCCAAATCATTTTAATTGCTTCCAAAATCCATCAGTGACACCTACAGCATATGGTGGCAAGCCATCAGAATTAAAAGCAAACTTCTCGGTGCAATTACCTATGTGATTAAGTTTCTCTATCTTGAGTTCCGATCGAATTAAGATTAAGGTGATCTCATCAAATCTTAATTTTTGTCATATGAATTAATCATTCGATTCAAGTCCAATGTGAAAACTCTAATAGAAACTCTTTCTATTATTTCACTCCACCATGGCCATGGGCTTATGGACTTGATTCTCATGATCATCATAGGGCTACTCCTCATCTACCGAGGTAGATAGATTTCTTATTGGTGCAATCCAATTTCTACAATGAACATGCTATAGCCAACATACACCTCAGGATTTCAAATGGCTAGAAGATCGAGTTATGGTATAGTCAAACTATAACTCCCTCAAGGTAAACTATCGATGTATCTCAAATCAAAGAACCAAATACACCACTGTAGTTTTGAGTCAGTCATCGACGAGAAGGTAGACTTCCTCATGACTGCTCGAGGTGGTCACGCTCAGTGCCCTCATTCTCTGATGAGTATCTATACTCTCACTTTGGTGTCTCTACACCGTAAACTCAAGACTCATCTATTCAAAAAAAGGGATCATACACGAACCTTCCAAATCAATCACCATCCTCATGATGGCTCTATGGTCGGGAGTATTTTATGAGTTAATAATAAAAATTCACGTCTTAAATTTTCAACTCTTGAAAATATAAACTATCATTACCATTAACTTGAGGGATGTATCACAGAAATTTTAAAATACACACTATGATAGAAAATAATTTATTTTATTATTTATAGTTAAAATTATAATTTTATCCTTAGAAGTGTATTACAAGTATCGGCCAATCTGACTTCTAGGGCATACATATCTAGCCCCTGAGATGAATAAAAATTATTCTTTTCATCCATGAATCGAGGAAGGAGCCCCTTAAATATATCAGAAGAGGTATCCCTCTCTGAGGAAAAATGTATTACCAACCCTTAGAGTGAGGATGGCCCTTAACTATGAAGAAAGATCGAAAAACAAAGATAGTTGAATTAATCTTGGCCAAAAAATAAGTGGTTAGAAAATCGATGATAAATCAGAATGAGTTAGGGATGAGTGAACACAAGAAAATATTTAAAAAATAAAAAAATCGATGAGGAAAGGATGAAGAAAAAGTTTGAGCCTAGCTTAGAATGCTTCCTCATAAAGCTTGAGTCGATTCGGGGGCAGAGTACAAATTCGATTATTCGGCCCTGGTAGCTCGAGTTCAAAGTCAGAAGAAATTCTAAACTGGACTTGGATCAAACTTAAATCATCAAAATTTAAAGAAGACTCAAATGTACCAGGTGCAAAAGTTAGATCAACCTCATGCCCGATACTTGACTCTATCGAATTCTCTGAAGAAAAGGAAGAATTCGAAGACTAGTCCTCGACAGAACTCCCAGAGTTAACCATGGAGAAAGTACAGAAAAAATAAAAAGGCAAAACAAAAAAAAAGAAGAAGATAAAAAGGAGAAGAAATAGGAGATGAACAGCACAAGAAGAATGAGGTTAGAGGACCAATCTATGGCTACTCGAGCAATGAAAAGGAACAAGGACATGGGGAAGACCCTGATGATGATCGAAATAAAGGGAAGAGGTCTCGATGGTGAATGGAAAGCACGAAAACATAGAAAAAAGAGCGGTCGGCGGGAGCTCCATGAATCAGATGGAGGGAAGAAGGATAAGA